>OZ020306.1:57134049-57594776 GCA_963971305.1 Arcuatula senhousia
TGGGAAGGGGTCGGGTGCTGGATCCGCCATTCTTCAATGTTCATTTACATATAGATACTCTGCAAAACCTGTCTAGTCCCCCATTTTCAAAAGCCCTTTCCCCCTAGTGTGCTTCCTTCAAATCGAATAACAGGAACGAATGCTAGTCATTGTTTTATGTTGATTTATGAAATACTATCATAAAGCATTTACCATGTACCTGACACACTGTGTTTAGTCAATAAAAAATACAGGCTAGGGCGGATCCAGAAAGTTTTGAAAGTGGGGTTTTGTCGGGGTTACGTACAAAATGTACTGGGTAAGAAAAGGGGAAGGAGTTTCCAGGCCAATTTTGCCGTAAATCTGCCTGAAAATAACAAAATTTTCCGGAATACATCGGGCCCCTCTGGTTTTGCACTGTAACCCACAACGGTAATTAAATTAAATGGGGTCTAGTCCTAAATTCATAGATTTTGTAAATTCTTATTCAATTGTCATTCTCTCATAATTTTAATCAAACTGGAAGTCACTGTCGCCTTTAAAAATTGTAAAAATAGACCTACACTAAATACCTATCATATAACTGCTGAGTTTAGAACACGACAACTCAAGGAAGAAATGAGAATGTTCAGCTTAAAAAAAATCTAAAAAATAGAAGCAAGATATTGACTTGAAAACGCATTTTTTTATGCAGTTACCAATGTGTTGTGTTACAAATTTTATCGGTCCGAAATCCCGTTCGTCCCGGCTTTCCTTAATTGCGTAACCGCTCATTCGTCGAAAACCAAATCTTTAAAAATATTAAACTTGCTTATTGAAACCGAATGCAATGCAGCTGCAAATGAATTGTGCAATTATCCAATTAATGTACGACGAGTCTATATATTCGGAAATTTATTTCATCATTAAATTATTTTTGATATCTTAATGGTTTATGAGTTTTCTTGTTCTTTTGATAGTATACTTCTAGCCTGCGGTAACAATGGCTTCTGTGGCTTTTCTGTGGAAAAAAAGTTCAAGATGAATTGTAAAGTGAATTGCGCAGGGTCCAGAGTAACCCGAATAATATAGCCGTTACATTTAGCTCCTTAAAGTCGCTTCATTATACCCCCGCCACACTGGGACAAAGACCAACAAGTTCTCAGTACATTCTTAGAACGTAGTTAAAACGGGATAAAAATGATTGCTTCTACGTTTTTACTACGATTTCTCTGCGTCTTTACAAAGATCACACAACGTCTTTAAAGCGTTCAACAAAGTTTCTTCTAGGTTTATCAAGTCCTTAATATGTGTCTTCTACTTTCCTCGCGTTCCCACTTCGTTCTAGCTACGACTGCACTGCGACCATCCAGTTTACAGCACGTCAATAGAAAGTTTGCAATACCGGTATATATTATACTATTATAAAAAATTAAACCCGAAGTTAATTCTATAGTTATGCATATGTTTGCCTTAGATTTGAAGCGGGATGTACCCTGTTTAATACAATATGGTTGCGTTCAGTGATCCTTTTATGGGTGTTTGGTTTTGTTTTTGTTTAATTGTGGCTGTTGGGTGTTTAATAATATAAACAAAACGTGCAAAAGACAGTTTTCTCTAAAACTAAATTAAAACTTATATATATCATAACCATTTGAAATGGGACGTATTTATAGCTCTGTTACTTTTCAACTTCCTGTTTAATGAGTTATCTTGAACTCGGTGGGAACCCAGGAATTCTGGTCTTGTAAATAGTAGAATTAACGACAGATATTTAAGGTTTTTGTTGGTTTGAAGAAATCTACTTTTATTTAAACCAGAAGATTTTATTAATTGAAAAGGGTTTTTTAACCGGGGTGGGGGGTGTATGGGGTTGTTGTCGTACAACTTTAGCGTCTTTCAATATTGGTCTGTGATAGACAAATCGAGCATATACTACGCATTCAATTAAAAATCTTTGGCCCGGAAATCCATGCCTCCTGTAAAACATGTATGCATAATAAACACTCAATGTATATTTACGAAATTGTACTGGCAAGATATAATTTGCCGAATTTAATAGAGTGAAACATCCGGGTTATAAAAGGGTGAATGTCGGGCGGGCTGGCAGTCGGCGTGCTGGTAGAGAAAATATTTTCGTAACAGCTTTTCAGCAACTACTAATCACAGAAGTTTGGGTCCAGGATTATCTTTTGATCATAAATAATGTGTATATAAATATTTTCATTTCGTCTATATACTGGAAGTAATAATATAGCAAGGGTCATATATATGTCTTTATAACACACAGCAACAAAAATAAAATCCTGGACCCAAGCGCCTATGCTACTATCACAGCCTCTCGATATTTAAACAGCATCTTAATGGGCTCCAATAACGAATTAAGGGATTTTGTTACAGGTCTGTCGCTTATGAGTTAATTTTTGATTTTAATATCCAATAGTAGAAAATGTTCGTACAAGTTTTCTCAGGAACTACTAATCATAGCTGCTTGATATTTGGTATGCAGCATCGGCATGGGTTGCAGTAATTTTATTTCAGGTCTGTCGTTTATCTATTTCCCATTTACCAAAATAAACAGAATACCCATTATATTTGTAACGGTTGGCTAGGGGTAAATTTAACATCTTGAATGGCGTAATCGTATCATTCGTAAGAAAATTAATAATTCGGGATACCCCCTGTGCTGTACTCAGGACAGAGCTACATAAAAAATATAAAGTAAGGACAAAAAGAAACAAAAAACAAAACAAAAACCCCGATACATATGGAAAATCAGTCCGGACAAATAAATATCCATACCCGGCTAACCCGACCCGGTGTGGATGGTCCCGTATAGTATCCTTAGAACATTTATATAAGTGATCAAATAAATGTCCAATTGTCAGTTTTCATTATTAAACATTTGTGGGAATACAGAATCTATGATAGATATGGCGTGGGGCCTGACATGGTTTGCAGTGTTATTAAAATATAATCGGTATATAAATATAATAAGTCCACTATTAATTTAAAGAAGAGTCTTGTCCTTTGGGAACTTTTTAAATGCAGAATCAAAGAATCTTGTTCCAGCGGGCAAGATACAACTGATTTATCTAAATGCATGTCAAATCCCTATGTACAAATTCATTGAAAACTTACTACAATCGGCGCTTAAACCGCTAGGACGAACGTATTAAAAACTGTATAGACGTCTCAAGAATGCTTGAGAAACTTCATTATGATCGTGCTACAAACTTGAACAAAATATACCGTTCTATGAAATCGTAGTGAAAACGTACGAAGAACGTAGCGCAAACTTTATGGACGTAGCATAAACGGCACAAAATATCATACCGTCTAGGCCACGTCCATGGAGTTTTTGATCATCAAGTTCTCAATACGTTCTTAGTAGGTCTGTACTACGTTTTGACCTCTCCACGTCCTCACTATACATTTGCTTTGAACATGTTCAAAATTATTCCACGTCCTTCACTATCTTGAAGTTCGTACCACGTCCATAAAAGTTCACACTATGACCATACAAGTTTCTAGCAAGTCTTTACTACGTTTTACAAGTTATAACCACGTTTAAGGACTTTTAAGGACTTAGTAGTACGAACTTTATCCAGTAGGAAGAGGCAAAATATACTCTTCCGCCGAAGTATATGAAGAAGGATAAGGCTTGAATTTTTCGAATTAAGTCCAGAGCAGTGACTGATATATCTTTATTTTGAACCCGCAACAACGTTTATTTGACACTGAACTATATATGATATATCAGAATCGCTATTTTTTCAAATGTTTTTGTATCCAAAAGATTTTGGTTTGCCTGTTCACAGTTAGATATAGATTGATTAAAGAGTAACACGCGACCACCACCACCTATCGCGTTTATGTTGGATACTTCTGTTTGCACTGTTTACTGTCAGATTATGGTATAATAAACAATATCTATAGCATGTATTGTACATGTATATACAAATATACACGCCGAGTTTAAACAGAATAAGGCCACGAAAAGAAAACGACCAACTTGAAAATAACATCAATTTAATATAGTATAGTTCTAGATTTATCATGTTTATGGTATAAGACATCTGGTATAAGATAAAGAAGGGAAGATAAAAAAAAGTTGAATAATCTGTTAAAACACTTTATGGATTATGAAACATAAAGGCTCTCTTACTTATGTTACAGGAAACACAAACATACAGGCACGCAAATGAACCATGTCAGCTAATTTTTATGCCCCACCAACTTTGTTGGGGGGCTAATAGTTTTTTCTGTCCGTTTGTCTTTCAGTTCATCCGTCCGTCCGTCACACTTTTTTTCCGCTCTTTTTTCACATCCTTGCATATATTCAAAAGATTTTTTGGTATATGAGTCTACCATGTTGAGTTACAGGTCAAGTTTTAGTCCGTTCTGGTCCACTGATTTGACCTAAATTATGTTCCCTGAACTTAGCAAATTTTGTAAAAATAACAGTTTTCCGCACTTTTTTCGACTTTTGGTATGTGAGTCTACCATGATGAGTTACAGGTCAAGTTTGAGTTTCGTTCTGGTCTACTAATATTTGCCAGTGGGACACGAGTGTCATCTTGACACATTTCCTTGATTTTCAAAGAAATAGAAAAAAACACGTGCTCTTCTTAAATGCTTTCTGTGTTTATGAAAACCATGCCAATAATCAGAAATATATACAGGGGAACGAATAAATGATTGGCTAAAGCACTGGGTCGTACAAATAAATATAACTTCGGTCAGAGAAATCGTATAGTACGAATTTCTGAAATTTTTTAGTCAAATTGCTTCATAAGCGCACATGAAATGGCATGAAATAATATCCAAATTAAAAGAACTGAGTTCAAATATTAGGGAATAAACTTATCGGAATTTTGTTAACATTTCAGTCGACTGAAGACGCACGCATGTACATGTAAGATATAATATACCGGTACACTTGCAATGAAAAAAGATCTAAAAATATAATTCTACTAAGGTACAAATAAAAGACGTGCTAATTAGCGTACAAATTAAGAAAAGCACTCTTGAGTGATATAAAATAATAAAATAAATAAAACTTAATTAAATCTTTGTTGAAAAGATCGGGAAGATTTCAATTATAAACCTAAGTTGACATCGGGCGCGTTTTCATCCAACTTCACGAAAATATATTTTGGAATCGTACAAGTAATCTTGACAAAAATTTTGAATAAAAAAAAAATAGCCCAGCGAATAAATGTATATTCTAGTTTTTGACTACTAAAAGTATGACAGTCACATTTCCGATTTACATGTACATGATGAAATCAAACGAAAAGAACAGAAAATATTATATGAATGTGGATTTTTTTTATTGAATCTTATCTTTATAAATGCTATCGGCGACGAATGATTTAGAATTTGTATCTAAAGGTTGTATCGATAGTACAAAGGGATGTTACTCTTATTATCTTAACACGTCTTAACACGGTCCAAACAAATCTAAATTTAATTAAATGGTATCGATCCGATAATTACTGAAGTAGTCTTGACGGGTCTGAACACCAATTAACACATGATAGTCTTGACAAACTGAATTTGTCTGAACAGATCTGAATCGACTGTGATTATGATTGATCTGAATATAAACTGAATATCTGAAATTATCTGAACGAGAATCGGAAAAGATTTGTTCAGTAGAAAAATGTCTTGATTGGCCGTTTCAGATAATTTTCGGCTTACTAGTGTGTACACCACCTGGTATTAGAAACGCATAAAAAAAACTACCGACAATCATGGGTGCCATGTGGTAAATGTTTGGGCCACCCAGAGCCGATGTAAAAATGTAGCCTTGATTAAAAGATAACAGATAATTAGTGTGGCAATTAAAGGACTTTTTTAATAATATTTTTTTGTTTGGTTAGTTAGTTATTGCTTTCGTCCCAAGCAGCACGATTTCGGCTATTTCCGGGAGATGAACATGAAAGTGGTGATATGATGATGGAGTGGCACAAGGCCAATCTAGTAGGAGATGTTTGACTGCCACTGAAAAAGGAGTGATTGGTAGGGACGGGAAATTTAGCCTCCTGCATTGGGATCCTTACCGAGACCTACAGCAGGGTTCTTTAACGTGCGATGAACGTGACATTTTTCCCAACACAGTCCATCACTATGGTTTGCGGTCAGGTTTTCCACATTATCGCCTGACGACCCCGCATGTCGATGTCAGGGCTGCCCCATTCAACCACCTGGGGCACACATCCTAGTCGCATTGTGGGCAAAGCAGCCTGACCCGATGTCAGGTTTCTGAGCGCTCTATAGTGGACTTTTACCGACAAGCTTAGCGCTGCTGTGGGCCTATTCGCCACCCGAATGTTTGTTTGGTCCCCCCAAGTTGGCACTGATTTCTTTATTTATACAATATTGTAAGATATCTTTTTTGTGAAATTTTGTTGGTCCTTTAAAGGACCCTTTAGTTTCATTGAAGTCTTTCAACTTCATTTTCTTTTTGCAATATTCTGTATGAAACTGCAAAGCTGGAACTGGATCTAACTGTCCCTTTCTGTACTCAGGTTGCTTCTTGTGCAGGTCTTTGTAAGTCTTGTGCTCGGCTAACTGTTTTGCTCGTTGCTCTAAACGCCTTTTCCTCACCGGTGCACTTTTTTCCATACTTCTTTTTGTTCATAAAGTCATTGTATATTCGCTTTAAATGTTAAACACTTTCATCTGTAATTTTCACTCCCAAGTGCTGACTTTTCATCTGAGCTGACGTTTATCTTGAAAAATAATTACTCGTTCCGGTAGGTTAACACTGATCGCACTATGTACACCCTCATTTTTATTTGTAGTGAAAACCATGTTGGTACTGTTTACAGCTTCTTCACTTAACTTCATTCTCAATATTTCTTGTAGTAAATATATATCTTTTATGCCAATTTCTAGGTTGGTCAAATGGTACGTGCTTAGATTCATGGAACGGAGTCACCACTCGTCAGTTTCTTTTCCGGCACAGACAGTGGAATATTTCTCACATCCTGAACAGTCCCCATCATAACAGTTGATTGTTGCTGAAAGTGCAGCTGGTAAGTATTTGCACACTTCTTCTAAATTACTGTTCTTGTCTTCCAAGAGCCTTCTTATAATCATAGCGGATCGTCCTTTCAAGTCTAGACAATTTTCAACTCTTTTGTGTCTGATTTTGTTTTGCTTTGGAATATTGATTCGCTGAACTGAGCCCGTAGTCCCGCACGAAACTGCTTGTCCTGAATGTACTGGATCGGCTAGTCTCTCGACTGTCCACAATGGATTAAGCGCTTTCATGGCCTCATTTATTCCACTTGTAGGTCTACCATCGACATCAGTTGTCACATATCGTATAAGAACATTTTGCAATGCTAGTTGTGTACCAATATCTTTTCCCATCAGGTATTCCGATACAGGTGCTGCCCTATACAGATTTGCAGTACAGTCCTCATGCCCTCCTGGACACTCAACATTGAAGCCCTTTCCTCTAAGCCATGCTCACCTCCAACACAGTTGGTTTTGATGTCCTGCAGCAATAATAAATCTCTTTGTTACTGTTTCAATGCTTTTGATGCATTTAGTCAAGGTTTCCCCTTGTTTGCAATTGTTTGGCTATTGTATCTTCCATCAACAGTGACATCAATTTGATTTTCAGGTTGTCTATGTTCCCTGTTAAAAGATTTAACAATTTCTATCTTATCCGCCATATCTTTTTTGTTCAATTTCACCATTTCTTTTCCGACACGATTTGATGTTCTCTGCATGGTTGCACGACATGGGGCGGACAGTTTATTCGAGCAAGTATTTCTTGTGCCTTAGTATTTCCAATAGGTGAATCTTGAATAGCAGATGCTAAGGCTATGTTTGCAGCAGCTGGTCTTGGTCCTGGTTTTCCTGTTGTAACCTCTGCATACAGCTTTGAAGTAGTAGGGCTAACGAAGTTACAGTTTCTACATCCTAGTCTGTACATCCAGCACACTCCTCTCTTTAAGCGTTGAAGTTCAGGATTTTCACATTTTCTTTGTGTTGTTTTAGAGACTGTCCATGAAAAAACCAGGCAATGGCTGGCACATCACAATACTCAGATTTCAATGAAACTTTGTACATGGTCTTTGCATGTCATAAAATGAAGAAAATAATATAATTAAAAAAAAATTTCGATGGTTGCCATGGTTACCAAGACTATGATATATTTGGGCTAAAAATAGATTTTAAAAAGCAGTTTTTCTGTTTTTGCATTTGCATTACTAAAAAACTTTTCAGAATAGGTCTTAATGATATTGATATGATATAATATACCCCTTTATATATCTATTCCACTAGGAATATCTGAGTTTTGAGAATATGGTGTTGAGGTAGGATATTCATAAAATCGGTCAAAAACACAAAAAGCCAAATTTGCAAAAATTGTCCATTTTTAAAATCTTCTAGAAACTCATCCATTTCATATACAAGGAATCCATTATAGGTGAGTGATACAGTGATATATATATATTTTGATTAGGAAAAAAAATTGATGGGATCAAACAAGGCTCAAACGCACAACAGCACAACAACCTCCACCCGTTCGTTGAAAATTAGTAAAAGTCAGAAAACGTTGCATTCTATCAAGAGTGAAGACAAGAAGTAAATCAACAACAGACCTAAATTCATAATCCACCTCTACGTGAGTGAGTGTGAGTGAGTGAGTTGGTGTTTTACGCCCATGCAACGCTATATAGGTTATTTACAGGCGATGAACATGAAAAGGGTGATAAAATGAACATGAAATGATGATGATGAGTGTAATATGGGGGTGGGATGGGAAACAAAGGACCGGTAAGTTTTGAAGAACCACAGGAAAAGGGGAGAGGTGGGTAGGGGCGGAAAATTTAGCCTATGTGGTGCACTACTTTGCGGTCCACAAAGGGGTCTTTTACGTGCATGAAGCGTGGCACTCTCCACACACGTTGGCCCACTATGGTCGGCGGTCAGGGTTTCCGTATTATAGACCCGACAACCCCCGCGGACGAGGGCCACCCTATTCAGCCATCTAGGGTACACACTTGGTCGCTCTGTGGGCTGAGCACTGACCCGACGTCAGAATCCCAAGACCCTTAGTCGCCTCTTACGATAAGCTAGGCTCTGCTGCGGGCCTATTCGCCTAATCCACCTCTAAAAGCTACATACTAAATATCAAGAAAAAAGCATATGAAACCATATCTTGCAATATTTTTCAAATTGTCAAAGTCCATGGACTATAATTAACTATGCTTAATACAAGTGACTTCAAGCAATTGTTTGTGTTGTAATGTAGCAAAATTTGGACTTGAAACGGAGTTATTTTGAATACTACAATATAGAACAAAGGAAGTGAACTCCAAATTGTTGTTTTAATTTCATAAATGCACCATTTTTTTTGTTTGAGAAAAGATCATCGTGCAACCAAAGTGACATTTCCAATGAAATTATACCAAATGGCCAGAAGAGTACATGTATGTTAAAAGATCAGTAAGATCGGTTTATTAGAGATCTTAAAGTTTTTGTGTACACTTACACATTTATGTATTCCACATCTCTTTACCTTCTATTACATTATGAAAATATGTACATGTAGATCTCTAAAGTCCAATATGCAGGTAATTAAAGGGTTATTAATTCAATTGGTAATGTGAGGGACATATGTGGTAATTATAAATAACGATAATAAAGGAATAAGAACATGTATTTGTGTTATGAATTATTTTAACATTTTTTTTATTACTGGTACAAACAACATCCATATAATAATAGTAACAATATTTATAGTTATCACTTGTACAAACAACATAAACAAACAAACAAAACCTTAAAACAAGTAGTCTGCAAGCATTGTAAAACTAGAAACATGTAGTTCCACACGAGCCCCATATTTCTAAGTTACATGTAAAAGGGTCATAACTCCAGTGAAAGTTTGCAGACTGGGCCAAACATAAACTTGATCTGTAATTTAAAATTGTAAAATCCCGTACGGCTAGAAAATGTGTCTATGGGCCACAGAATTGACATCCCGTTCTTGAAATATCATTGATCCCAAACATGTATTTCCTGGGATTTGGATCTTTACCAAGAAATTGACCAAAGTCCTTCATGCATAAAATATAGGTCAATGTGACCAGATTTCTAGTTACTGGTGTCATATTTAACCCAAAACCAATTCTTTGGTGAAATACCATTGACCCCAACATGTAGTATCAGAGATATGAACCTCAAACAATGGGTCACAGTGGCCTTATTCTAGTGAATGATGTCATTTTACCCAAAACACATCTTCATGTAGTGGTGAAATATCATTGACCCCCAACATGTAGTATCCAAGTTATGGAACTTAACCAAAGTTGTTAATGCGTAAAATATACTGTACATGTAGGTCGCAGTGACCTAATATGTAGTGATACCCCATCAATCTCATACTCAACCACCCAGCCAAATCATTCTATTATGAGTGAGTGAGTTGGTGTTTTACGCTCGTGCAACGCTATATAGGTTATTAACAGGCGATGAACATGAAAAGGATGATAAAATGAACATGAAATGATGATGATAAATGAAATATGGGGATGGGGTGGGACACAAAGGACCGGTAAATTTTGAAAAACCACAGGAAAAGGGGAGAGGTGGGTAGGGGCGGAAAATTTAGCCTATGTGGTGCACTATTTGGTGGTCCACAAAGGGGTCTTTTACGTGCATGAAGCGTGGCACTCTTCACACACGTTGGCCCACTATGGTCGGCGGCGGTCAGGGTGTCTTTATTATAGACCTGACAACCCCCGCGGACGAGGGATACCCTATTCAGCCACCTAGGGTACACACTTGGTCGCTCTGTGGGCTGAGCACTGACCCGACGTCAGAATCCCAAGACCCTTAGTCGCCTCTTACGACAAGCTAGTCATTCTATTGTATGACAGAAATCATCATGGACTGTTTGTAATTAGGTTCATTAGTTATCTGCCCAAGGTTGCTGCTTTATGCTTAAGAAAGCTGTAAAACCCTACAATTCACATGATACACTATCTGACAACAACAAACATGCTACTGACAAATTGAATTAACAAGTTCCATCTCAGTTTCATGTCTGGTAATTTCATTTATAATATCCTGGAAATCCTCCTCATTTTCTTCCTTTACTGATTTACAACTTCTGTTGTGAAGGAATCTTGAAAACAATCCTTTAATCTGCTGGGAACTTAGCCAATCATCAGGTGTAAAAATTCTTTTGCCACTTTCATCTCGAATAGATCTTATTTTCTTTGACGCCTCAGTTGGAGTATATTTTCTTCCTGTTTTTTTGCACAAAATCTTTCACTGCAGGGCTTATCCTTTTGTTGGCTCCTTTCCCTTTCAATGCCCAACCTGTGTTCAGTACTGAAGTTTCATCTTGAAATGAACACTTTGCCTTAACTTTGGTCATTGTTTCCTTGATGTTGGTGAATTTGGAACTCCAGAGTACTTTCAAATGGTCAGTAGGTTGGACTTTATGATTTCCGATGTCCTGATGAATGTTGTAATGACACAAATGTCAACCCACATTCACGGCATGTGTAATCATCCTTTTCCTAAACAAAATGAAAAAAGATAGTTTTGAGCATTAGTTTGATAAGTACACCCATATAGAAATTATGCATCGAAGAAAGTACAAAATGGTTATATTTTAAAGATGAGCATCAAAAATGTTTTTGTTGGATTTCAGTATTTGCCCTATTCTAAATAAAGAAATGGAGCAGTTGCACACGACAGGTAATCCCCTTGTCCGTTAAATTAAAAAGTAAGTAGAGGTTACCTGAATCTGGAACAGATGTCAACTAATATCAAAGATATACCCTCTTTCCAAATATCATTCCCCTACTTATTGAAATTGCCGAGATATGCACCTTAACCAAAACTTTTACCTGAAACATTCATCTAAAAAAGTAGGTCAAGGTGACTTATTTTTGGTATGGCTGTTGGTTACTTTCCAAGATGTTCACACTGATCACATTGACACATCATTTCTGTACCATTTGCAGTTGCTTAGATATGGACCTAAACCAAAACTATTTCATGCGGAAAATGTAGGTCAATGTGACCTAATTTTGATACAGATGTTGGTTACTATCCAAGATGTACCCACTGACCCAAAATCATCTCTTTATCACTTGCACTTACTGAGATAAGGACCTTAACGAAAACTTTAACCCGAGTCATTCATGCAGAAAATATAGGTCAAGGTCACTTAATGATGGTACTGATGCTGATTTCCATCAAAGATGTACCCACTGACCAAGTATCATCTCTCTATGATGTTTAGTTCCTAAGTCATTGACAAAACAAAAACCATTATGTACGTACGAAATAAAAGGAACCAAACACTATATCCCCTCCCCAACTCCGTTGGGCTCGGGGATAACAAATCATTCTAGTGTGTTGTGGCAACAGGTAGGAACTGCTTACTTTCTATAACACCCACATTCACTTTCAATTTCACAGGATTGCAGTTTTGTTTTATGTTAGCTGTTTTTGTTATCATTGTCTTTTTAAAGAAAATGAAATTTGAAAGCCCCTTGATATCAACACATCGAATCTGCCATATTACTTCAGTGTTCCAGCTAGGCTGTTTTCAGAGGGCGGTCCGCCCGCCTGCCTTTTCCTCCGCCCGATTGCCCTTTTCAGGATACCTGCCGGTTTTCATCTCCGCCCTGCCCTTTTTGATCGTACATTTGCCTTTTTCAGTCAATCGTACATAGTTTGTGTATTGAAAGTGAAGCCATTTGGGATAATTGAATGGCATATTTACAACCCCAAGCCAATTAACAAATTAAATAAACATGTGTTCTCTAGTCATTTAATTAAAGTATCTATTTTCAAAATTGATTAATCAATTTCAATTACAGGTAAGTTGTCCGATTGCACAGTAAATTTATCTGCCTCGGTAATGATAATTGTGAACAAATCAGAATCTGAACCCATCTGGATGTTTTCTATCAAAAACAACATTAAATGTGCGCTTTTATTGGAAAATAGAAACGATGTTGATGGATTTGTGAAATGCTCCATCATATTTTTTTGTTTACAAATGATGACAGGAAGCGGAAGTTAAAAACTAAACACGAACTCTGACCGGAATGGTACTAAATCTCCGGATTTACTAGCAAATTCAATAAAAATCATATGGGTTTTCTTAATTTTTTCTTGGGCTGACATTCAAGCTTTTTAGCACTGATAGAATGTATGAATGTAATGAATGTATGAATGTAATGAAAAGCCTTAATTCTTCCGTAAATGACCCTTTTCAGTGTGAGATGACCAGGTTGAGATGCGAGCACGTGCAGCGATCTCACACTGGTCAATTAACCAATAAATACCATCGGTACTGATATTGATCGATGATGTAGACCAATGAAATGTAATGTTACTTTAAACTTTCGGTTTTTAGAATGAAGTCACCTAAGGTTTCAGAATATAAGTATTTCATTTTTACGGAAGAAATAGGTACTTACACGCGTTCTTGGAAAACCGGTAATGATCTTTCACTCGTGATAGAATTTTTTGGGTCTTTTGACTCGTTCCACTGCGCTCCACTCGCAAAAAGACTGAAAAATTCTATCACTCATGAAAGATCAGCCGGTCTTTTCCAAGAACTTATGTAAGAACCTATAAGTCTTGTTATAGAAGCAAGAGGCTCCCCTTAAGCCTAAAAATTCATGTTTGTTTGTTAAAAAGAATGTATGCTGTATTTGATTGTTATTAGCTACATTTGTATGCCCTTTTGAAAGATGAAGTCAACGCATGAATGTGCCCTTTTTAAAAATTCATCCCTGCCCTTTTCAAATCCTGGCTGGAACACTGTACTTGATATATGTACCTGAGTTAACTGTTCATGGTTTGAATCAAGATTGTTGTCTGGACTGTCATAAATCTCCTCTTGTATGCCATGATCTTCTACATGTACATTATCCTCAGCACTGTGCACCTAAAAATAGTAGTTTGTGTAAACTGAAAGCTGAACTATGGTAATAAAATCGTTTCTACGGATCTCTTGATGTGTTGTTCAAAGAACCATTACTCACATAAAACATTGCAGATAAAAAATTCCTGGTAAATATTGTGTATTTCTGTCTTACCAAGTTATAAAATTCTATTTAGTAGTTTTAGAAAAATTGTGTCAACAAACTGTGATCACAGATAGACAGACTGACTGTCAGACCAGTCAAAACATTATACATTACAAATACCAAAACGCGGGTATAAACGGTTAATTTGGATATGCTATATATCGATATTTCAAGGAGTAACCTCTCATCAGTAGCATTTAAACCAGAACATTGGAAGGTCAAAATCCAAAACAGTTGAAAACGAAAAGTACTCAAAACCAAAACGTTCGAACAAGGAAGCCAAATCCAAATACATGTACACTTTACATCTTCATTATGTTGGGGTATTATTTTAAACTAGAATGGCCTTCTTCCAAGGATGACGTATATCGCCTGCGTCTTAAAATATTCGATTAACAGGAAGTAGACGAGTTACGGCTATAAAATCACTTTACACCATATAGTACTATAGGAGGGAGCTACTTGCCAAATATCAAGAGGCTGTGTCATGTTGTTTCCCGGAAAACTGTGACAGAATTTTTTTGTCCTGTAGGACGATGACACAAGACGACAGATAGTGTCAAAGTGACTCTTATATGGTGCTTTCCAACACGTTGCATGCGACAGAAAAATGGGTCAAGGACAGAAATAGCAGGATTTAATTTAACAGAAAATATATGAGACACAGATATGAAATCAAATCCCACGTTATGGAAGCCCATGCGGATGCTGCATACCAAATATCAATGACAGTTTCTTCAGGTACTACTAATGGCATGCAGCATCAAAATGGGGCATACATGTTTATTTGAAAACTATCAAAAATCATGTGTACCTGTTCACTATCACTATGTACTGTGCTTTCTCTTTTTCTGGCCAAGTTTGACTCGACTTGTACCCTGCCTTGTCCTTTTCGGCATTTCTAGTATCTGAAATCAAAGAAGTAAAAAATCATCAAATGATAACAAACTACAGGAAGCTTGTGCATCAATTGAAAAAAAATGTGTCAAAGACAGAAATGGCCAGATTTCGTTTAATAAGAAGTAGGTGAGCGACAGACCTGAAATCCCATACCACGTTATGGGAGCCAATGTTGATGCTGCATACCAAATATCAAGTGGCTGTGATTTATAGTTGCTGAGAAAACTGCTACGAAAATTTTCTACCATTGGACATTATTGTCTAAAATTAACCAAGTTGGTAAACAGGAAGTAGGTGAGCGACAGACATGAAATCGCATCCCACGTTATGGTACCCCACCCTGATGCTGTATACCAAATATCAAGTGGCTGTGATTTATAGTTGCTGAGAAAACTGTTACGAAAATTTTCTACTATTGGACATTATTGTCAAAAATTAACTAAGTCGGTAAACAGGAAGTAGGTGAGCGACAGACTTGAAATTGCATCCCACGTTATGGGACCCCACCCTGATGCTGTATACCAAATATCAAGTGGCTGTGATTAGTAGTTGCTGAGAAAACTGTAACGAAAATTTCTTCCCCGCCCGACATTCACCATTTTATAACCCGGATTTTTCACTCCGTGAAATCCGGCCAAAAATGTATGAAAACATACATGTAGCACAGTCCAAACAAAAGGCTGCGTATGACCGTAGACATAAAATTGAATGTAAAGTATACAATACTGGCGATAAAGTTTTATTAAAGAACTTTCGTAGGAAGAAGGGCCTTTGTGAGCAAACTAGATATTTAGGTCCATATTTAATAAACGAGTATTGTGGAAAATGTTGTTACAAGTTATAGTCAGAGGACGATAAAGTGATTGGTCCTTATAACCGAAAAAGTTTTAAGAAATATGATGAACATGAACATGATGAAGGAGAATTGGATAGAAATAATAATGATATTGATGGTGAAGCAACAGAAACAGCAGAAAATGAACTGGAGCATGTGGAGTCTGACAGTGACAATGGCATTTTTATATCTCAAAATAAATTTCAAAGCACCCCTAAGAATTTAGTCAAATTTGTAGATCGTGTAATTAATGATAGTATTAGTGATTATTTTGATTTAAATACACGAAACCCAGAAACCCAGCAAGTTTTGATATTGAAATTGAAGATATGATTGAACATTGTCATAATATTAGACCAGAGAGACAAAGAAAAATCAAGCAGTCTAGCATTTATGGGAATTACTCAAAATAAGTAGTATTCATTATGATAATACATGTACATACTAGTACATCACATTTATTGGCATTTTAATGTATATACATTTTAATATAGATGTCCTGTATCTGTTCAACTGAAATAATACATGTAATTTGTGTGTTAATATACACATTGATCTAAGGGGACGACCATTTGATTCTGAGGGGGGGGGCTGGCAGTTTCGGTCGAGACAGATTATTTATTTTAAAAATTTTCCAGGCCAGAATATTTATTTACAAAAACTGCCAGCCCCCCTCTCAAAATCAAATGGTCGTCCCCCAAGTGTTTGTTGTTTGGTTGAATTGATAAATAAATTCTGTCTTGTAAATAATTTATTTATTTTTAAAATTCTGAGAATGAAGTACATGTAGGTTGGGTAATTTGCATCAAAAAAAGAATATATACATGTCAATGTATTTTATTTTACCTCTATTTATTTAAAACTTGGTGTTTGTCACAGTCTTATGTTAGTTAGTTAGTTATTGCTTTACTCCCAAGCAGCACGATTTCGGCTTTATCCGGGAGATGAACATGAAAATGGTGATACAATGAACATGAAATGATGATGAAGTGGAGGAAAGGAAATAAGGACACAAGGCCAATCGGGTAGGCCACTGGAAAAAAGAGTGATGGGTAGGGACGGGAAATTTTGCCTCCTGCATGGGGATCCTACGGGTCCTACTCTTACCGAGACCTGCAGCAGGGTTCTTTAACGTGCGAGGAACGTGACATTTTTCCAACACGGTGCACCACTATAGTTTGCGGTCAGGTTTTCCGCATTATCGCCTGACAACCCTTCATCTCTCGATGTCAGGGCTGCCTCATTCAACCACCTGGGGCACACATCCCAGTCGCTTTGTGGGCAAAGCGGCCTGACCCCGATGTCAGGTTTCTGAGCGCTCTTCAATGGACTTTTACCGACAAGCTTAGCGGTGCTGCCTATTCGCCTCCCGGGCCCCGCACGGGATCACAGTCTTATGTCCTTGAAAAATAATTATGATACATGTATATTATCTTTGCTATCATTTTAATTTGTGTGCATCATTAAGTCTCCCAAACGAAGTTTGGAGACTTATTGTTTTTGTTGCGTTTCTTATTATTATGTCCCCGAACACGAAGTGTCGGGGACATATTGTTTTTGCTCGGTTTCTTATTAAGTCGCCCAAAACAAAGTTTGGGAGACTTATTGTTTTTGCACCGTTTCTTATTATTATTATTATTCTTTTCCTTACTTAATCATGAACTTGTCTTCAACATTTTGAGAAAAAGCTTTGACAAATCAAGATGAAACATGCTGAGGTGGGTGGAGGGTCACTCAGAGGTGTGCAAGAAGTTTTCAAAATTTTCAAGATGGCCGCCATTTTCAAAATGGCCGCCGTTTAAGATTTTTGGGCCCCTCTCAGATCTCGGAGATAGGTGGATGGATTTTAATGAAAATTTGTACACTGGTAAAGTGATCCATCCTGAGCAACATGGCGAAAAAAAATTTGACGCAAACACCGCCATTTTAAAATGGCGGCCGTTTTACCACACCCGCCCCCCCAAAAACGTCAACTTTGTCCGATTTTAACGAAATTTGATTTCTATACTTGTTTTGATGCACTGATTTGAATGGAATACTATCCAAGGCGATTTTGGGCGACTTCTGTGTTGGCATCCCAACACAATCAGCACTAGTTATTATTAAGTCGCCCAAAACAAAGTTTTGGCGACTTATTGTTTTTACCCCGTTTCTTATTCTTCATATTATTATTCTTCCTCCTCTTCTGGAACTTGAACTTGTCCGAAGAACTACTTTAAGGGACATTGAGTGAGATCAATAAAACTTGGTACAATGTTAGAACATGTTCTAAAGTTTTGCGAACAGGTTTTGGAATTTTCAAAATGGCTGCCTTCCGAAAAAGTGGGCGGAAATTTTTATTTCATCGGATAGTCTTGAAAATTGGTCATCTGGGTAAAGCGGGTACACAGAGTTGAAATCTGCGACCGGATTTGAAATCCGACTTACAGTTTTAAAATGGCGGCCATTTTACTACACCCGCCCCCTTAAAAATGTAAACTTTGTCCGATTCCAATGAAATTTGATTTCTATACATATTTTATTGTACTGAATGGGAAGAAATAGTATCCAAGCGATTTTGGGCGACTTGTGTGTTGGCATCCCAACACAAATTATAGCTAGTTATTATTATTATTATTATTCTTTTTCTTAGTATTCTTTAGTGTGAACTTGTCCGATGTTTTTAAAGAACATCGTTTAAGGTAGGAGGCTGAAACTTCATATATCAGGAGTATGGAGTGTGAAATTATGCATCTGATTTTTTTGTACGAAATGGACGACCCCTTATAGGGTAAAAAGGGGCCTGAAAATGGCTCCTCGAAATCAAAGTTTTATTTTTAACGGCATTTATAAACCGGCCGGATTAATGAAAATATGTTTATATATAAAATAGGTACTTACAAGAGGTACCATTCAAAAAAAGAATTTTTAAAATCGGACTTACTGTTTTCAAAATTTTGCAAAAAAACGAAAAAAAGTTTTTAAAAGGGAGATAATCCAAATTGAATTTCGGGAAATTTTTTAAACTTCATTATTTTTAAATGAAAATTTGTATTTAAGGTAATTGGAGTATGCCGAGTTTATTTTTGGTATCAATTTTTTTTTTATCGTCCGCCATTTTCAAAATGGCCGCCATTTCTGGTAAAAATTAAACTTGGTCCGATTTTAATGAAGATTTGTATTTAAGGTAATTGGGGTATGCCGAGTTCATTTCTGGTATCGAATTGTTTTTATCGGCCGCCATTTTCAAAATGGCCGTCACTTCCGGTAAAAATTGAACTTGCTCTGATTTTAACGAAAATTGATATCTAAGGGTTTTGAAGGATGGCGAATCAATGCGCGTTGTCGAAAATGTCGAAAAATTCAAAATGGCCGCCATTTTCGGTAAAAATTTAACTTGCTCCGATTTTAACAAAAATTGATATTTAGGGGTTTTGAAGGATGGCGAATCGATGCGCGTTGTCGAAAATGTCGAAAAAATCAAAATGGCCGCCATTTCCGGTAAAAAATCAAATTGCTCCAATTTTAACGAAAATTGATATCTAGGGGTTTTGAAGGATGGCGAATTGATGCGCGTTGTCGAAAAATTCAAAATGGCCGCCACTTCCGGTAAAAAATCAACTTGCTCCGATTTTAACCAAAATTGAGTTGGTGTTTTACGCCCGTGCAACGCTATATAGGTTATTTACAGGCGATGAACATGAAAAGGGTGATAAAATGAACATGAAACGATGATGATAAATGAAATATGGGGGTGGGATGGGAAACAAAGGACCGGTAAATTTTGAAGAACCACAGGAAAAGGGGAGAAGTGGGTAGGGGCGGAAAATTTAGCCTATGTGGTGCACTTCTGGGCGGTCCACAAAGGGGTCTTTTACGTGCATGAAGCGTGGCACTCTCCACACACGTTGGCCCACTATGGTCGGCGGTCAGGGTTTCCGTATTATAGACCTGACAACCCCCGCGGACGAGGGCCACCCTATTCAGCCACCTAGGGTACACACTTGGTCGCTCTGTGGGCTGAGCACTGACCCGACGTCAGAATCCCAAGACCCTTAGTCGCCTCTTACGACAAGCTAGGCTCTGCTGCGGGCCTATTCGCCACCCGGGCCCCGCACGGGGCTGAATGATAACGAATTGAGGCGCTTTGTCGAAATATTCAAAATGGCCGCCACTTCCGGCAAAGATTTAACTTGCTCCGATTTTAACGAAAATTTATATCTAGGGGTTTTGAAGGATAGTGAATTGAGACGTGTTGTCGAAAATGTCGAAAAATTCAAAATGGCTGCCACTTTGGAAAAATTCAACTTGTTCAAATTTAAACGAAAAGTGATATTTAAGCATTATAATGGATGGTGAACAGAAAAATGTGTTCAAAGAAGCCAGATATTAACAAAGAGGGGTACGTGAGGGGACATCTGTGACTCGCTTTGCGATCACAATTATACCTAGTTATTAAGGTCTTTCCCTTTCCAAAGGGAAGACCTTATTGTATTTCGTCGGCCTATTATTATTATTATTATTATTATTATTATTATTATTCTTTTTTTTTTTCTTCCAGTCGGGTGCAAAAAGTGCCTTGACCGATTTTCATGAAATTTTGCACACTTACTTAGCACTACCAGGAATAGACTAGGCCATGGACACGACGCTAAATTATTTGTACTTTCGGCGCAATAGCGCAAAACGCTGTTTACCCTTGTTATCAGGTGAGCTCAGAAACGGTAATAGTTATCAAGATTCTGTTCAATGAAAATGGTAGCTTACATCCTGGTGATGATTTATCATGCAAAAATAATGCTGTAATTTACTTCCTGGTTGCGCGCGTATGGCGCAAACTTGGCGCAAAATGTCAAAGTTGTCCGATTTTGATGAAATTTGGTTTCCAGGTAGATTTGAGGGTCCTGATTACGAATCTGTGGTCAAAATTTTTTTTGCCTTTACCATTGCCAAAATGGCGGTCGTCAAATGGTTTTTTACTTATAACTCTAAAACCGTTAGAGATAGTATAGACAATATATGAACAAAAAATGTTTGTCTTGAAAAGACCTACAATTTAAGTCCAAGAAGTGCATGATTCGGTTGAGCGGTTTCGAAATGGCGACCGAAACAGGTTTTCGCGAAATAGGTTTTTTACCAATAACTTGAAAACCGTAACAGATAGTATAATAGACATGTGTATGAAAAATGACCGTCTTGACAAGACCTATCATTTAAGCCCAAGAAATACATGTTACGGCTGAGTGGTTTCAAAATGGCGGCCAAAAACATCATCTTATGTATTATTTACTTGTATATAACATTTAAACGGTTACAGATAATATAGTAGATATATATATATTTATTATCAGTAATTAAAGAAATTGACTTTAAGACAAAGGTCAAAGGTCATAGGTCAACTTAACGGGGAAAGACCTCTCATTTGTTCTCTGAACAAATGGCACTTTAATTATTATTTTTTTTATTATTATTTTTATTCTTCTTTCTCGCGCCGCAAACTTAGTCCGGGGCCCTTTTGTACTTTATACTTGACCAATTTAGTTCAAATTTTGCACAGTGGTAGAACCCTATGAGATGTGGGTCCTCCCTGAAATTCTAGTATGGGGACCCCCCAGGGGCTGTGCCACGCCCCCCCAAAAATGATATGTCGAAAATAGTTCAAATAACTACTTTATAACCATATATATTATTAATCCTTATGTTAAGACGAATCATTTGGTACCATAGGGGGGTCCCAGGGGGTCATGCCCCGCCCCCTCAAATTACAAAATCCTTTATATCTTTAAAATTATTGAGATCCCCACCCAATAACCATATATATTATTATTCCTTATGATAAGACGAATCATTTGGTACCATAGGGGGGTCCCAGGGGGTCATGCCCCACCCCTCTCAAATTACAAAATCCTTAATATCTTGAAAATCATTGAGATCCCCACCCTATAACCATATATATTATTACTCCTTATGATTAGACGAATCATTTGGTACCATAGGGGGGGGGGGTCCAATGGGGTCATGCCCCGCCCCCTCAAATTACAAAATCCTTAATATCTTGAAAATCATTGAGATCCCCACCCTATAACGATATATATTATTATTCCTTATGATAAAACAAATTATTTGGTAACATAGGGGGTCCCAGGGGGGTCATGCCCCCCCCCCCCCGAAATTATAAAATCCGTAATATCTTGAAAATCATTGACATCCCAACCCTATATATTATTACTCTTTATGATAAGACGAATCATTTGGTACCATAGGGGGGTCCCATTGGGTCATGCCCCGCCCACCTCAAATTACAAAATCCTTAATATCTTTAAAGCCATTGAGATCCCCACCCTATAACCATATATTTTATTACTACTTATTTTAAGAGAAAGCATTTGTAACCATAGGGGAGTCTGAGATTATTACATGGGAGTCAATTGGGAAACTTCGTTTGGGAGACTTAGTAACAGTTTCACTGTTACACTTATTACTTGTTTAAACAGGTTGTAGTGTTTTATTTTATTGAGGAATGATTGCACTAGTAGATTATTCGTTTTTTTTCAGTTTATTTTTTTTTCAGAGGAAAAATTACACTAGTGTAAAATTTCCAAAAGGAATTTCTGCACTTTGTTACTTTTTCCATGCTTACAATTACATTTAATTATTCCTTTATTTAAGTTGTGTATCAAAAACAAACTTCAAAGCAATTTTGTTAATTTTATTCTAGGTTAAATAACCCTAGTGTCCAAAAATAAATCCCTTTTAAGAATGTTTTGGATACGCAACTTAACAAAGGATAATTTACACTAGGCATGGTAAAAGTATCCTAGTGCAGTTGTTCCTCTGGAAATTTTACACTAGTGTAACTTCTCCCCTGGAAAAATACACTGATGAAAAGAATACACTGTTACAATTCCCGGATCGCAAGTTCCAAAATAGCCGCCATTCCCCCCCCCCCCCCCCCGATTTTACTGGTAAACTTGTACCTACTCTCTGATGAATGAAACGGAGAAACCTGTTCCTTTCTCCCTAATCCTTTGGAAATGTTTGTTTTTAGTTAGTTAGTTATTGCTTTACTCCCAAGCAGCACGATTTCGGCTATATCCGGGAGATGAACATGAAAATGGTGATACAATGAACATGAAATGATGATGAAGTGGAGGAAATGGGGACACAAGGCCAATCGGGTAGCATAGTTTTGACTGCCACTGGAAAAAGGAGTGATGGGTAGGGACGGGAAATTTTGCCTCCTGCATGGGGATCCTACGGGTCCTACTCTTACCGAGACCTGCAGCAGGGTTCTTTAACGTGCGAGGAACGTGACATTTTTCCCAACACGGTGCACCACTATGGTTTGCGGTCAGGTTTTCCGCATTATCGCCTGACGACCCCGCATCTCTCGATGTCAGGGCTGCCCCATTCAACCACCTGGGGCACACATCCCAGTCGCTTTGTGGGCAAAGCGACCTGACCCGATGTCAGGTTTCTGAGCGCTCTGTAGTGGACTTTTACCGACGGGCTATTCGCCACCCGGAACCCGCACGGGTTTGTTTGTTTTTACATTTCCTCAACCATTACAAATTGAAGAACAAGACTTTTTATTCAATTTTCTTTCAATTTTTCTTGAAATAAATCGTAAACATGTTGCATCCATTGCTCCCAATGTTCTGACGTCAGATCTTACCACAGTTGACCTTTGACATTTGGACATTCTAATATCCGGAATGGATGAACTTGCGATTGGTCAATGGGACCGCTAGCACCGCCCAATCAAAGATGTCAAAGGAGCTACATTATTGTAGCTAAATTGGTCCGTCACATTTTTAATACAAAAAAAACCAACCAAACATATGCTGAACATGTCATTTTCGACCATGACTTAAAATTTTAGAAACGGTTACCTATCGGACTATTTAAGACGTAATGGTACCAAATTACTGTCGCTTTACATAAACGTACCCGGTGTGGTGAGTATCGCGATATTACGTTCATTTCCTCCAAGTACTTGGTCCACAATTGTAAATAGGGTCTAAATAGAAGAATGGAGGTTTGTTTACAGTTAGCAGTAGTTTGTTTTGATTTTGTTTATGAACACTGCTGAAAAATTATGGATTCGATTCAGCAAAATATTCGTCTTCAGAAGATGAAGACAATCAACAAGAATTTTGTCTCGCTGTTGGAGACAACACACTGGAGTCGATGTTGACAAGTCACCCATAGTTAAAAAACATTGATTTGGTAAAAAAATAGAAGTGTCAAGAAGACTTATGTCGAGTCATGTGTTGCAACCCACACATTGAGCCATTCGGGTGAAAAATAATTA
This sequence comes from Arcuatula senhousia, assembly GCA_963971305.1. Lineage (NCBI taxonomy): Eukaryota > Metazoa > Mollusca > Bivalvia > Mytilida > Mytilidae > Arcuatula > Arcuatula senhousia. The sequence goes on from OZ020306.1 coordinate 57,158,132, forward strand.
GAGGAAATGCGATTATCCAAGTTAATAGAAAAAGGTTTTCTGATCGATATCTGTTGACAGAAGAGGGAAAAGAAAAACAGGTTTTAATCAAAGAAGCAGAGGTACCAATGGGGTATCCGAATGTCAAAGGTCCGAAAGGGCAGAGACAAAACCAGCAAACACGAACAAGAACGGGACAGAAACAGAGAACATGTAAAACATGGAAACACAAAATAACTGTATAACAATCAACAACGCGAACTCCAGTCGAAACAAGAGTGAACTCAGGTGCTCCGGAAGAGTAAGCAGTTCCTGCTTGCTATAGCACACCCCCGTCGCGTTGCCAATAGTCCATTCAGCGTGTCAAATCCGGTAAAGGAAGACAAAACAACACCTACTATGTTATAAGGGGCCAAAATTGAAAGAAACTTTTTTACTCGTTCAAACCTCACCAAAAAATTCCAGTAACCTAAACTCATCAATCCACAATAGGCTTTTATAATGTAAGTGGAAAGTCCACCAAAAGCTGCATGTGTCAAAAACCTTTGTCAGTCCACCATGGACTGCATGTGTCCAGAACAATTGACTATCCATATTGGGCCTAAAACGTACAGGGTTCAACATGTTGCGGTCGTATCATGCTGCGCTCGGCGAAGCTTTTTATTACATGTATATGTCTCTATGCATGCTTCATTAGGAACTGCTGATCTTTTTATGCTGGCTGTGACCAATATTAAATGCCTGAGGGGTGGTATTTCTAATAATCTGTAGTATCTATTAAAAAAATGAGGCAGTTTAAGTCAATTCCTACCAACCCTTATGTCTTTAGGAACCACTCAATAAACTCAGCAGTGAAAGTTTTATGAAAATCTATCCTAACATTTATGCCTTGATTTTCAGTTTCATTAACTATATTGTACACTACAGCATAATAATAATACGTAAGAAATATACATGTAATATATTTTTTTTCATTGATTAAAATCATCATTCAATTAAAGCATATTATGTGCTATTATAACCAATAAAAAAAATAAAATATTTTTTTTTGTTTTTAGTCTTCATAAATGGTTTAAATCACCATTCAATCCAGAGAAGATACTGAAGTCAAAGAAATTCACTTGTACAGTGACAATGCAATTAAGCGTGCCTATGGATTGAGAAAAGGGAAGATTGAATTCATTAATGCCAAACTTTTAAGCCTTAATGAATATGCCGATGTAAAAGGGAAAAATAAGGCTACAATAATTGGGATGGCCGAGGTAGCCTGGGACCATTACAATGCGACAGAGGCCAAGATAGACATTATAGAAGTTTCAGCTCTCATTAAATCATAAGAGGCAAGAGGTAAAACTTTTAATGAGAAGCAAAAAAAAAAAAAAAAACGATCAAAGCAGGAGTTGAGAGAGCCAACAGAGCCCAATTTGATATTAAATCACAATTAATACTGATTAAGGAATTTAAAGAAAATAAAGAAAAAACACAGATAGAAAAGACAGAGGATGAATTGGTTTGTCTACATCATTAATTGCAGAAGGGAACAGATGCTTTAATGAAGTCATGTGTATGAATGTGTAAAGATTTCAACCCTACAACAAATGTTAAAAAGATTAGTTTAAACATATTTATTTATCCTGGATTGGGAAACAAGCTTAATGCTTCTATAAATCCCTCTCCAGCTTAGCAGTTTGCGAGTGTGCGGGGCCCGGGTGGCGAATAGGCCCGCAGCATAGCCTAGCTTGTCGTAAGAGGCGACTAAGGGTCTTGGGATTCTGACGTCGGGTCAGTGCTCAGCCCACAGAGCGACCAAGTGTGTACCCTAGGTGGCTGAATAGGGTGGCCCTCGTCCGCGGGGGTTGTCAGGTCTATAATACGGAAACCCTGACCGCCGACCATAGTGGGCCAACGTGTGTGGAGAATGCCACGCTTCATGCACGTAAAAGACCCCTTTGTGGACCGCCAAGTAGTGCACCACATAGGCTAAATTTTCCGCCCCTACCCACTTCTCCCCTTTTCCTGTGGTTCTTCAAAATTTACCGTCCCTGTGTTTCCCACCCCAACCAATATTTCATTTATCAATATCATCATTTCATGTTCATTGTATCATCATTTTCATGTTCATCGCCTGTAAATAACCTATATAGCGTTGCACGGGCGTTAAACACCAACTCACTCACTCACTCACGCGAGTGTGGCCTTTGTAGACGGCCACCATTGAGCCTACTCTTATCGAACTCTACAAAGGGGTCTTTAGCGTACACAGGGTATTGCTCTCCCCATACACGGGACAACCTTTTATCGTCCCTTCCGAAGGGCTAGCATCGTTTCTTGAGACCATCCTCGCAAATGGTGTCAAGAGAGAGCCGGAAAATCGGTTCATGAAATTTTCACCCCTGACGAGGATCGAACCACGAACCTCGGTGTAAGCAGTCCGACGCGTTAACCACTATACCACCGGCTCTCTATGATTCAAAAGAAGCAGAGGAAAACTCCACAGATGCCAACAATCTCTACTTCAGCTTCTGCACCACAGCATCCACCTACGTTATATATTTCAGTTCTAAAAGGTTGAAAAAATAACAGCCAACGTCGACCAAATCAATGAAGCTAAAATTTATGTTTTAGAACTTAATCTCCGTAAATGATTTTGAGGAACACTGATATTTTATTTTCTTGTATCTGATTAACAAACATAAACGGTGATATTTTAATTGACATCAATTTTTGTATCTAAGAACATTGCAATAACAGGTGCATTCATAACTGTTTATTTAATACCAAATGTTGTATTAAACCCTCCTCTAAACACTCTTTCTAGAAGAAAACAACAAAATGTGGAATAACTGTACGATATATTTTAAAATTAACAATGACTCAACGTGTTCAGAGTTCTTTCTTTTTTACACAGTTTCCACTTATTGCTCAATATTTTTACAAGAAGCAGCTAAACGATGCCGCGGAGGTGTGTCGTTGGCTTGAGGACGCAGCCAGCCAGATTAAAAATCTAGAAAAGATAAGGGAAGGGGCAAAAGCAATCGTCAAAAAAGTCTGAAAGTATGGAGGACCTATAACACTCAAACCCAGAATGGTACTAATATAGAAAAAAAAGTTCTCTCAATAGATCCACATCTTAGCTTGTTATTGTTATAATAAAATTATAAAACATAACTAGAAAAACTGTGAGCCGCAGCTCACAAATAAATACACCCCCCCCCAAAAAAAAAAAAAAAAAAAATTAATCAGATATAGGAGATGCACATCTACATTATGTCACAAAGATTGTGTGTAGGTTTCATGAAAGTCCATCAAGGGGTTTAGGAGTTGCAGATAAGAGATGGGCAACCCCATGTAGTCGAATGGCTGAGTCCATGTATTGCTATGGGAAACCAAAAAATCATTCTGATCAAACTTTCAAATAGTAGGTGCACATCTATATTATGTTACAGAGATTGTGTAAAAGTTTCATGACAATCCACCAAGGGGTTTAGGATGAGTTGTGGATAAGAGATGGGTACCCCCATGCAGTCGAATGGTTAAGTCCATGTCTTGGTATGGGAAACCCCAAAAATCATTCTGATCAAATATTGAAATAGTAGATGCACATTACATTTTGTCACAACAATTGTGTGTAAGTTTCATGAAAATCCACCAAGGGGTTTAGGAGGAGTTGCGGATAAGAAATGGGTACCCCCATGTAGTCAATGGCTAAGTCCATGTTTTGGTATAGGAAACCCCAAAAATCATTCTGATCAAATTTTAAAATAGTAGGTGCACATCTACATTATGTCACAAAGATTGTGTGTAAGTTTCATGAAAATCCATCAAGGGGTTTAGGGGAAAAGTTGCGGATAAGAGATGGGTATCCCCATGTAGTCGAATGGCTAAGTCCATGTTTTGCTATGGGAAACCGCAAAAACTTTTTTGTTCAAATTTTAAAATAGTAAGTGCACATCTACATTATGTCACAACAATTGTGTGTAAGTTTCATGAAAATCCATCAAGGGGTTTAGGAGGAGTTGTGGATAAGAGATGGGTACCCCCATGTAGTCAATGGTTATCTCCATGTTTTGCTATGGGAAACTCCAAAAATCATTCTGATCAAATTTTAAAATAGTAGGTGCACATCTACATTTTGTCACAAAGATTGTGTGTAAGTTTCATGAAAATCCACCAAGGGGTTTAGGAGGAGTTGTGGATAAGAGATGGGTACCCTGAAGTGTAACGGAAGGAAGGACGGACAACAGGACGGACGGACACCCCTATCACTATAAAAAAGAAATTAAGTTTTGAATGCATTGTTAATGGCAACAAGTTTTGAAATCTTTTTTAGGTTTGGATATATGCATTTGAAACTTTCAACCTATACTCTTATTGTTCTCTTAAAGTTCTATGGAGTGCTCAGCGCACAGAGCGACCAAGTGTGTACCCTAGGTGGCTGAATATGGTGGCCCTCGTCCGCGGGGGTTGTCAGGTCTATAATACGGAAACCCTGACCGCCGACCATAGTGGGCCAACGTGTGTGGAGAGTGCCACGCTTCATGCACGTAAAAGACCCTTTGTGGACCGCCAAGTAGTGCACCACATAGGCTAAATTTTCCGCCCCTAATACAGTGTTTGGCATTTTCAATATTTTTGGTAGAGCGCCTCTGATGAGTCTTGAATAGACGAAACGCGCGCCAGGCGTAGCAAAATTTATTGTCTGGAACTTTGTTGTCATTTGTATTTCTTCAAAATTTACCGGTCCTCTCTGTCCAACCCCATCCCCATTTTCATTTAACATCATCATTTCATGTTCTTTTTATCATCCTTTTTCATGTTCATCGCCTGTAAATAACCTATATAGCGTTGCACGGGCTTAAAACACCAACTCACTCACTCACTAAAGTTCTATGTTCTGGTTTTTAAGTTATAAAACAGTGAATTTCTGAAATTTGATGAAAGATATGGTTCTGTGTGAAAGTTACTTAATTAAAGTATATCTGCTCATATGAGGGAATTAAGAAAACTTGTGTTTTGGATTTTTGATTTCAATTCATAACCCCCAATATTAGTAAACTGAAAAAAAATTCTAAAAAAAAACATGCATAAATGTACAGGTTAATGCTGTCCTTAACCCTATTTTTTTTTTACATTCTTATACTGTACTTCAACCCTAATTGTAAGGTCTAATATTAATCCTCACCCTATTAGTGTGTTTTAAACTAACCCTAACCCAAATTGTACGTTTAACACACTCCCTAACCATAAATGTTAGTTTTTATACTAACCCATCCTCGGATTCTCTCGCCTACTCTTTCATCATGATGAATGAGTAAGCGAGAGAAGAAACCCTGGGTTTCCGAGGATGATACTAACCCAACCCCTAATTGTGTGTCACACTGACCCTTACCGAAAGGATTGTTTTTCACTAAATACTAATTGTATGTTTTATACTAACCCTAACCCTTATTGTATGGTTTTGTAGTAACCCTTACCATAAATTTATCTGTTTATACAAACCCCAAACCCAATTTTTTTTTAACCCTACTTGTATTTGTACTAATCTTAGCCCAAATTATACGTTTAACACTCAGCTGAGGATGGACTCAGCAGGCTTTACGAAAGTGATTTTTCTAGCACTCGTCACTTTCGTCATTGGCGAAAAGATTTTCTCTATGACGAACGTTTTTCAACCCATTTTCGCCACTTAAATTTTCAAAAGTGTAGAAAAATTTCGTCAAATTTAACGATAATCGCGTGTGTGGAGAGTGCCACGCTTCATGCACGTAAAAGACCCTTGTGGACCGCCAAGTAGTGCACCACATAGGCTTAATTTTCCGCCCCTACCCACCTCTCCCCTTTTCCTTTGGTTCTTCAAATGTTTCCCGTCCCACCCCCATATTTCATTTATCATCATCATCATCATCATCTCATGTTCATTTTATCACCCTTTTCATGTTCATCGCCTGTAAATAACCTATATAGCGTTGCACGGGCGTAAAATACCAACTCACTCACTCACGATATTCGCCATTCTCTTGTCATTTTAATGGCAGCTAATTATACCCCACGCAACGAAGTTGCGAAGGGTATAATGTTTTTGACTGGTCCGTCCGTCCGTCCGTGATCAAAGTTTGTAATCGCAACTCCTCTTAAACTACTGAACAGAATTTAACAAAACTTGGTATGCAAGAAGGACACCATATGTAGTTGTGCATATTACAAGGAATTTTTGATCAGCAAATTTTTGTGGGAGTTATGGCCCTTTGGACTTAGAGTGAGTGAGTTGGTGTTTTACGCCCGTGCAACGCTATATAGGTTATTTACAGGCGAGGAACATGAAAAGGGTGATAAAATGAACATAAAAAGATGATGATAAATGAAATATGGGGGTGGGATGGGAAACAAAGGACCGGTAAATTTTGAAAAACCACAGGAAAAGGGGAGAAGTGGGTAGGGGCGGAAAATTTAGCCTATGTGGTGCACTACTGGGCGGTCCACAAAGGGGTCTTTTACGTGCATGAAGCGTGGCACTCTCCACACACGTTGGCCCACTATGGTCGGCGGTCAGGGTTTCCGTATTATAGACCTGACAACCCCCGCGGACGAGGGCCACTCTATTCAGCCACCTAGGGTACACACTTGGTCGCTCTGTGGGCTGAGCACTGACCCGACGTCAGAATCCCAAGACCCTTAGTCGCCTCTTACGACAAGCTAGGCTCTGCTGCGGGCCTATTCGCCACCCGGGCCCCGCACGGGACCTTTGGACTTAGAAATTTGCAGAAAATCATGATTACAGTTTGTAATCGCAACTCCTCTTAAACTACTGAACAGAATTTAACGAAACTTGGTATGCAAGAAGGACACCGTAATATGTTGTGCATATTACAAGGAATTTTTTATCAGCAAATTTTTGTGGGAGTTATGGCCCTTTGGACTTAGAAATTTGCAGAAAATCATGATTACAGCTTGTAATCGCAACTCCTAATAAACTACTGAACAGAATTTAACGAAACATGGTATGCAAGAAGTACACCATATGTTGTTGTGCATATCACCGGGAATTTTTAATCCCCAAATTTTTGTGGGCGTTATGGCCTTTAGGACTCTCATTACAATCTGAAGCCCTACATGACACTAATCTGTGGTCAACATGATCACCGGATATGTTTATACAACTAATTAACGGTTTTAAAATTGCTTTGGACAGGTGCTTGATCTATTGCAATCATGAGTGAAGAAATAACTGACCAATCAGATAAAAGTTTATTTTCACACCAGGTGATTTGTTGATTTTTTTGGAAACCCACGTGGTCTGTCTAATTGTAAACATATAGGTGAAAAGTTTTTAAAATTTGTGCCGTTATACTTGTAGAAAATAGGAAGAAAATATTTACCTTTTTGGAAAAAAGAACATTCCTGTAATTCAAACTAAACCAAATACATGCATTTTTTATTTGAAGAAAGTAAATAATGTGTAATGTGTAAACATCGATTAATGGGCTGTTCCATTTTTTTGAAAGGGGTGTGAAAGCTCTGACAGATGTCATGTATGTACTCAGGCCGCTATCTTACAGTTGCAGTTGATTTTTTGCTAGTTTTAAAGTGGTTCAAATAAGCAATAGTCCGAGATTCAGGACCTTCAATTTGATGCTTTGCCTTTGAAATTCTTTTTACAACAGCCCTGAACATACATGCATGTAAAGTAGCTAACTCATATTGGGGACTTTTTAATAACCTATGAGTGACTTATAACCTTAAGCATAAAACAGTATGGGACATTTTGTTTTTAAATGTTTATTTGAACCTCTGATTTCATCGAGTAAATAATCAGGGTTATCAAATGGAGAGTTGAGTCAATTTGCGCAGGTGCATTCAGGCTTGGAAAAAATTACACTACAATTTTCTCAGTAGGTACAATAATTACAACCTTTCTGTGTGTGATGTAGTCATAAAAGCGTCAGGATACTTACATCAAGGTTCGTGGTCGATTAAGTTTTAATAATATAACCGTCTAATGCTCATATCGGTCGCGAGTCGGGGGTACATTATTGTAGCTAGGCTTTATCATGAGGAGTTGTATCGTTCTTCTCCTGTTCAGGTCAGTCGTGCATCCTAGGCCGACTTAAGACTTTTTAAGGGTCAAAATATACATTGTTTGTAACAGATTTCTTGGCTACTACAAAAGGGATTGTTTTCCAATTTGGTATTCAGCTTTAACACGAGGAGTTGTATCGAGCCTCCCCTTTCCAGGTCAATGGTGCATCTGCTTCCTGTTTTCTGAGTGGCCAATGGAGGTATCCTTAGCACGACTTAGTGCAACCCCGTGTTTGCTTTAGCATCTATGGGTTTGGTAAGGGTTTCTGGCATGCATTCTCTGTGATATTCATTCAGAATATGTCAAGTGAAAGATCATAATCAGTAACTAACTAACTAAATTCTTAATTTAACAAAAGTGAGTCATTTAGCAATACAATATGCAGGAATATGTTAATCTCACTAGAGGCCTAACATAATTGTATTGTAGCACCGCCCAATCAAAAATGTCAAAATAGCTACATTATTGTAGCTAAAAACATATGGGTCATTATCAAAAAACGTTATTATTCATGTAATTCGGGTATACACGGAATATTTAAAGTTATTTAACTTTTGTTTTAGATCAAATTAAATTTTAGCAACACAGGGAACATTTTCTACAGAGGAATTGTTTGTTTTTCAATATTTTTCTTATCATAATTTGTTGCTAACTGGTAAAAATGGGATAAAACAGCTTGTAATTTCGCCGTGGTCAGAGATTCTTTATTAAAATTTTCTTTCAAAAAACAAATATTTCAACAAGAAATTTTGAATATATTTACTGCTTACCAAATTCTTTAGAAATGATTAACAACAATGATCCCTAGTTTACAGATTTTCAGAAAAAATATTTGTAAAGCTGTGTAACTGTCGCCGTGTCCCTTGTGTTACTTAATACATAAATAGGTAAGTAACAGTTGTCTCTCTTATATTACTGACATTTGGAGTATCCCCCCTTGAAGTCATACTTCCTGTATTGAATTATGGGTATTGGAGCAGACAACATGGCATTTGAAAAACTCATTTTTTGAAGTCTGAGGTATGTTTTCTGAAACCGTAATTTTTATTTATGTCCATATTGTTACTACATGTTTGCAACCATATAATAATACTGTAGTATCCAAAATATGACCAAAATGTGTATTCAGTAGTATACTAAGGAAAACAAACTGATTATTTTTTCTAAACAGTGTACATTGTCATCAATACTGAAATAACTACCAAATATGTCCCTTGTGTTACTGTCCCTTTTGTTACCTTAAATTATGTAACACAAGTGACCAATTTCGTAACAAAAGGGACAAGTATGGGATTTTTCTGCGTTTTTATGTTTACAAGTGAAAATTTGAATGCAAAGATGTATAATAGAGAAATGTTTATGATAATTTTTCATTATGAATATGATTTTACATAAACCAAAGTCTATATTATTTAGAATTATAGAAAACGTAACAAAAGGGACAAACAAGGTAACAAAAGTGACAGATAAATAGTTGTTTTAAACACAAGTGTATGTATGAAAAAAGTAATGTTGATTCATGAATATTATTAATATTGAGGCATTTATAATATGCACAAGTAAATATTAGTTTATATATCACAAACAAGGACACAAAATTTGTTTGTCTCGATAAAACGACCCTTACTTTTCGGTAACACAAGTGACAACAAGCTGGTAAAATTATCAATGTTTCCCCCCTTAAGGTTGTATACAATATTGGATTTTTACTTTTAAATAAAAATTTTTGGAATTTCATCTGCATATTTCGTTTTCTGCTTCAACATATACACAATTATTACTTTCATTCAAGATAAAACATGACTCTGTCGGTAACACAAGTGACACAACATTAGTAATTATGATTTGTCAAAGCAATTAGAAGACCATATCAAAATAGGTTTGGAGTGAAAACAATGCTACTGTATACAGAAATTGTAAGGAATACTTTAACTTACTGAATATTTAATCTAATATGGAATTTTAAATTGTATTTTCAGAATTAAAGATGCCACTGTCCAATGCAGAAAAACAGCGTCGATACAGACAAAAGCGGGACGCAGATCCTATTAGAAGGGCTGAACATAAAGCAAAATGTAAAGCCAAGTATCAAGAGGATCTGTCTGTTGGGAAACGGAAGCTGATAAAAGACATGAGTCCTAGAGAACAACGTGCTGAGAGAAAATCATGGAAAAAGAGAAAAACTTCCCAGCGCAAAAGAAAAAGAAATGACGAAGAGATTCTTACACCACCTTCATCTCCCGTGCGTGATAGTCCAGATATTCAACCTATGGCCATGGGACATCAGAATACTCGTAGAAAAAAGAGAAACATAGCCAAATGCTACAGAGACAATGCAAAATTAAGACAACAACTTGAAGCTCAAAAACGACGAAATAACAAATTGCTTGTACGAATACATAGACAAAAGTTAAAAGAAAAGACACCAGACTCACCAAGAACGAAAACCAACAAATTGTTGAGAAATTGGAGTACAGAAAAGGGCACTCATACAAGAAAGGAACGACGAGATAAGAAAAAAAGAGCTAAGAAGGCACTAGTTTTTCAGTTAGCATTGAGTGAGGAACTGAAGGAGAAATATAAGCGCTCAAAACAAAAGGAAAAAAACTACTTATCGGAATTAACTAAAGGAAAACTCATCAAGAGATATAAATTGATTGACAAAACAAGAGAAGAGCTCAGGATGAAAGCAGGAACAAAACGCTTCAAAAAAGAAACATTGTCATACAGACTAGAACCACAAGTATTTGCTTTCTACGAAAGAGATGATAACAGCAAAATTACAGCGGGTATGAAGGACACTGTTACAAAGCAAGGTGTGAAAAAACAGAGAAGAATATTGGCAGATACCATTGAAAATATACATGAACGTTTCCTAATTGAGAACTCTGATATCGATGTGAGCTATACTACATTCTGCAGATTAAGACCATTCTGGGTTCAACCTCCAAAGGAAGCAGATCGGGTTACATGCGCATGCAAACAGCACGAAAACATGCAATTCCTTGCAGACGCCATGTACAATATCAACCGCATTAAATCAAGATCTCTTTCTACACTTGTGAAGAACTTTAGCTGTGACATCAGTAACTTAGATTGTATGTACGGGCGTTGTACAGAATGCAGAGATGTAATTATCCCTGACTTTGGACACGATGAAGAAAAAAGTCGCAATGCAACAGTTAACAATGATGATGACGAAACGTCGTGGTTTCAATGGGGGTCGATAAGGCCAAAGCGATTAATAAAAGGCAAGGAGAAAGAAGTCACAATTACAGTAAAGGAAAAGGTGAATGGCAGTATTAAAGAACTCAAGACTAAATTTTCTGAGGATATGAAACGATTCAAGATTCATTCGTTTAATATAACAAATCAAATTGGTTATTACCGTAAGCTCAAGGAATCTTTAAAGGAAAATGAAGCTCTTATTCATGTCGACTTTGCTGAGAACTTTCAATGTAAACTAGCAAGTGAAATTCAAGACGTGCATTTTGGGGCTTCAAAAAGGCAAATCACACTTCACACAGGTGTCTACTACCTTAAATCGGGTCTGGAAACGTTCTGTGGTGTGTCAGACAGTTTGGATCACAATCCCAGTTCTGTCTGGGCATTTCTCGATCCCGTTTTTGATAAACTATTGCTAGAAAATCCAAGTATTGATACGATGTACTTCTTCAGCGATGGACCAGCCACGCAGTATAAACAAAAAGGAAATTTCTTTCTTTTTACGCATGAAATGTCAAAGAGAGGTTTATCTGGATATTGGAACTTTCACGAGCATGGTCATGGGAAAGGGGTACCAGACGGTGTAGGAGGTGCGCTGAAAAGAAAGGCAAATGACATGGTGCTTCACGGACAAGATATAACAAATGCCAAGTCTTTTGTTGAAAAGTGTCAGGCAGATTCAGCAGTGTTTATATATGAAGTGGCACAACAGGAGATAGACAATAAATCGCTTGTCCTTTCGAAAGAAACATTAAAGCCCATAGTAGGAACACAAAAGATTCATCAGATAAAGTATGCTGGATTTGGAGAAGTAATGTACAGGGATATAAGCTGTTCATGCAGGGATGACACCTTGCATCAGGGACATCAATTAAAATCCCATTCGCTCATCGAAAAAAGAACAGAAAAGCAGAGAAACAAAGCATGTGACAAGTCTACTGTAGAATCAGAACTTCATAAAAATGAATCGAAAAAAGTTAATATGACACCAAGAACAATAGACATAAGTGAAGATAAGACTATTGCGAGAAATTATTTTTTCTCAAGAATGTTGAAAGAACTAGGACAGTGTATAGCGTTTGAGCAGATACAGAACAAATGTACTGAAATATATAGAGTGATTGAAGAAAAAGGGTATGATTTAGACGATACATACTCAGCATGCATTATAAATACAGGTCTAGAAATTGACGCAGATGCACTTTTGACATGCCCTACTGATATACCATGCAATACCGCATCCCTGAATCCTATCAAGGTGACAGCTGATGGCAATTGTTTACCATATTCAGGTAGCATAATTGCGACTGGAAAAGAGGAATCAGGAGAGGAAATCAGAGTGAGAATAATAGTTGAATCAGCTCTCTACAAACACTTGTATTTGAATCAACAATTCTTAGAAAAGGGAACTGAACACAGAAATCGAGATATTGCAAAGACTTATGCATTATATTCAGATGAATATGCTAATGAAGCCCTCTCGCCCTGTCAAATTGAACGAATATTTGAGAAAGAGGTAATTAAGATAACGAAGAACAAATCATACATGGGAATTTGGCAGCTATGTGCATTATCTGGTGTTCTTGGCCGTCAAATTTGTTCAATTTATCCCAAATTAGGAAACCCGGTGGTACGAAAAGATCTCCATCGCTTGATAGAGCCGAGGGAGTTGAGAAGTACTGAACGTGGATACATTCTTTGGACATCGACACGTCAGGATATGAACAGAGGCAATTGGATACCGAATCATTTCGTAGCTTTACTGCCAATGAATCCAGTATCTAACCCAGAAGTACATACAGACAAAGCTTCCAGCTCAGAAGTGAGAAAAGACAATGATTCTAGCTCAGAAAAGTGTGCAGACAAAGATTCATGCAGACGTGAGAGCATGGATAATAACTCTGGTAAATCAGTAGATGATGTGTCTGGTCGTTGTCCAGAAGATTTAAAGGGACTATATGTTCTTGTTAATTATGACAACCACCCTTATCCAGGCATTGTTTTAGATTGTGACAAGACTGAACTTTTTGTCCGCTGTATGCGCAATGCAGAAAAGGACCTAGCAAACAACTCATTTTATTGGCCTCTTGCGGTTAAGGATCAGTTGTGGTATGGTATGAGTGAAATCATTTGCCTCATTCCCGAGCCTAAGCCCGTCGGAACAAAGTATCATGTAGACAATGAGCTATGGAAACGAGCCTTGCAAAAGCTAAAGAAATGACTTTTTATTATCTGAACACTCACAGCTAGTGTGTATTGAAATGTGTGTGTGTTACTTTTAGCCAGTTTAGTTAATAGGCTTCAATATAAACCTACATGTACAAATCTATATACATTTGTAGAAAAGAGAACTATATCAACTGAATATGCGAAAAGTGTACTATCATGTGATAATTTACCAACTACATATCAAGGGGTTAACTATGGAAACGAGCTCAGATTTGTTTAAGTCACTGTTGTTACTAAAACATTAATGTTCCACATTATTTTGGTCTACACTCGTCCATTATTTGGTCCAACCGTCCGTTTGTCAGCACTCCTCAAGTTAGTTCATGTTCCTGAAAGATATGTTCAATATAGCGAGTCAAATGTTTATGCTTTTAGGTAAATGTTCCACTAATATGCTAATGCCGAACCTGGTTCATTGTGTGCACCCATCTTTAAGTAACATTTTTTGCTCAAGTTTTTGAGTTGTATATTGACTGGCTTGAAATGCCAAAGATGTTGCTATCGATACTTTAAAACAAAATGGTGTGTTAATGTTCAAATAGAATAAATGTCACTTATGTTACTTTTTGTATTTTTGTGTTACTGTTTTGTCCCTTGTGTTACCGATACCAATCTTTACGATAAAAACTCCATTATTTCCAATAGAAGAACGCCTTCGGGTATCAAACTTTTCTTTTTTAGATACGTTGTGATGATATAAAGAATCCATTGGCATCACAATAGTGTTTAGTTTAATGCTTAAAAGTAGAGAATGGAATTTAATGCTTTTTATTCGTACCATACATATTTCGAAAAAAACAGCAATATTTTTTACCAAAACTCAACAAAGCGTATAAAATTTTAATAATTTTCATCTATTGATTAAATTCATGATGTTACAGGGTTTGAATTGTTGAAATTGTTTTATTTTTTATTATATTTTATTTTGGTAACAGAAGGGACAACTGATGATACCAAGGAGGTATTTTTTGTAATTTTTCAAAATTTCTTTGTTCAAAGTTAATGTTTGTTTGTGATTTTTATAACTTCAATAGTTGTTTGTTATTATTGAATAAAAATTAAAAGAAAATGAATCACTTCATAATTTCAAAAAAATCAAAATTGAATATTGACAAAATTTGATAATGACCCATATGCAATAAACAGTACAAAAAAGAAGCAATTATATGTAAGAGTGTTCCTAGTTTCGGAGGAACATACACAGTAGAACATGTGACCAATACCATTCGGAACAACTCTTGATCTTGGGTACAACCACTTCACTTGTAAGTTTGATTCCAATCTGAGTAGACGTATTGCTGCACCACTTACAAGTCATTTCGTGAGGTGATAAGTCCATTGACTTATCACAGGACAGGTAATATATATACATATTCTCTGTTATAATATCCACCGGCTGTATTTCTGACAATTGGTGTCAGAAGTAAACAAAATATGAAAGTATAATTGAGTGAATTTTCGGCGGGAAAAAAAAATCCCGTGCAGTTCATGTACATGTATGTCTATGTGTTGCATTCATTTCGTTAGAATTTGAATAAAACGAAGTGAAATTGTACAATTTGATTGCTTAATTTTGTGAGCACTCATCACTGATTGCTTGATATTTACTTGGAATAATTTTTGTCAAATTCTGAGTGAACTGAACTTTGACATTTGATTTTGAGTGTGGAATAGTACATTCTTTACTGTTTATATTGTCAATACTATTTAATAATATTTATTGATATTGTCAATTACATTTGTGTATTATTATTTTTTATGTAACGTGACATTGACTACATAAGTCGCGAACACATAAAAAAAGGCCCATCCCAATTTTGTTTTTGATTCGCATTACACCATTATAAACTTGGGTGAAAGACTCTAAAAAATTTAGATCATCATATTTTCTTTATATATTTTGGACATTTTGTAGTGTTTCACCCAGGGTATTTTTAAGAGTAAGGGTAAG
The DNA here is from genome assembly GCA_963971305.1 of Arcuatula senhousia. Lineage (NCBI taxonomy): Eukaryota > Metazoa > Mollusca > Bivalvia > Mytilida > Mytilidae > Arcuatula > Arcuatula senhousia. Next base: position 57,173,593 of record OZ020306.1, read on the forward strand.
GTTGATTAGGCAGTGATAACAGTTACTGTGCTTGTGACCCTTGCCTAACTGTTAAAAATATACAAAACACTTGTACAGATAAAATCTAGACATACAATTTTCACTTCTGACCCTACAAGTTAAAAAAAAAAGAAAGAACAGTAAGTAAGAAGAGGTTAAACTTTTAAAATTTTTACTTGTGTAGTCACGTGAACTTTTTTTCGTGTTAAAAAGCTAAATTTGTAAAAGAATATTTGATTTTTGTAAACATTTAAAAAAAAAAAAATAAAATAAAGAAAGCAAAAACGTGTTCGTTCTCTTTCAATCGCTGTGGACAGCCATAACGATTGCAGTAGTGAGTGTTTATGAGATAAACAGTCATTACTGATAGAGGCGCGTAAAAAAAAAAAATAAAATAAAATAAAGAAAGCAAAGGAAAAAAAAATGAAATTTTAAAGTGGAAGATATCAGTTATTGTGCAGGTGACCCCTGCCTAACTGAGTTGGTAAATTTGTTAAAAATAAAAAAGTTATTTAGTTATCGAGCAGGTGTCCCCTGCCTAACTAAATAACAAAATTAAGTAAGAAGTATAAGGTAAAAAATAAATAATAATAATAAAATAGGAAAAAAAAATTTAGTTACTGTGCAGGTGACCCCTGCCTAACTAAATCATAAAGAAGAAGGAAAAAAATTAATTAAGAAGTTTTATAAAATCAATAAATAGTAAACTAATTATTTAGATATTAATTAAAGGCTTAAATTTCAAATAAACTTTAAATTTAAAGCCCTGCCTAACTAAATAATAATAACATTCAAGAGGGAAAGGAAGAAGTAATAATAAAAAAAAAAAAGTAGTTAAAATTCATAATTAAAAGGAAAAAATTTAAACATTTAATAGAAGAAGGAAAAAGATAGGTAGATTGGTAAATGAAAATATATGTGAATAAGTAACTAAGTAAATAAATCAAAAAAGATAGTAAAGGGAGAAGAAGAAGAAATTTTATGATACGCTACTAAAGTCATAGTTCTTGTGCAGGTGTCCCCTGCCAAACTTTTGACTTTTATGTAAAAAAAAAAAAAAGGAAAAAGAAAAGCAAGTAAATAAGTATCATATAAAAAAAGTAGAAGAAGAAGCCCTTCCGTCATAGTTCTTGTGCAGGTGTCCCCTGCCGAACTTTGACAATTACATAGTGTTGCATAGGCCTTGTTAGAAAATCTTTGTTCTGTGCAGGTGCCCCCTGCCGAACTTAGATAATTAGTTTTGCAATTAAAGGTCATAGTCATATTCCAAGATGTCCGTGGTCAACATTAATACAGCAACCAAGGAAGAGTTGATTTCAATTCGAGACATAGGGGATAAAAGAGCCCAGGCCATAATCAATGCCAGACGGGCAGGTCCATTAACAGCAGAAACCATCAAAGAGATTGCTGGTATTCCACCAACCCTATGGGATCCCTTAATAGCTGCAGGAAGAATAACATTCGAGCTTCCAGAAACTACAGGTCAGGAAGATGACATAAAAAAACTTCTGGAAAAGATAAAGACCGAGAATGTCATCCTTAAACAGGCAGAAGTGGCGAAAAGCCAGGAGTTGAAAAAGTTGCAGAATGACTTTGACACCCATGTAAAGCAACTAAATGCTGAGATGACTACGTTAACCAAACAAAATGAACTCTTAAGATCAGAAATCAACAACAGAGATGAGTATATACAGGAAAATAGGAAACAACTTGAACTTGGTGAGGCCAATAAAGATAAGATGTTGAAGGCAGAATTACAGAAACAACAACAGCACTACAACGAAGAAATGGCTAAACTGAAGGAAACTTTCGTCCAAATGAAAACTGAAAGAGAGGAACTGATGCATAAGGTAGACGAACAAACAGTAACCATCGCCAGTGCAAACCAACAGAATAGAACTAATAATAAGAAGATACAAGATCTAGAATCCAGAATAAAGAATTTAATGGAAAAGGTAGAAGAACAAGCCAGAACCATAGATAAAACTAGTGAGAAAGACAGGGTGCTGAATAATGAAAGACAAGAACAGGAAGAAAGAGTGAGAGTTCTAGAAGCAGAAATTCAACATTTAAGAACATCAAAAACCATTGAATCATTGGCTCCAAGAAGTGTGTACAGTAGTGAGAGTGAGACTCGAAGAATCAGTAGTCCTAGCAGCTTCAGGAGAACAGCTTCTGCACAACCAGAGGAACCAAGAAGAGGCAATAATCTATCCCTTTCACAGTTTCCAAAACTATCGACCTATGATGGCACTGATGATTGGAAGTCATACCAATTACAGTTTGTTCATACAGCTCGACGTTTTGAGTGGAACGAACAGCAAAAACTAGATAACCTATTGCTATGCCTGAGAGGGAAAGCTCTGAAGTTCTTTAGCACCCGACCTGTGTCAGTACAAGGAAATTTTGAAGACCTGATGGTAAAAATGACCCAGCGTTTTGGCAACAGAGATCTTCCAAACTCAATAAGAAGACAGTTACAAGATGCTAGGCAGACCATTGACGAGTCCATTGAAGAGTTTGCCGAAAGAGTCCAAGAAATGGCAACGGATGGGTATGTTGATGCCACCGAAGACATAGTAGAAATGATGGCTACTGATGCTTTCCTTAAGGGGTGTCAAGATAAACAAGCAGCACTCTTAGCTATGGATAAGGAGCCAAACAGAATAGACCAGGCTTTACAACTGGTGAAGAGCGCTATGCACAACAGAAGGGTTTTGTTGGGACATAAAAGACCAGAAGTCCGAAAGGTACAGTTTCAGGACGAAGTGGATTCAGACAGTGACTCAGAATCAACAGTGAGAGTGTTGAACAAGAAGACAGATAAGATGAGTTCATGGAGACAAAACCTAGAGAATCGATTGGAAAAGACAGAGAAGGATATAAGTTCAATCCGAGGTGACATTAGCAAAATTCTAAGTGCTGTCTCGGATAGGCAGTCTAGCAGAAACAGATCGTATTCTCCAAATAGGTCACGCTCTCCATCACCCAACAGAAGTCCAACCAGAGGCCAAGTTATCTGCTATTCCTGCAATGAACCAGGTCATTATAGCACTAATTGCCCAAAGAAGAGAAGTTTGGCATCACCACCACCAAAACAGTTAAACATCCAGGGGTCGGGGAAGTAGGCCATTCCTTGACCCACCCAGATCACACAGGCCGACCTCCGCCATTGTACGAACCACTTGTTTCTAGAGTCGGTGACCCTGACCTAGTTTCAAGTGAAAGTAGTCTTAAAATGGAAACTAAGTTTCCCAATCCCAGTTTCAGTGACCCTGATCTTGACTTGAGGAATTTGGTTATCATTAATACAACTGGTACTTTGGAATTAACAGCAGGAGTTAATCCTTTGGTTGATGTCGGTGACCCCGACTTAACTAAAGGTGAGACTAGCAACTTGCCAAAAATTAGAGAGATTGACTTTTACACTGAGACAGAAAACTCATTTAGTTTAGAAATTCCAATTTTAATTAATGGCCAAAGAATAGAGGCAGTAATCGATACAGGTGCTCAAGTCACAGTAGTTAACGAAAAGGTAGCACAACTGCTAAAATTGCCCCTAGCGTCCGAGAATTTGTATTTAAAGGGCGCAGGGGCCAACAAAATCAAAGCCAGAAAAGGGGGTGTGGTCTCCATGGTGATAGGGAAAACGGAGACGAGATGGAGAATAATGGTGGCTGAAATAACAGATCAGGTTATTATTGGGTTAGACCTTCTATACCATCTTCATGCTGTTATAGACCTTGGGCAATTCACCATTTGCATTGGGAAAGAGAAAATCATAGCTAAAGGTTTCAAATCTGGGGACAAGTCATCATTGATCCGTCAGATATTTTTACGCAAAAGACTTGTGGTTCCTCCTAATACCAAAGTACAACTTGCAGCCATTTTAGACAGTAGTATAGAAGGGGACTTGTGTATCCAACCAACACAGCATGTGAAAGAGTTACTGATGCCATATACTGTAGTTAGTGGTCATGATCAAAACATTCCTATTGTCTTACAAAACCTATCAGACAAGTTCGTCACCATTAAGAAAGGGACAGTAATAGGTCTAGGGATGGAAGTAGAAGAAATTCTAGATGATAGAGACCAAGATAAGGTAGAAAGTTTAGATGGCAAAGAACTAGATGAGAACGAAACCCCTGTTTTAAGAAAGATAGAGAAACCTAGTGAGATCACCAACGAGGTACCATTACATCTACAAGATTTGCTAGATAGGTCAAAGAAACATCTCAACGCCAGCCAGACAGAACAACTTAAGAAACTACTGGTAAAATTTCAAGATTCTTTTTCTACGGACGATATGGACATAGGACATTTTACCAAGATCGAGCACAGAATAGATACTGGAGATGCTACACCCACGAAGGAGGCATTAAGAAGAACTCCAATTGGTTTCGAAAAAGAGGAAGAAGACCATTTACAAGACCTTCTAAATAAAGGAGTAATTCAACCTTCCTCATCTGAGTGGGCTGCTGCACCTGTAATTTGTCGCAAAAAAGATGGCAAAATTAGGTATTGTATTGACTACCGGAAGTTGAACAGCGTGACGAAGAAGGATGCATTTCCGCTCCCAAGAATAGAGTCCTGTATTGACCAACTTAGGGGAACAAAATTTATGTCCTGTCTTGACATGTCTGCAGGGTACTATCAGTTTCAAATCCACAAAGATGATCGCCACAAGACTGCGTTTACCACCAAGTATGGATTATTTGAACATGTTAGATTAAGCTTTGGGTTATGCAACAGTCCTGCATTTTTCCAGAGGGTTATTCAATTAATACTGTCTGGCTTAACCTGGTCCCAATGTTTAGCTTATTTAGACGACATTATAGTACTTGGGAAAGATTTTGATGATCACTTGCAGAATCTTGAGGCAGTTCTTCAACGATTTCAAGACAACAATTTGAAGTTAAAACCTAAAAAGTGTGCTCTGTTCCAAAAAGAAGTAGTCTACCTTGGTAAATTAATATCTGAAAAGGGAATTTCCATCAACCCTGATAACATTGAGTCAATTCAAAAATGGCCACCACCACAGAATAAAAAAGAAGTCCAGAGTTTCCTGGGATTTGCAAATTATCATCGGGACCACATCCAAAATTTGGCGTATCTTTCATCTCCACTTCATGAGCTAACCAGAAAAAATTCAAAATTTGAATGGACAGATCGGCATCAGGCTGCGTTTGAAACCATAAAGTATTCCATCATTCAGTCTGCTACATTGGAATATCCAGACCCAAATGAGGTATTCATATTAGATACAGACGCCTCTGATAAAGCTGTAGCTGCTGAGTTGATCCAAGTGCATGATGGGAAAGAGTGCGTAGTTGCCTATGCCAGTAAGGTTCTAACTCCAATTCAGAGAAGATACTGCACTACACGAAAAGAACTACTTGCAGTTGTGACGTTCACACGACAGTTTCGGAATTATCTATTGGGACGTCAATTCATCATTAGAACTGATCATCACAGTTTAGTATGGCTACTTCGCTTCAAGAACATCGAAGGTCAATTAGCCCGATGGATGGAGGAACTCTCCCAGTATGACATGGTAATTCAACATCGTTCCGGGAAGAAACATGGTAATGCAGATAGTCTTAGTAGGATACCAGATACCTTAGAACCATGTAATTGTTATTATGCTGGATCTACTTTAGAGTCACTACCTTGTGGAGGCTGTAAATACTGCACACGAGCCCATTCCCAGTGGCAACGTTTTGAGGAGGATGTAGATGACGTAATTCCATTGGCTCTCCGAAGCATTGATGCCACTGATGTAACCGACACACATAGCAACTGGATGAGTGGTTTTTCTGCTGAAGAAATATGTAGACAGCAGGAGGAAGATCCAGATCTCAAGACTCTTCTCTCGTGGCTGGAAAAGGAACCAAGTCCGTTAGAGCTGCAACTCTCGAGCAAAGCTGTTAAACATTGGTGGAGCTGCAAGGAACAACTAGCTGTCGTGAACCATTGTCTAACATACATGTGGCTTGAACCAGAAGGTCGCAAAAATCTGTTGATTGTTCCAAAAACCATGCAAGATCAAATGATTAAGTTGTGTCATGATAGCAAATCAGCAGGCCATTTTGGAAGGGACAAGACCTACCATAATCTAAAACAGCGATGCATTTGGCACCTAATGCGACATGACGTCATCTTGTATGTCAAAGGCTGCAAGGAATGCAATGTTAGTAAGTCCTCAAACAGAAAAGCAAGAGGAGAGTTGGGACAACACCATGCAGGAAATCCTATGGAAAGAATTCATATGGACATTTTGGGACCTTTGCCAATAAGTAAAGCTGGTAATAAGTATATTCTCTCCATTATTGATCAGTATACCAAGTGGATCGAGTTATTTCCTATCCCAAATCAGAATGCTGAGACCATTGCTAGGATATCTGTTAACAACTTCTTTTCTAAATTTGGCTGTCCGATAACTCTACACACAGACCAAGGAAGAAATTTCGAGAGTCAACTCTTTCAGCAGTTGTGTAGATTGCTTGAAATTACAAAAACTCGAACAACTCCTTACAGGCCGTGCTCAAACGGACAAGTTGAGCGATATAATAGAGTTATAATGAGTGCAGTAAGATGTTTTCTGAAGGGACGCCAAAAAGATTGGGATGAACATATACAGCTGTTAGCAGGTGCTATTAGATCTACATATAATAAGACAACTGGGTTCTCGCCAAACATGATGATGCTGGGACGGGAGGTAATTCAACCAGTTGATTTAATGTTAGGAACAGTTATCAACAGTATGCCACAATTGGAACCAGCTGAATATGTACAGAGACTTGGAAAGGTCATGAAAGAGGTTCACCAGATCGCCAGAGAGCATATAAAAGGGGTGCAGTTAAGACAGAAGAAAGACTACGACATGTCGAAATATCAGCAGAGGTACAGTGTGGGAGATGTGGTTTATCGGTTAAACCCAGCTACTAAAGTGGGACAAAGTAGAAAGCTCAAACCACAGTGGCAAGGACCTTGGGTAGTCACAGAGGTGAAGTCATCAGTCCTATACAAGATTGTAAATCGGAAAAGAGGCCTTGTTATCCACCATGACCAACTGAAACGTTGTGAGGATAGAGAGCTACCATTGTGGGTGAAACATATACGTCACAGGCTGTTTGATTCTGAAACCCAGGAAGATGTAGAACAGGTGGAAAGATCTGATGATTTGAATCTCTCAAATTTGTTTGGAGATTCAGATGATGATGATGATGACGATGAAAAGGAATTAGGGGAGGACATATCTGAGGCAGGTGTCGGTGACCCCGACCTTGTTTCAGATATGTCCCAAATGGTCGATAAAGTTATAGAGGGTGTAGACAATGAGGGGTGTGTGCCTGATCCTGAGAACAATGATAGATTTATTGTACAGGATTTTTCAGACATGGCAAACACAGTAGATTTAGACACCACTTTCGCCTATGCTATTGATGATGAAACACCATCAATAGCCAGGGGAACTGGCAAAAGGGCCAGGAAAAAACCTGCATATTTGGAAGACTATGAAGTCTTCAGTGATTTGTAAATAGAGAACAATAAATGTAGGTTCTGAAGATTTTGAAATCTTCGGCACTCCGTTCTCTTTTAATAAAAATAATAAAATAAAAAAAATGATGGAATAAAAAAAAAAACAAAGAACAAAATAAAAACAAAAATAATAATAAAAACCGATGTAAATAAAATAAGTTTTAAACTATATTAAAATGAAAAATATACATAAAATTGAGTGTGTAAATATATCAGTATATCTATTATATTGATATTGAGTAATAATATTACCTTATTTTTATTTGCTTATAAATAAATAAAACCACCAGGATATTTAATAAAATATAATACTCAATCATATAACCCATATATCTTACAGTAATATTCAATCATATAACCCATATATATCTTACAGTTATAATAACCCATATATATCTTACAGTTATATTAACAGATGGGAGACAAATCGCTGGAAGAGGAGTTGGGGTATGAAGACTTCTGCCCATGGATGGAAGAGGGTCAGGAAGAGAGAGACGTTGTGGTAGAGACGGGAGATGACCAGGAGTTCGATGAAGAAAATCCGGAGGATTGGGTAGTGGTGGATGAGGTAGAAGAGGAGGTGGTAGAAGAGGTAGTTGAGGAATGGGTGGTGACAGACGAAGTGGCAGTGGAGGAAGATGAGACCAGGGATGTTCGAGTTGTGCAGTGGAAGGAGCCGTCAGAGGAAGAGGTGGTGCCGAAGGCCAGTAAGAAGAGGGTAAGGAGGCAGAGATGTCCTGTTTGCCTGGAATTGTTTCGCCACCTATACAGGCATGCAGCAGAACACCTACCTTGGTTCTGGTATCCTGAAACTGCATGTCAAGGGTGCTCCAGCCAACATCTTTTCACTGACTTTTTGGGACAGCATGTAGCTTCAAATCACCCGGCCGGTTTCTCACCATCTTTAGACATAACCCTTTTGGCACAACTGATTCAAAATTATTTACTCGCTTTGGCACAACATTTAGGAAATTCAACTTTAAAGGAACTTTTGGCTTTCGTTAATTGCAGCCCGGAATTTCAAGTCATCAGCACAGATTTCAAAGAATCCGACTTGTGTCTTTGCCGAGCTTGGGACACCCTCCTTGAAGACTCTCCAGATACCTTCCAGATGTTAAATGAGAGTGGCAAGTTCACCACGTTTGCCTTGGTCAACTGGAAAGTAGTTTTGATGCTGTTATCAAAGCTCGAGAAGTCACACCTTGCTGCTCTGCCTGTTTCATTGGTATCTGAAGATTCTGCATCTGAGGAAGTGGAGGAAACAGCTGCAGTGGAACTGAAGGAGGCTACCGACACCCATCTTCATCTTGATCATCTCCTTGCTCGAGTCGGTGACCCCGACCAGCAGGAGTTTGATCAATTCCGGGGTGGCCCTGACGTCATGGTAAAGTCCTTGGTAAGCAACTACTGTTTTCCTCATTCCTGGCCTCGTTCTAATGAACTACAGCATCTCAGCAACAAAATTCCCGGTCTATTTTTCTCTTTTGGCATTCATCCTAAAGTAATACAAACTACACATCCCGAAATTTTGGAAGACTATTTGGACCATTTAGAAGATCTCATCAAAATTGACAGAACCGTAGCCATAGGCGAGTGTGGATTGGACACCTCATACACCGCCAAAGACATTCAACTCCAAAAACAGATCCGTTTCTTGGAACGACAACTGGAACTGGCAGTTGACAAAGGGTTGCCAGTGGTTATCCATTGTAGAGGGAATGCGGCGCTCCACTTTCAACTTTTAGATTCACTCTCCAAAATTTGTCCTGCTAACCACCCAATTCATTGGCACTGTTTCTCCGGGATCCCACAGGTTTATACTCAAATCATAGCAAAATTCAGCAACATAGTTTTCGGCGTTACACCATTCATATTTTCCAGGCCAACTATCAACACCTTCCTCCTACAACATCACATTACCAACATAGTTTTGGAGTCTGACGCCCCCTTTATACCGTATGAAAATATCAGTGATCCTTCCGTGGTTATTTTGATTGCCAGGAAGATTTCAGAGACGCTGGCTATACCTCTGGAACAGGTGTTGGATACTACCAACAGCAACGCAAGAAGGGTGTACCAACTGTAGATCAATGTAGAGTGACCGTTATTTGTAAATATGTTTTGAATTTAATTGTCTTGTACCACAGAAGGACCTGTTGTGCAGTTAGATATATTTTTTATTCATTGTCATTGTGAACTGTTAGCTCATCAATAACCCTCATGTTGTAGCAGAAGATTTTCCTCTTGGGACCAAAGTCATCATTTTCATGTTTGTATTGGAGAATACAAGTATCTTCAAATATCATCCATCACCATAGCATATTTCATGTTTGCCAAGAGGACTTTTGCCCTATATCCTCATTCTTCATGTTTATGTGAATGCCATACATTTTTGAACATCACTGATCAGCATATTCCATTTATTCATCTGTAACCAGAAGACTACTACCTGAAAACCCGTTACCTATCTTGATCACCTTCACAATATACAAACTAAACTTAACAAAGATAATGAGGAGGAATGTAAGAGTGTTCCTAGTTTCGGAGGAACATACACAGTAGAACATGTGACCAATACCATTCGGAACAACTCTTGATCTTGGGTACAACCACTTCACTTGTAAGTTTGATTCCAATCTGAGTAGACGTATTGCTGCACCACTTACAAGTCATTTCGTGAGGTGATAAGTCCATTGACTTATCACAGGACAGGTAATATATATACATATTCTCTGTTATAATATCCACCGGCTGTATTTCTGACATATATATGAACATGTTTTGTTACGGCAAGAATGTTTACGGAAGAGACTCAGATAGTGTTCAGTCACCTGTAGTTGGGGTTAAATCATGACAGTATTATCGATATTATCATTTAGTTTTGCCATATGATGCATTTTTTGTATTTCATATTTTGTTCATTGTATTGTACATCCGAAGGTAGTCCGAGATTGCTCTGATGTCCTCGGCATAATTAAATCATAGTTTATAATGACGTCACATTTTTAGTCAAACGTTGTTCGTATTAATAAATTCACAGTTAAGAACCACTGAAAGCTTATTAATACTTAGCTACAATAATGTAGCTCCTTTGACATCTTTGATTAGGCGGAGCTACAATGCGGCCCCATGGCTCGTAACGGAGCAACGCCGAAAGTGAAATCACACCGGGCGCAATTCAATCCATTAGACGTCAAATATGGTATTAAAATATTGCTTGTAGTATTTTAATGACGAATTCAGTTAAAATTTTCCGACATTTTGCACAATATATAAGATTTTCGTGAAAATATCAATTTTTGAAGGATCTTGATCCTGAACTTTATAATGAAGTTCAGGATCAGAATTTTGAAAATGTTGGTTTTCTAACAAATTAATATTTACCTACGACTTTCGACCAAAATTATGATTAATTCAATGTTATCCAGAGTGTAATTGGTAATTTCGAACCATCTTGAAGCTTTGTTTGAGTTGGAAAAAGAAATTCGATTTGCTCCATTACGAGAAATGGGACCGCATTGTAGCTCCGCCTAATCAAAGATGTCAAAGGAGCTACATTATTGTAGCTAATTAATACTGATGATAACAAAAATACCAAACTTGGAGAATTTGTCTAAAATGGCCATGAGACGAGACAAAACAAGGAAGACGTACCAGAAAAAAATGGAAAGATCGCAAGGGTCCTTAGTTGGTACAGGCATGGTGGTTATGGTGGGATAAACCAGGTATTAAGGCCTACCTTCCTCTTCTATTGAACAAATTACCAATTTGGTGAATGCTACTGATGAAAAACAGTAGTTCATATTAGAAAAAAAAAACGATCTTATACTCGCGAAACATACCAATTTGTAGCTACAATAATGTAACGTTAGCTCCTTTGACATCTTTGAATTGGCGGAGCTACAATGCGGTCCCATTACTCGTAACGGAGCAACGCCGAAAGTGAAATCACACCGGGTTCGATTCAATCCATTAGACGTCAAATTTGGGATTAAAATATTGCTTATAGTATTTAAATGACGAATTCAGTTAAAATTTTCCGACAAATATAAAATTTTTAAAGTCTCTAGATCCTGAACTTTATAATGTAGTGCAGGATCAGGATTTTGAAAATGAAGGTTTCTTTTTACTATTTAATAATCCACATATGACTTTAGACCAAATTTTGTATTGATTCGATGTGATTAAGAGTATTATTTGTATTTACAAATCATCTTGAAGCTTTGTTTGAGTTGTAAAAAGAAATTCGATTTGCTCCATTACGAGGGCTGTCAAAGGAGTTACATTACTCTAGCTAACCAATTTGGTGAATGCCACTAATGATTTAAAAGTGGTTCAAATAATTAAACAATCTAAAACTCGCATACTCCGCCTAATCGAAAAGATGCCAAAGTTACATTATTGCAATTTGACAAACTAGACGAATATGCGTAAGTTTGTTGCTATTTGCTAAACAAGACATCAATCTGACTTAACGTATATTAAGTACAAACAATATTTAACGAAAAATATGATGCTCAAAAAATTAATTAAATAACAAGCTTTTACAAAATGTTGTAGATCAATGAAAACTACACCTTTATATGCAATAAGTATACACATGCAATGACATACATATTAATTGTCAGGTTAAACATTTATAGGTTCTTACATAAGTTCTTGGAAAAGACCGGCTGATCTTTCACGAGTGATAGAATGTTTCAGTCTTTTTGCGAGTGGAGCGCAGCGGAACGAGTCAAAAGACCAAAAAAATTCTATAAGGCGAGTGAAAGAAGCAAAGGTGTACCAAAGGGGTAATCAGTATCATAAAACCGTAAAGACAAAGACAAAACCGGCAGACAAAAAATCATCACAACAAAACAAACCACATAACAACATAAAACAAACACACACATAACAACAAAACCGCATTCAGCAACGCGAACTCAAGTCGAAACGAGAGTGAACTCAGGTGCTCCGGAAGAGTAAGCAGTTCCTGCTTGCTATAGCACACCCGTCACGTTGCCAAAGATCGATTAAGTGTTGGTCAAATCCGAAAAGGATGACTTTACAAAACTCTATGTCAAACCTACATCTGTGCTCATCTGAGAGATAGAAATCCCGTATTTGTATACAAGCACATGATGTCGTCCGTAAAATTTCTTGAGTGATGACAACAACCTGGGAGCAACGTACCCCTGTGCTAACAATTTGCTTGTCAGCCGTGTAGCTCTATCAAGGAAGTCGTTGTACTCCGCACATGCTCTGGAATAGCGAATCAATTGTGATACGTAAACTCCATATGCTGGAGCGGACGGAATGTTGCTACACAGGAAGGATAAAGTTAACTATTGGAAAGTTGAAGTCATCACGTTTGTCATAGAGCTTTGTACAAAGGCTTGTGTGTCAATTTCGAGAAATAGATCCAGATATGAAGCGGACCTCCTAGAATCTGTAGTGTCCTTTATCTCAAGTTCCTTCGGATATATGAGATGTAAATAGTCACCTTAGGTTAAACCCTTAGGTTACTTCATTCTAAAAACCGAAAGTTTAAAGTAACATTGCATTTCATTGGTCGACATCATCGATCAATATTAGTACCGACGTTAATAATTGGTTAAATGATCAGTGTGAGATCGCTGCACGTGCTCGCATCTCAACCTGGTCATCTTACACTGCAAAGAGTCATTTATGGAAGAAGTATTGTATTCTCTATGTCACAACCATCTATTGTAGTTGAGTTTGAGCTAATAAAATTATTCTTATTCTTATGCTTTACAGGTTGAAATAGATAACCCCCTTACAATATTAGAAGAAAAGGTCTTTTCTTAAAGATGTACTACACTATGATTTTCAATGAACAACATCCACTAAAAAATAAACTACTAAGATCATTTTACATTTCAATTTTACAGTAAAAATGTTAAAACCCTTCACTGATCACAGCATTGCAACAAAATTCTTTCAGGTTATCATATTCAAGATCAAAATATCTATTTATTTTTTAGAATGTCCATGTCCACCATGGAGTGTTAAACATCCACCTGTTAATACAAATTTAAAAGAAATGAATGAATATATTGTTACTAAGATATAATCACACACACACAAAAAAAAACAATTGAATATTTGATTTAATTATGTCTATAATACGGAAACCCTGACCACTGACCATAGTGGGCCAACGTGTGTGGAGTGCCACGCTTTGTGTACGTAATATACCCCTTTGTGGACTGCCAAGTAGTGTACCACATAGGCTAAATTTTCCGCCCCTACCCACCTCTCCCCTTTTCCTGTGGTTCTTAAAATTTACCGGTCCTTTGTTTCCCACCCCACCCCCTATATCATTTATCATCTTCATCATTTCATGTTCATTTAGTCATCCTCTTCATGTTCATTGCTATAGCGTTGCACGGGCGTATAACACCAACTCACCCACTCAAGGACACTACGGATTCTTTAAAGTCTGCTTCATATTTAGACCGTCCCGTGCGGGGCCCCGGTGGCGAAAAGGTCACAACAGAGGCTAGCTTGTCGAATGAGGCGACTGAAGGTCTTGTTAATCTGACGTCGGGTCAATGGTCTGCCGACAGAGCGACCAAGTGTGCATCCTAGATGGCTGAAAAAGATAGTCCTCGTCCGCAGGGGATGTCAGGTCTATAATACGGAAACCCTGACCGCCGACCATAGTTGTCCAACGTGTGTGGAGAGTTCCACGCTTCATGCACGTTAAAGACCCCTTTGTGGACCGCCAAGTAGTGCAAGACATAGGCTAATTTTTCCTGTGGTTCAAAATTTACCGATCCTTTGTTTCTCACCCAACCCCTATATTACATTTAACATCATCATTTGATGTTTATGTTATCACCATTTCCTCTAAATAAACTATAGAGCGTTACCAGGGCGTAAAACAACAACTCACCCCAAATGAACTGAGGATAAAGTCCAAAATAAATTAACATTCATAAGATATTAAAATGAAAGTTAACACTTTCTACCCCTTCTTCTTTAGGGTTTACTTTCTTCTAGTGTCTTTCATTTTCCTGCTCCCTGCTTTGATGAAGAACTTTGGCATGTTTTCCTTGGTAATTGCGGAATTTCTAATCTTAGCGGCGTACTTGGTCCGCTCTGAAATTGTTCATCGTCTCCTCGAATCTATAAGAAAGTTCTGTTCTCAAGTCACTACTAAGCGAGTTTCCAATGTCAAGAGAGTCCATCACTTAGGCCTTGTAAGCATGAACTTCCGTCATAAGTTTTTCATTAATGGAATCACATATTGTTTCTAGTCTATCAGTGAACAGGTTTGAGAGGTCATTCAAAATTCTATCTGGCTTCAGTAGCTGTCGAGCCGAAGGCTGGATTGAATCGTATAAGTAAATCCATGAAGCCCGGCTGAATTCCTTCACTGTCACTGTTTCATTCTGATAGTAATCTTATTGGTGACTTCGGTCATAGCGGCATTAATACTTAAGTCCTGACCGGTGTGAACTTCCTCAAGATTCAAAATATCCCTATCGGGAGAGTCACTGTATCTTGGGGCACTATGGCCACATTTAAAACCCATTTAGTTTTTATGTCGCCTGCAACATGCTGCAGAAGCGACACATAGGGGTTACTTTGGCACTATCCGTCGTCCTGCGGCGTCACAAAAAATTCTGTCTTAGTTTTCCAGGCAACTACATACCACAGCCTCTTGATATTTGGTATGTATTTTAATCACATAGTACTATTAGGTGTAAAGTGATTTAATGCCCGAAAAATAACTACTCCCTGTTTGACGAATATTTAACGTTTTATATATGATGGACATAAATGCCAAAACTTCGTCGCAGTGTTCCAAGAAACTACATGCCACAGCCTCTTGATATTTAGTATGTAGCTTCATCGCATAGTACTTTAAGGTGTAATGCGATTTTTTGCCCGAAAATAACTACTTCCTGTTTGACGAATACTTAACGTTTTATATATAATGGACATAGATGCCAATTTTTTGTCGCAGTCATGCCACAGCCTCATGATATTTAGTATGAAGCTTCATCGCATAGTACTGTAAGGTGTAACGCGATTGTATGCCCGAAATATAACTACTTCCTATTTGACGAATACTTAACGTTTTATATATAATGGGTCCCGTGCGGGGCCCGGGTGGCGAATAGGTCCGCAGCAGAGCCTAGCTTGTCGTAAGAGGCGACTAAGGGTCTTGGGATTCTGACGTCGGGTCAGTGCTCAGCCCACAGAGCGACCAAGTGTGTACCCTAGGTGGCTGAATAGGGTGGCCCTCGTCCGCGGGGGTTGTCAGGTCTATAATACGGAAACCCTGACCGCCGACCATAGTGGGCCAACGTGTGGAGAGTGCCACGCTTCATGCACGTAAAAGACCCCTTTGTGGACCGCCCAGTAGTGCACCACATAGGCTAAATTTTCCGCCCCTACCCACCTCTCCCCTTTTTCCTGTGGTTCTTAAAAATTTACCGATCCTTTGTGTCCCACCCCATCCCCATATTTCATTTATCATCATCATTTCATGTTCATTTTATCATCCTTTTCATTTTCATCGCCTGTAAATAACCTATATAGCGTTGCACGGGCGTAAAACACCAACTCACTCACTCACTCACTCACTCACTTATATATAATGGACATAGATGCCAAATTTTCGTCGCAGGTTTCTAGGCAACTACATGCCACAGCCTCTTGATATTTGGTATGTAGCTTCATCGCATAGTACTGTGTAATGCGATTTCATGCCCGAAAAAATATCTACTTCCTGTTTGGCGAACAAACAATGATACGCAGGCGACATATGCATTTCGGGGAAGGCTCCGTCTAGTTTTATTATATTATTTTACTTTTACTTTTACTATTGAGTTCGTCACTAATATACCATAAGCGAAATTTTAATACCAAATTTGACTTATTGATTGAATTGCGCCCGGTGTGATTTCGCTGTAGGCGTTGCTCCGTTAAATGCGTTCTCAATTATAATCGAAATTCTCATTTACAATAAAATGATCGAAAATAGTTAGTTTTTATACAAAATTTAAGAAAATGCCGAGTTGGGTTTATTACAATAAAAATACCCCCTACCCTTTTACAGGGTACAAACCTGTCGAAACTGCATCTTTTTTGGTAAATTTTTAAAAATTATCAAATTTTAGTCATTTCAGAATAAAACGAATATACATTTTGCAATATATGACCATCTATTATTTTTTTGTATGATAGATGTTTTTTTATGTGTGGAAGTCTGCATCCCATTGTTCACATTTGTCACATTTGTCAAGTAGTGCACCACATAGGCTAAATTTTCAGCCCTACCCACCTTTCCCCTTTTCCTGTGGTTCTTCAAAATTTACCGGTCCTTTGTTTCCCACCCCATCCCCATATTTCATTTATCATCATCATTTCATGTTCATTTTATCATCCTCTTCATGTTCATCGCCTGTAAATAACCTATATAGCGTTGCACGTTAAACACCAACTCACTCACTCACTAACTTCATACTTTGTTGAAAAGTCCATAAAAAGACCACTGCTGGTCCTTGAATCCCTTCTTGTACTATTGGTTGTTTGTTTAAGGTGTTTTTTTGGTTGTTTGTTAAAGGCTGTCTTCTGTGACGCTTATGTTTCTTCTTTCATTCGTTTTCCTACGTCTTTCGAGAACAACTGTTCCTTAAAAGGGGAAGCGGTCGAACATAATTGTTAAATAAAATACGACGCTTAATGTTTAATGCTCACTAGAGCTATACTCCATAATTAGGCCTTGAGCTTTAGCAATTACAATTTGGTTTCCTTTAAGCACCTTGGCCATATGAATAAATGACACTTAGTCCTGAGACTTTCTGAATTTCCTGCAAACTCCTACGTCTCTGTTGTAAATTTGCGTAAAGATAACTCCAGATCTCAAAGTTGATCTAGGAAGGCGCTAATGCCTTACAGTTAGAAGGAATCTAGTTCTTTCAAGAAACTTTTTTAACATCAGCCTTTTTTTGTACAAGCATTGTTGACGAACTCTGCTAACGATGTGTAGCACTTCTGATGGATGATAGTTATTTGTTGTTTTAAGGAGTTCATACTCCTCACCTTAAATTCGGGTTTTTTCTTGGTTCAGCTTCCAATGATCTTTAGTTTAAGACGCAACTCCTCCATATGACAGTTTATTCTTTTCTACTTATCTGGGTGTATCCAGCTCTATCCAGGCTAATCCTGGAACTTGAAAATGTCCATCCAATGATTTTACAGTCAACCCCGTGCTTTTTTTTTATGGATCGGTGCTTCAATTGGGAGAAATTTTGATAAAAAGTACACTGTAACATCGGGCGCATTCTGTCGATTTTACGGTATTTGTCTTCGTAGCTTTTTTGAAATATCTCTAAATTTGTGATTTAAGATTTCATGTATTTCGACCTAAGTTTCCTTTCATTTTTATACGACCGCAAAATTGTTGCGATCGTATAATGTTATAGCAATGTCGTCGTCGTCTGGGGATATTTGGTTTCCGTGCGATAACTGGAGTAAATATTGACCAATTGTTATGAAATTTTGATATGATGTTTGTAACCACTAGAGGAAGGTTCCTATTTTATTTGAGGTTGATGGCTGTTACCGTTTTGGAAAAAAGGGCCAAAAGGGGCTAAAACAGGTGTATTGATAAAACTGTTGTAGAATGTTTATTATTCATTTGATTTTTAAAATTCCCTTTTTATTGAATTCCTCATTAAATTCTGACAACAAACTGTGTCAATGTTTTTATGTATATTGAACCATTACATTGGTACAGGGGGCCAAAGACGGGCCACGCCCAAAAAAATCAACTTTTTTAGTTGTGGTCCGGTTTTCAAAATCTTTTTTTCATTGGAATCCTTGTGTAAATCCTTGCCTGCATTTTTCAATCAGATTTGCAATATCTCTTACTGTTTTTTTTAGATATAAGGGATCAAAGGGGCAAAAAAAACATTTTTTAAAGTTGGTCAAGGTAAATGGTTTTACACAAGAAATTTAGCTGAAGTGGGCCAGCCAAGTGGTATGAAGTTAAAATATGATGATTATATACAAAATTACAAATACCAAAACGCGGGTATAAACGGTTAATTTGGATATGCTATATATCGATATTTCAAGGAGTAACCTCTCATCAGTAGCATTTAAACCAAAACATTGGAAGATCAAATTCCAAAACAGTTGAAAACGAAAAGTACTCAAAACCAAAACGTTCGAACAAGGAAGCCAAATCCAGCACCGAGGATATCGACCATGTGCATTACAAGGAAGGAAGTGTTTTTTATTGCATTCGGGGTTTGTGTTTCCAACCTTTAAAAAAAGGGTCAAAAAGGGGCTCAATCGTGTCAAAAATACCCATGAATATAGAAATATTTTTTTTTCCCATTACATGTTATTGCAAACACATATGTGTTAAATATGCATTTTAAAGTCCACCGAAGGTTGCATGTATAAAAAAAGCTTTGTAAGTCCACCATGGCACACTATGCCATGTTGGTACTCTATGAAATGTTATTTCCCGTGTCGGGTACTGTTATTTCCCGAATTGTGCATCACGTGGTTTTCTTATATTGATTACCGACGCCTAAATTTAAAGATTCTGAAGCAAAACGGTATTGCTAAGCTGTAAGATGGAAAAATATTACTTTTATGAACATTTCAAATCAAACCTTAAAAAAATTGAAAAGTAAATATGTCTGTGTAAACTTTTATTTAATATTTCTTGCTGGAAAATTAGCACATAAACTGAAATATTTGATTGATTGTCTCTTAAAAACAAATAAAACAATGACCATGCATTAAATCATGAATTAAACCCTTCATAAAAATCAATTTTCTTCCTTTCTCGTGCGTTTTGATATCGACATCAATATTATTTGTTGTGATTTTCAACGATTAGTTGCAGTGGGTAATTTTAAAATTGTACTGTTATTTCGCGTGGTAAATGTGGTATGGTACTGTTATTTCCGGTTAGAAAATTTACTATGGTACTGTTATTTCCTGTAAAAGGGAAACTGTATTTTATGCCCTCGCTTAATTATGGAGATTATATAGTGATAGGAATGTACGTCCGTTACACCTTTGAGTAACACTTTCATATCAACCACTCAATTGGTATATAGAAACATTCAAACAATCTGTGTGACCTTATGTAGATGCGCATCTCCTTTATCATTTCTATAATTAAGTCTGCATGATAAATATCTTAGTCGCTGGGTCTTTATTTGTTATTCACAACGCCTAATTAACCTCTTAATAAATCTCCATTGGACTTTCAATAATACTTCAATGTTAAAACGTGGATATGTACCTTAACTTTCTATTTGAATATTTTAGTTATTTTTTGTTTTTGTTTGTTGTTTTAGGCTTTTATTTTTATCTTCTTTTTGGGGGGTAGTATTTATTTGTGATTAGCGGGTCACATCCTGCTCAAAACTTCATTCTTAATTTGGTACTTTTTCTAATCTGGTCTGCTTTGAGACTGGTCTACTCAAGGTCCGCTCTAAATATGGTTTGGTCTGAACTCAGGCGGACCAGGCCTACATAGAACAATCTAGACCTAGAGAACCTCTGGTTTACTTTTTAAAGGTCAACTTACTTTTTGTTTTGGCTTCGAGTTGCAAAATAATGGTCATGTGCATATGAATTGGTCTTCCACCTCACAAAATTAGGTACACTGTCTAGAATATCTACTGTTTTAGTCCCCTACCGGCGACAGTCGAAAGGGACTATATGTTTGCACGTCTATCTGTCCGTCACGCCTCAGTTTTCCGCACCTTTTGTACTAAACCCTTGCAGATAATGAACTGATTTTTGGTATGTGAGTCTACCATAACGAGTTACAGATCAAGTTCGCGTTTTGATCCGGTCTGCGCATTTTTACGGGTCCTTTGAACTTTAAAAAAATACTGAAATTTGTTATCTGCACTTTTTTTAATAACGCTTTTGTAAATAATAAACTGATCAAGTTTAAGTTTTGTTTCGTGCACTAATTCTCACCAGAGACTGAAATATGACACCGGTAGGGGGACTATGTATTGTTTTGCAATACTCTCAGAAGGCTTGTTCAATTATTAACCATCAATTCTTGCAAAAATTTGAACAAAATTTTAAGTAATCACATGAAATATCAGTACCAAACCACAGGAAATAATAGTACCTCACGCATATTTACCACGCGAAATAACAGTACAATTTTAAAATTACCCAATGCAACTAATCGTTGAAAATCACAACAAATAATATTGATGTCGATATCAAAACGCATGAGAAAGGAAGAAAAATGATTTTGATGAAGGGTTTAATTCATGATTTAATGCATGGTCATTGTTTTATTTGTTTTTAAGAGACAATCAATCAAATATTTCAGTTTATGTGCTAATTTTCCAGCAAGAAATATTCAATAAAAGTTTACACAGACATATTTACTTTTGACTTTTTTAAAGGTTTGATTTGAAATGTTCATAAAAGTAATATACTTTCCATTTTACAGCTTAGCAATACCGTTTTGCTTCAGAATCTTAAAATTTAGGTGTCGGTAATCAATATAAGAAAACCACGTGATGCACAATTGTGGAAATAACAGTACCCGGCACGGGAAATAACATTTTATAGAGTACCAACATGGCATAGTGTGCATGGGCTGCATGTGACCAAAGCAATAGAGTATCCATATCGGGCCTCCAATGTACAGGGTTACACTTGTTGCGGTCGTATCATGCTGCGCTCGGTGTAGCTTTTTATCAAAAGTGGTATGTGAAATTTTATTTTTATTTGATTTTGTCTAGCTTGCATATGTTTGGTATTTGCTTTTGTATGTTGTATATCTTTCTTGTGAGGCAAAATCAGCAATTGATAAAAGTATTGGAGCATCATTGAATTTTGTTTTTTATACGACCGCAAAAAATTTGCGGACGTATAATGGTATGATGCTGTCGTCGTTGTCGTCGTCGTCGTCGTCGTCTGTTAACTTTAGTGTATACACGATAGCTTTAGTTCTAGTTATCCAAATGCAATGAAATTTGACAATGATATTTCTTACCATTAAAGGATGGATGGGATTGATTTTGGGAGTCCCCCCTTTTTAGCTCACCTGACCCGAAGGGTCATGTGAGCTATTGCCATCACTTTGCGTCCGTCGTCCGTCCGTCGTCTGTCGTCCGTCGTCCGTTAGCTTTTTTCAAACATCTTCTTCTCTGAAACTGCTTGGCCAATTGCAGCCAAACTTGATCTGGTTGTTCCTTAGGGTATTGTGCAAAAAGTTTGCGTTGGGATTTTTGATACGTCTAAAAACATGGCCGCTGTTACTAAAAATAGAACAGGGGGGTCAAATATAGTTTTTTGCAAATAACTCAAAAACGGTCACAGATATCAAAATTCTGGCACGGATAAAAGTGATCAGCACCTCAAGATCTACCTGCATAGAAATTTTCAAAAAGATTCAACAACCGATGTAGGAGTTATTTCTGATTTTTTTTCAAAAGTTTGCACTTATTTAGCCCTATATCTTGAAAACTGTACAAGATATTTTAATAATTCAAATTGCATATGATTAAGCACGTCAAGATCTACATTTTATGTAATTAGATCAAAGCTGTAGAACCATTTCTTTTAGGAGTTTTGGCCCTTAAAGTGTCAAAATTTACCATTTTTCATTACTTTTCCCCTGAATTTCAAAGATGAACTTGTCTGACACCATACATCCAACTTCAACCAAACTTGGCACAGTTGCTTAATGGCATAATTGCTACAATTCTGTTGTTCAGATTTTTGATTCGTCAAAAAATATGGCCGCCATGGCTAAAAATAGAACATAGGGGTAAATTGCAGTTTTTTGCTAATTACTCAAAAATAGTTACAGATATCAATATTCTGATGCGGGACAAAAGTGATCAGCATCTCAAGATCTACCTGCTCTGAAATTTTCAAGAAGATCCAACAATCCACATAGGAGTTATTGCCCTTTTTCTGGATTTTTTGAAAATTTTGCACTTATTTAGCCCTATATCTTGAAAACTATACAAGATATTTTAAAAATTCAAATTGCATATGATTAAGCACGTCAAGATCTACATTTTATTTAATTAGGTCAAAGCTGTAGAACCATTTCTTTTAGGAGTTATGGCCCTTAAAGCGTCAAAATTAACCATTTTCCATTGTTTAATAGCTTATCTGCTACAACTCTGCCGACCATAGTGGGCCAACGTGTGTGGAGAGTGCCACGCTTCATGCACGCAAAAGACCCCTTTGTGGACCGTACTCGTTACAATTGCTCCTAATAGTAAAACTCATCTTTTTTATACTCCAATCACAAACAATCAAAAATGAAGTTGATACATGGAGCTTTAACAATTTTTTACCCCTGCCGCAACATGATGGTGTTCGTCCGTATGTGCCTCCGTCCGTCACGTTTTTATTCCCCACCAAACAAAGTGTAAAGCTTAAAATTAAAAGCTATTGAGATCCTTCAGTCCTTACGGGTCTCATGTTTTAATGTGTGTTTTTGTTTTATAGATGCCAGGGTGTGTTTTTTTAGGAGAAATGAAAAGTAGATGAAAAATTAAAGGACTGGATCAAACAAACCAACGATGTCCACACTGATATTTATCTACTAAACTCTTCTTTAAGGCTTTCTGTTTTTTTTATTGTTTTTAGACACTCTTTTGAATTCGCTTAGTGGTATCTTTTACAGTTTACACATAAATGGTTTTCTGAAATGCATACACCTTCATGACTCAAACTACATTTTACACATACCTTTGACTTTTTACAATTAATAATTATATGTCAATTTTGTTGGCAATTGAAACATTGGGTGGACTTCGGGACAAATAATTTGACTTTCTTTTTAGCGAACCCTAAATTTATTGACTCTTGTAAAGTAGGTTTGTCAAATGTAAGTTTGACAGTAGTGGGTGGTACTCTCTTTTGTTGAGTTTTGTCAAAATATGTCAATCTTAGTACTTTCTTAACACCATATATGGGTTGAAGAAGATTTGTAAATCTTCATCATTGTAGTAAAGGGGGACTTTATACATACGACCATTTGATGATTGTAAGCTTAATGGCCTGCTACATCTTATAGGCCATTCACCTAGTTGTGTGGCAGTTAGTAGTTCCTTGTACTGCATACTGTCCGCACATTGCACTACTATTCCACCTTGTTTTTATGTTTTATCCTTTTGACTTCAACATGTTTGGAGGACAGACATTTTTGAATCTTTATTCATTTGACTATTAATAATAAGATTAATAATAAGAACACTAAAACTAAAAGGTTTAAGAGAACTTGAAATTTTTATGTTCTGAAACCACTGGCGTTAATTACTGTACTGGGGGTTGTAGAGCCTAAGCATAACTTTATCTAGGGCTAGGTGTGTTATTGAGTTTTCTCTTCTTAGTATCCGTAATCATGGGGTATGTTGGTATATAGGGAAGTTACATCCATAGTCACAAGTTTGTAATTATACCCCGCTTCGAAGAAGAAGGGGGGTATACTGTTTTACCCTTGTTGGTCCGTAACAAAATTTCCGTCGCAGTTTTCTAAGCAACTACATGAGATAGAGTTCTGATATTTTGTATACCGATTTAATGCTTGTAGGTAGTCTACTTCCTGTTAACAGAATACTTAGGTTCTTACACATATTGGACATAAATGCAAAATTTCCATCACAGTTTCCAAAGCAACTACATGCCATAGAGGTCTGATATTTTGTATACAACTTTATTTTATAGTCCCATATGGTGTATAGTGATTTTATATTCCTAAGTCAATTACTTCCTGTTAACCGAGTATTTAAACTTGTATGCGTGGCTTAGTTTGGGGAGCGGGTGTATCACTAGTGAGCATTAGCTCACAGATTTACTTGTTCGGATGTATGTTAAGGTAGTTAATTTTCTTTAGGTAGTCAGTAAAGTCTTTGATATGGTGATAGCAATTTTTTCAACGAAAGGTCGGAGGTGGAAATCGACAAACTCAGATATTTTTTTTCTGTTTGGTGGTCGTTGGCAGAAACAATAAGTCTTCCAGGTAGAACCTTTCCACAAATACAAATACACCACAATTTTTCTGTCCTTTGAAATTCAAGTGTCTTTATTCTATTCCTTTCAATCTTCAGATTAACCTAAAATATAAATATTCAACAACATTAATTCTTTCCAACTTTTGCAGTTACCTCCCATTGATAACTTGCTACATTTATCAAAATTTACCAAAAATATCTAATATGCTTTGGCATTCAAGGTACAACTTATATTCCAAAAATATATGTATATCTGTATATATGTGTGTCTTGCCCTTGTATTTTGTATGCTCTTTGTATAAAATTGTGTATTGTTACTTCTGTATTTCTCTAATATTTAGCATATTTTGTTTTATGTCAAGTATGTATATGTTTTTTGAAAGATCTATCTCTGAATGTATATGGCAGGCATGGGGTAATGCATTACATTTTTCAAGTAATTCAATGTAATGTTTAATGCACCATTTTTTGCATTACATGTAATTGTAATTCAATGCATTTCTTTCTCAAAAATGCATGTAATTCATGAATTACAAATGAATTACATTGCATTACTATCATTAAATGTGAAGGGTCAGTAAAATTTTCAACATTTTATTGCAAGATTATGAAATTATGAAATCATGAAACATATTGTTCTAAAAAATTTGAAGTGAAGCCATACAACCACAAAATAATTAAATATTTTCTTTTGACGCTGTTGTAAAAACAACTTAATCAGATTGTCAACACAACTCTTATGTTAAAATTAAATGGCTTCAAGTTGAAAATAATTAATATAAATTATTTATTTTTATTTATCATGCTTATTGTATATATCATTAACAGACGAAAGTTGACCATAAACCAAGAGAGTGGATTGGCAAATAAATTTCAACTTACCCAACATTATATGCAAAAATGACATATTTTTTTTATTGTTAATCCTCATTCAGTAATACTATGTTATCCTCCTTTACAAAAATGATAAAATCTTTAAAATAATTTTTAAAATGTTTTAAATTCAACTTTACAACTGCTTTGATTTACAGTCTTATTTTTGTACAGATCACAAACTGGCTTTTGGACAAACTATGCCTATTCATGATCTAATCTTTTTCAATATAATTATGAGTTATGAACATATATTTTTTATATGAATTGTGTCAATAATATTCTTCAATACATGAGTTATGAACAATATTCTTTAATATCTGAGTTATAAAACTATATTTTTTAAACTCCTATTTTTCTATACAAATGTTTTGTTCATGGCACTATGTATAAAAAATATACATTGAAAATGACGTTTACAAACAAATTAAGTTCTTGCTTTAATAGCAACTTTTTTACTATCTTGTTTTGTTTTTGTGCTAAGACATACAAGACCATACAATGTATCAGCATACAAATGTTTTTTAAGTTATGACTTAAGTTTTTAATAGAAATCTTTTAAAACAAAGTTTACCTAGGTATGATGGATGTTGCAAACAAGTTAACGGAACTTTAAAATGTAATGGTAATTCAATGCATTACTTAGCTGAAGTAATGGTAATTCAATGCATTTCTGTTCAAAATCCTTGTAATGGTAATGGTAATTCAATGCAAGTTTTCTCAATGTAATGGTAATTCAATGCAAGTTTTCTCAATGTAATGGTAATTCAATGCATTACATTGCAATGTAATTCGCCTCATGCCTGGTATATGGTGCATGTCAGAATATGACCAAGAAGTCACAATGATGACCCTAAAAAACCTAAATGAGGTGGTAATATATAAATATTGTGATACTAAAATGATAATAATGACTATAACATATAAAGATGATACTTGAAGTAAATTGGTGCAAAGTTTGTAAAAAGAATCCAAAGAAAGATAACTTTATTTCTTATATTTTAAACTCACCTTAAATATGACATCTTCATACAAAAATAATCTCCACATTTGCAGTATTAACTGTCAAGGTCTTCAACAGTCTGAAAAGAGAAATAGGCTAATTGAATGGTCTAAACAACAAAAAATTGATGTATTAATGATGCAAGAGACACATTTCACTGAAAATTTGAAATCAAAATTACAAATAGATTTTAATAATGGAGATATGTTTACCGGTAATGGAACTAGCAACTCACGAGGAGTAGCTATATGGATTAAGAAAAATACAAATTATAAACTTATTGATCAACATAGCGACAATGAAGGTAGACTAAAAATTCTAAATACGCAGGTATGTTAATGCCGTTTGAGAAACAATATCCGGATTTCGATTTTTACCGTTTTTGACTCGAATTATATATTTTATGACGTTAGGAGAATATGTCATTTCCGCTGAAGTTTTATGACGTTAATGTAAATAATACACTATTAACGGACATTTCATTATATGTTGTTACAACTACATAACTATCTAGTCAATTTGAAACGTATTTATCACAGCAAATACTTGTAACAATGAGGTAGTAAAGCATTTTTAGTATTGGTTCTCGTGATCCCGAAGAAGCTTTTGTTTTGACGGCGACGACTCAACAGGTGCGCCATTCAGAAAACGTTAACACAATTTTGTTTTGGTGAGAATGGAGACAAACAATACTTTCCTGGTTATCAAGTAAGTTCAATGCCATATGTGCTTAAATTGACACAATAAAACATCAACATTACTAACTTCTACTAAAAAGAAGGTACTTGAATTTATTTAAATAATTTTTTCAAAAACACATTTATTAAATATAGATCTACATTTTAGCATCATATGCATTACTTAAATGAAAATCTTGGGCAACATAGATATATCTAAAAAATCATGAATTTTATGTTATTCTGAAAGTTTACATGTGAAAATTTTGATATTTGAAAAATAAAAAGCACTTTAAAAAGCATATACACTACAGTTTGTTATATCTTGAAGATAAGTATTTTTATAATGAGATGATGGTTTATGCATATGTACATTTATCTTTTTTTTAATATTAATCTACCATTTGCTATAAACTAGTTTATGATGGGTATTCCTTTTAAAGGTTTTCATTTTTGCATTTCAAAGTATAGAATAGCATCTTTTTAGTTAAAAAGGAATTGTATGTCAAATTGTATAGCCCCTATTGTTTTTGTAATCCATTTTCTTTAAAGTGATAGACTAGTGAGTGAGTGAGTGAGTTGGTGTTTAACGCCCGTGCAACGCTATATAGGTTATTTACAGGCGATGAACATGAAAAGGATGATATGAACATGAAATGATGATGATATATGAAAAATTGGGATGGGGTGGGAAACAAAGGACCGGTAAATTTAGAAGAACCACAGGAAAAGGGGAGAGGTGGGTAGGGGCGGAAAATTTAGCCTATGTGGTGCACTACTGGGCGGTCCACAAAGGGGTCTTTTACGTGCATGAAGCGTGGCACTCTTCACACACGTTGGCCCACTATGGTCGGCGGTCAGGGTTTCCGTATTATAGACCTGACAACCCCCGCGGACGAGGGCTACCCTATTCAGCCACCTAGGGTACACACTTGGTCGCTCTGTGGGCTGAGCACTGACCCGACGTCAGAATCCCAAGACCCTTAGTCGCCTCTTACGACAAGCTAGGCTCTGCTGCGGGCCTATTCGCCACCCGGGCCCCGCACGGGACAAGTGATAGACTAACAATAATTATTAAATATTATATAGCATATGATATAATGTCATTTTAATCATTTTAAAATATTTGCTTTATTATTTTCAGCTTGCAATTTTCTTCCTTGATGAAATCTGGTGTGTGGTTCTTACATTTAGAGAAGTTATTCTATTGGCAGTATTGCTATTATGATGTTAAACTAAATGAATGTGTGACTTTATAGGATGGATGTTATATTTTATGGAATTCAATGAAGGAAAACAGCATTTCCTTAAAAGTTTATACTCAATTATATATACATTTCAAGTAATTGAGGAGCTGGATTTTTCAAAGTGTAAATAATAAAAGTGGTTATTTCATTGAATGAAGGCATAAATGATTGTGTGCATTTGTATGATGAAAGTTAATATTCTCACTCTGTGAAACTCAATGAAGGATCACCACCCTGCCTTTAAAGTTGTTTATGGAATGGGTAGCTGTATGTTTTTAAGTGTTAACATTCATAGCATAAAAGTTTTGTTGTGATATTCTGTTCTTTTTTTTCACAAATGCATTCTTATTGTTTTAATAGCTACCAGTATGACCAGATAAACTTTAGTTTGAAAGTCAAAAATGTAAATGCTTTGATTGACAAATAGTACATTTCATACAAAGACAAAGTAAGAAGACCAAAAAAGGACACAAAAAACAAATTTACATTCAAACAAAATACTTGAGCAAATATTCATATACTCGGATCATTTAAATATGAATTCTTTCAATGAAATAAGTGAAAAGTCAGAGATATAAAACAGTATTTATGGGACAACCAAATAAATATATTAAGTACTGATTGACATCAAAGCAACTGCAAACAGTATACATGGACACTGTACACTTTTCAAACAGATTTTACTCATGAAAACAAATTAAAAGGCAAAGCAGAAACACAGAAAGAGAATGATAAATATGGAATATGATGATCCTTAGTTGTGTTCAGTTGAATTTAACATAAATTAGGAGCTTTGCTTTGTAACTTAATAGATCTGTTTAACTAAATGGAACAAATAGTGACAGTCGTAAACTAACAAAAAAATCATAGTGAAAAAAGTAGTGTTGAGGTTCTATGACATAAAACTAAATATTGCATTATCTGCGGTATGACATGTATGATTCTGTTATCTGTATGACCTAGTGCACAGATTGTATACCTATCATGTTTGTCCCGGGGTACAATGTTAAACTACTGTACTTTATTTATAGCTTCATAAAAGTTTACTCCGCCCCTCCCCCCTTTTTTTAAAAGCTGAAAAAACTAACGTTTGTCGTGTCGGGCACATGATTTACGGCTGCCGCTTTCTTTTAGCCTACAAAACTACAAAAATTTCTTCACAATTTAATAATAATATGAAACTAAAATGACGAACGAAATCAAATTATCAACAAACACGCACTGTGCAAACACGTAATGTTAGATAAATAGAGATATTTTATAATTACGTCATCACGTTGTTGACGCCATAGATCTTGATGAACTCGGCGTTTGACAGCAATGGAGAAATACTGAAATCCAGACAGCGGGCTTTCTTTTTCAAGCAAGAACAAGTTACCACAGTTAACAAAATTCCTAATCCTTTAAATATATCTTTTCGAAGATAAACAGCTATCATAAAATCGCTGAACCCTCTCGCAAATCGCAACGCATTTCTTGAATTCAGCTTGAAAAGATTAGAAAAATGGTGCGAAATTGCTCAATTTTGGCATTTTTATTTTTTTAAAAATAGAAGAAATGATTTATTTTTAAGGGTTCAGCATTTTTTACATAACTAAGTTTAATGTCTTCCCATGAAAAAAAATTCGAGACAAAAGTCGGTGCGTGGTAATTTGTTCTAGTTTATTTTAATACCGATCCTTAAATAAAGACTTTTCCGCAACTTTTACGATATACGAATGATAAAATAGAATAAAAATTCACCAAAGATATTCATTTCTTATCCTTTTTCTATTGGTTAATTAAAATATCCTATACGACATTCAGTTCCAGTAAAATAGGATATGTACGAAAAAAGGGGGGTGGTCCTGCCGGAAATTCCTGAAAAGTGCATTAACATACCTGCGTATAGCCGAAATCGTGCTGCTTGGGAGTAAAGCAATAACTAACTAACTAACTAACTAACTAAATATCGAAATAGAAGATTATATTCTTTCTTTTCAAAAACAGAAATAACTTTTATTATAAGAATGTAAAGTCACATATAGAAACTTATTGTATTGGTTCACTAATTGTCGGAGGTGACCATAATGATATCCTTTCATTTAAGGATTCCAAAAATAATAAAGTTAAAAAAATCAACAAAAAACCTGTTTCAAATCTAAAACTTCTTGTCAAGTCCCTACACCTTATTGATGCACAGCGAGAGAAAAACCCCGGTAAGATTCAATACACATGGTGTAACAAGAACAGGACATAGTCTACTAGAATAGATTATTTTCTTGTGAGTTCAGAAATCTATAAAAACTACATCAAGTGACATAAGACCTGTCATATTGAAATATACTGACCATAACTGTATTTCCATATAGTTAAATTTAAAAAGAGGCGTTAAAGGTCCAAGTTATTGGAAGTTAAACGGAAGTATTCTTGACCAAGATGATTATAAATTATTAATAAAAAAAATTATTAAAGAATACAATATAAAAACAAATATGGATTCAAATTTAGATCTTTTATGGGACAATTTCAAAATTGAAGTTAGAGATCTAACTATCAAATATTGCAAGTCAAAGGCAAAATTAAAAAAAAGATAAAATTAATATTTTGGAAAAATCATTATATGAACTAAATGAAAAGGTAGCTTTAAGTAATTCAATGAATCTAGTAAAATAAATTGAAAAAGTTGAATCACAACTAGCGAATGTGTATACAAAAAAAATAAGGGGTCAGCAAATAAAGTCAAGAATTAAATGGATTGAAGAGGGAGAAAGGAATTCATCATATTTTCTAGGTTTAGTAAAAAAAAGGCAAAGTAAAAAGACAATCACCCAATTATATGATAACGATGGAAAATTTACTACTGATCAAGATAAGATTCTTCAATTAGAAGTTGAATTTTATAAACAATTGTATAGTACATCTAACCCAAACGAAGATGAAATACAAACTTATCTCAAAAATATTGAGGACTGTAAACATGTAACTATAGATGACGCCCATAAATGTGAAGGAGAGATAACAATTGAAGAGTGCACTGAAGCTACCTTTAAAATGATTGAACCGAGCACCTGGGACAGACGGACTAAATGTAGAATTTTATCATACCTTTTGGGAAGACTTAAAAAATGTTTATAGTAAAAGTTTTTAACTATTGCTTCACAAAAGGTCAACTAACAAACACTCAAAAGATCGGATTAATTTCTCTCATATACAAAAAGAACGATCCTCTATCCTTAAACAATTATAGACCTATTACCCTATTGAATTATGACATCAAGTTATAAGCATATACACTTGCACAAAGGTTAAAACCTATTTTACCTAATATTGTACATTCCGACCAAAAAGGATATATCAATAATAGATATATTGGGTTTAATATTAGGCAGATTCAAGACATTATTGATTTACCGTGTTGGGAAAAATGTCACGTTCCTTGCACGTTAAAGAACCCTACTGCAGGTCTCAGTAAGAGTTAGTTAGTTATTGCTTTACTCCCAAGCAGCACGATTTCGGCTATATCCGGGAGATGAACATGAAAATGGTGATACAATGAACATGAAATGATGATGAAGTGGAGGTAATAGGGACACAAGGCCAATCGGGTAGGAGAGTTTTTGACTGCCACTGGAAAAAGGAGTGATGGGTAGGGACGGAAAATTTTGCCCCCTGCATGGGGATCCTACCGGTCCTACTCTTACCGAGACCTGCAGCAGGGTTCTTTAACGTGCGAGGAACGTGACATTTTTCCCAACACGGTGCACCACTATGGTTTGCGGTAAGGTTTTCCGCATTTTCGCCTGACGACCCCGCATCTCTCGATGTCAGGGCTGCCCCATTCAACCACCTGGGGCACACATCCCAGTCGCTTTGTGGGCAAAGCGGCCTGACCCCGATGTCAGCTTTCTGAGCGCTCTTAAGTGGACTTTTACCAACAAGCTTAGCGCTGCTGCGGGCCTATTCGCCTCCCGGGCCCCGCACGGGACCGTGAATTTCCTAAAGATGGCAGTAAATTCATGTAATTACTGGGCGATTTAGGAAAAACATGTATTTCCTTAGTTGACCAGTAAATACGTGTATTTACTAATTTTTCTTGCACATTTTACACGTATTTACTGGGCATGGTTGGTGACACCAAATGTAGTATCTAACTTTAATCTTTAGGTTTAAAACATCAAATTTTGTTCATGCTTAACATTTATTAAGGGCTTAATAAGATTTTACAAGCTTTTTGGTAATAATACTAAATATATTTTTATAGTAAGCTTTGTGAAACCCTTTTTTTTAAATGGTAGTGAACATCCCTAATGATGCGCAGCAGCACTAAGTTTATCAATAAATTTACAATTTACGTTATCATTATCAGGTTAGAAACAAAACGGTTATACATACTCCAGTACGTTTTGGTCATTATCCAGACCTGTTTACCCCATATAAACCACAATAGTAGTTTCAAGCCAGAAAAATACTAATTTTGCCCATGAAATACTAGTTGTTCAGAGTTGGCCTTTACTATTGATTAATGTTATATATAAGGATTTTTGGTACTCAAACCATACATAAACACACATAAATTGGAACAAATGACCCTTTCCTTGCGAACATTAATATTTGCCCATGTTAATTGGCACATGTGCTTTACTCCTATTCATGTCTGTAAGCTTGGCACCAGGGCTTACGCTACCGGGCGAAATGGGCGAAGAAGTCAAAAGCGAAGTCAAGTTGCCTTACGATCACACCCATTGGTGTTTCTTGTTTGCATGTTTACATCGTGGGGAAAAAATTGACTAGGAACGAAACGGCTCTTTTGCCGTATTTCCGGAAATATTTCAATCACTATGATCAAAATATAATCCAATGTAATCCTCCATTAATATTCACCATTTAAAATAAATAATCTTCTAAAATGAATTGAAGGCATTTTAAATTGAGATGAGAAGCTTATTTTATTAATACTTTTAACCTTCTTTTTAAGACTTGGACCAACTTTTTCCTCCGAGACAGTTCAAACCCATGAGGCCGCAATCACTTGAGTGCTTGAAATGAAAGGCGGTCATTAAGCGTTTGGAAGAGCAACCATTTGAGATCCGCTTATATTTTCATTAGTCATAGACAAGCATCCGATAGGTTCCGAACAAAAGGTGTGTTCGAAATTTTAACTTTAATTTTTTTCTCCCGATTTCGCTGAAAATCGTAGTCAACTGTAGAAAAATCGTAGGGCGTAATTTCATGTCAAAAATCGTAGAAATTACGATAAAATCATAGGGGTAAACAGGTCTGATATGAGTGAGTGAGTAGGTGTTTTACGTCCTTGTAATACTTGATAGGCTTTTTAAGGGCGATGAAAATGATAAAATGAACATGAAATGATGATGAGACATATGGGGTTGGGGTGGGAAACATAGGAACAATAAATTTTGAAGACCACATGAAAATGGGCGAACAATTTAGCCTATATGATGCACTACTTGGCAGTCCACAAAGGTATATTTTATGTGCATGAATTAAGCGTGGCACTCTCCACAAACGTTGGTCTACTATGGTCAGAAGTCACGCTTTCCGTATTATAAATTGATAACCGTTGCGGACGAGGGCAACCCAATTCAGTCACCTAGGGTACACACTTGGTCGCTCTGTGAGCCGAGCACTATCCCGATGTCAGAATACCAAGAACCTTAGTCGCCTCTTACGACAAGCTAGGCTCTGCTGGGGACCTATTCCCCATCCGGGCAACACACGGAACTATTAACCATAAAGCTATCTATAATATGTAACAGAATTGAAAATGTTTAAAAAATGTACAATTCACAAACATGTCAAATTGGTGAAAAATAGTAAAAACATTGTTTTTGTATAAACTTAATAACAAACTTGACACAGAAAATTATAATGTACAAAGTTTTATCTTCCAAAATAAGAATCAGTAAAAACGTGTAAAAACTCTTCAAAAGTTTAGGAAATTCGTGTATTTACTGACCATTTTTAGTAAATACACGTAGTTACTGGGTGCCTTAGTAAATTTACGTATTTACTAAATTTCAGTAAATACGTGTATTTACTGATTACACATATTTACTGTAACATATACATATATACCGGCTTCGTGCTGTTCAAAATTAATAGAGACCCAACAGCAAAAAAAAGGTGGTGCTCCTGGCATAGGCGGAAGTTACTACGAAGATGTACATGTATACCGACCTCTTGCTAGAAATTTGAGACTTAAACTTACCAAAGACATTAACAGCCTGCCGAGAAAACATGTCCATCATTGTGCAAGATTAACCAAGTGGAATAGGGGTTTTCTGATTGTTTTGTCTCTCTTGTACATAATGCAATTACATATATATAATCAGACTGTTCTATTTTACACAATTTTACATCATTGATATGGCGGTCCTTGAACAGTTTGTATCCATGATCTTGCCTAAAATCCTTAAGTCTGGAGTGGGACCATTCTCCTGTTTTTAAAAAAATATATCAGCAGATCCGGCATTTCGGTAAAGGGAAGATTTTTAAGGTTGTCTGTCCATTTGATTTGATTTAACTCTGGTACAACAAACGTCGAACCGTCGTTCAATTTTATTGTCCTTCTTTTCTTTATCATTGTTTTGTAATCGTCCTTTTGCAAGATCACCTCCGAATCCATTTCATCTGCAACCTCCGCTAGTCTGACTAGTTTATGCTTCCGATATTCACGGCAAGAAATGCCCCTATCAGACAGAAATCGCTTCAATTCGGGCACTGTTTTGGTCTTTAAATTGACAGCCATGTTGTTGCTATGATGCCTAACAAAATGCTACCGGAAACGCTTCTTTCTACCTTCACCGTAAAGAGCGCGCGAACTCGGAAATCACGTATTTATATTATAAAAAAGATAAAATATTAAGTGTCTGTGTTTCTATTCATTCGTAAATTAACAGTTCTATAAATATTTCTTGTTATTTTATGTCCAAAATCAGTTTATTACACTCTCTTCTTAAGTTACAAAATTCTCCTGAATTTATATGGCAGGTTGGTTGAATTCAAATATTAGATTCTCAGTTTTATCTGTCTCATCTCACATCTTTCTACAAGTTTATCTGTGGTGGTGTCTCTTAACATTGTGGTCGAGTACAGTTGGTTTATAAGAGTTTCTAATGTGGATATGGAACTCAGACTGGAACCGACACTGACTTCATGCATGGAGAAGATCAACAACTATCAACGAGAAACAACAAAGGAGATAATTACGACAATGATGTAGATGCCCATGATGTAGAGGTCCAGCCTGATGTTAGTGAGGACCATAATGTAGAGGTCCAGCCTGATGTAGATGCCAATGATGTAGAGGTCCAGCCTGATGTAGATGCCCATGATGTAGATGTCCAGC
Organism: Arcuatula senhousia; assembly: GCA_963971305.1. Lineage (NCBI taxonomy): Eukaryota > Metazoa > Mollusca > Bivalvia > Mytilida > Mytilidae > Arcuatula > Arcuatula senhousia. Next base: position 57,209,286 of record OZ020306.1, read on the forward strand.
CTGATGTAGATGCCCATGATGTAGAGGCCCATCCTGATGTCAATAAGGCCCATGATGTAGAGGTCCAGCCTGATGTAAATGAAACCCATGTTGTAGAGCCTGATGTAAACGTGAATAATATCCAAGAGACTAAAAGGTAATTTATGTAAACTCATATACATATTTAGGGGAAATATGATAGGTGCACCGCCCGTGGGGCTACTTACTGTTCTATGCTCTTCATATTCATACAGTGTTTGGCATTTTCAATTTTTTGGTAGAGCGCCTCTGATGAGTCTTGAATAGACGAAACGCGCGTCAGGCGTAGCAAAATTTATTGTCTGGAACTTTGTTGTTATTTGTATTCCATAATAATTGAAAATATGAATGTGCCAAAAAACCGGATCTGTTTTCTATCAGAAGACAGTCAAGAACAGCCCCCTACCCGGGATGCACGGACTGCAGGTCAGGAATAAACTTTCATAAAAGTTTTCTCAGAAACTGTTAAAGGTATACATACGACTGACATTTGAAATGAAAATGTGTAGCCTGTGAAAATGAAATAAGAATGCCTGTTTGTTTTTTTGAAAGGACAAGGTATAACACTGGCCAATACCTTCTGGTCAAATTTGGATCAATTTTTCTACCTGCAGTAGTAAGTAAAAAGTTGTTATTTTGTTCAAAATTTGATGATACTGTGGTTTCATTCATTTTCGCGGGGTTTCAATTTTCGTTGATGGTACTGAATTACGACATATTGATCCTCAACCAACAGTAGATATTGCATTGTTGGTAATGGGACAAACTTCACAACAACAAATTTAAGAATCCATGAACTAAGACTTTTTCACCAAACCATGAAAATAAATGAATGTATAGTATTTTGTTATTGTTGGTTTGCATTTTTCAAACAGTGGTTGTTTTATTGGCCGAAATAAGTATTCACATATATGGTATACATGTTTTCCTTCCCCAAATCTCTGATTTTGTACTGAAGAGGCAGGCATTGAATTGAACTTTTACCGATTGACTTTTATTGTGTGTCATTTGTGTACTCTGTTTAGGATTAATTTAGGGGGGAGGTTGGATCCAAAGGGGTGGTTTGTCCCCGCCACATATTAGTGTGCCTGTCCTAAGCCTGGAATCCCTTTCATGTTTTTTTGTTTGTGATGTTCTCCTTTCTTTTGTTTTCGTTTTATGTCCAGAGGGGGGTCTATTAATTGTGATGCTGGGATTGGTTTGAATTTTATACATTTAATGTTGTCCTTGGGCCAATAGCAAGATGGCTAGCGGCGCCTGTGGGCTTTGTTGAAGGCTGCTCGCTGTCTTTTGTTGTGGATTTAATTATTTTCTATTGTCTGACTTTTTAAGGCCTGTATTATGTGTAACCAAAATTTTATTTGTTACTTAATATGACAGGTTCATAAAACTTTATATAAAATTATTTAAAACTACAAGTTAAGCAAATTTTAGATTTGATATTGAATACAGATGGCCTGAAAGGGTAGTATTGTATTGTATTGTATCCATATATATGACTGATATGAAAAAGACCTAAGAAATTTACCTAAAAGTTATGTGCTGGTGAAATCTGATAGTTACACACTTCATTCTTTTTGTTTATTTTATACAGAATACCATTTTAAAACTTTGGACACACTTAGATATATTATCATTTATTTTTGAAGGTTGTTGATTGGCCATGGATTATCTTCTATAAAAAGCACAAAGTATATCAAGAGGGGGTTGTGAAACATACAGTACTACATAGTGACATCGATAGATGCCTGCCTACACCCAATCTAGTGATGGTAGGAAGGGCGCTTTGTTATTCATTTACTGGTAAGCATTTGTTCTCTTTCAGATACATATTATGTAATTTTTATTTTATTTTATAAGAAACAACTACATGAGATACGTTCAAAATGACAAAGTTGCAAATTTACGTAAAAATAAATATGATTGCTCTTGAAAATTATACATGTATGAATGATAAGAAGCTATATTTGCCATATTATTACTTTTTTCTATCTTAAGAAATGGCCTAAAATTACAAAAACCAAAACGCGAGTATAAACGGTTAATTTGGATATGCTATATATCGATATTTCAAGGAGTAACCTCTCATAAGTAGCATTTAAACCAAAACATTGGAAGGTCAAATTCCAAAACAGTTGAAAACGAAAAGTACTCAAAACCAAAACGTTCGAACAAGGAAGCCAGATCCAGCACCGAGGATATCGATCATGTGCATTACAAGGAAAGAAACCTGGTGTTTTCATAAATTTTGAATTTAACAATCGGAAATTTCAGCGACAATATATTAGAAATTTTATGGTAATTCGTGTCAGACAAGTCTGACTACCAGGCTTGTGATTACCCTCGGGGACCTCTGGTCCACCAGCAGCGGTTATCGCCCAGTGGTTTCAAAATTACAAATACCAAAACGCTAAGCTTTGACTTGAAAATATTTCATTATGCAGTCTATATTTTCTAGAACGTGTGTACAAATACAAATACTTTATATAGTACAAACACACATCATAATGCATGGTTATGGCCAAGTTACATAGTTAGTTAGTTAGTTATTGCATTACTCCCAAGCAGCACGATGTCGGCTATATCCGGGAGATGAACATGAAAATGGTGATACAATGAACATGAAATGATGATGAAGTGGAAGAAATGGGGACACAAGGCAAATCGGGTAGGATAGTTTTGACTGCCACTGGAAAAAGGAGTGATGGGTAGGGACGAGAAATTTAGCATCCTGCATGGGGATCCTACGGGTCCTACTCTTACCGAGACCTGCAGCAGGGTTCTTTAACGTGCGAGGAACGTGACATTTTTCCCAACAAGGCGCACCACTATGGTTTGCGGTCAGGTTTTTCGGCATTATCGCCTGACGACCCCGCATCTCTCGATGTCAGGGCTGCCCCATTCAACCACCTGGGGCACACATCCCAGTCGCTTTGTGGGCAAAGCGGCCTGAACCCGATGTCAGGTTTCTAAGCGCTCTTTAGTTGGTCCCTTTTTTATCAAACAAAACAAAATATTATCAAAACAAGTATAAATAAGAGTATGAAGTACAAAACTCTTCTCTTCAATTTATAATAACAACACAGGTCTTTTTTATACCTAAAAAGACGTATGAAAACATAAAAAGATTTACACTTTAGAAAACAAGAATCACACATACTAGTATGTAATAGGTCCGCAGCAGCGCTAAGCTTGTCGGTAAAAGTCCACTAAAGAGCGCTCAGAAACCTGACATCGGGTCAGGCCGCTTTGCCCACAAAGCGACTGGGATGTGTGCCCCAGGTGGTTGAATGGGGCAGCCCTGACATCGAGAGATGCGGGGTCGTCAGGCGATAATGCGGAAAACCTGACCGCAAACCATAGTGGTGCACCGTGTTGGGAAAAATGTCACGTTCCTCGCACGTTAAAGAACCCTGCTGCAGGTCTCGGTAAGAGTAGGACCCGTAGGATCCCCATGCAGGAGGCTAAATTTCCCGTCCCTACCCATCACTCCTTTTTCCAGTGGCAGTCAAAACTCCCCTACCCGATTGGCCTTGTGTCCCCATTTCCTCCACTTCATCATCATTTCATGTTCATTGTATCACCACTTTCATGTTCATCTCCCGGATATAGCCGAAATCGTGCTGCTTGGGAGTAAAACAATAACTAACTAAGTAACTAACTTCTAGTATGTACATGTAAAGTTTCGATTGTGGAGTAAAGAAAAGAACACGCAGGGAAAAAATTTTGTGATGCTTGCGAATGTGCTTAGACCTTGATCCTCTATATCTATATCCTTTTTCCTTAAATTGCACATACGTTCTACCCTAAACTGGCTCCATGTTTACCGCTAATGTCGTCTTTAAAACTGTCCTTTTCAGGGAAAGTGCGACCACAAACATCACATTTGTATATTGTTGTCATCTCCGTCGTTCCTACCTCTGCAGACTGTTTTGTGCCTGACAAGGCAGGCCTTGTAGGTAAACTGCTTTGAGCATACTTTACATTTATGCATCTTAATGTTATGATGCCTGTTTACATGCCCATTATAGTGTTTCTTTTCGATAAATGATTCTGTTTTTATAATCCTCCATCTTCTTATCGAACCCCTCGATTAGTTCACCGGACAATGAGTAAAACTCATTTCATTCTTTCCACTTATTATTCTGTTTCAGTTCATTTACGAAAGTATCTAGAATTTTTTATTGTTCTTTACTAATGTCCGCTATGCATTTGTTACAGAGTTCCTTCAATTTGTTGGTAGACATATAGATTAAACCAATTTTTAACTGCCTGACCTCATCTCTCACGAATTGTTTTGTTTGGTGGTCTATTTGCGCAGGTCCGAAAAACAGATCCACTCTAAGGTTAGGGTGGCAACCTTTTCGTGGTCTCTACCAAAATAAGACCTTTGATCGTGTCGAATTTAAATTTGACTTCCATTAACTGTCTAAGTTCAGCCAATTTTCCGGCTACCTTGTTTTTGTTGTCATTTTGCTAAGCATGTAGTGATTTGGTAAATTTAGGTCTCTTTGCCTATGGTTGGCTTGAAGGTATTTCAATATCGTTGTTATCCATTTCGTTTTAATCTATGTTTTTTGTGAAGCTTTAGTTTATTAAACTTCCTTTTGAGTGAGGCATTGCTAATATGAGTAATTTGGGGACTCTGACATTTTGAGTTTTATTGTGTAAGAACGATAAAACGTTTGATTTTCCAACTCTACGTTATGATTGTAACCACATTCATAAAATTGTTGGCGGTATTGGGTAAGCCTTAAAACATATGGCCCACCCTTGTTTTACCATCTTGTGCTGTCAATGACCTTTGATTGAACTATTGATAACTCGATCATGTCGATTATTTTATCTTCATATTTCATACAAATCGTTCGATTCCTTATTGGAAAGCTTTTCTAGGGTCAAAATCATCACCACAACAATAACATATTTTGATAATTTAATTGAAAGAAAGTGTTATATTCCGTACAGAAGTGATTACACTGTGGAAATACAAACAAGTACTGATCTCTAAAAAAAATGATACATGAATTTTTAAATGAAAGATGTACCAGAGAGGTAACTTGGTTAACACATTCCTAAAACATATATAAAAAGTATATCCCGATGTTTGTATATCAATTTGTAAAATTTTACTCTGCTGAAAATGACACAGCAGTTTAAGATTAATCAATAAATACCCACGATTCATATATACATGGAGCTATAATTCTAGAAACAAATATAAATTTAAAGGCATCACTAGAAAGTTAAAAACTAGTGCTAAAAATATTGTCAACAAGCAGGAGAATAAGAAACTGGATGTACATATGATGTCATTTAAACAGTCATATAAAAATTTGACTAAATATAGTATTCCGCCATTTTCAAAGAGATATGTCCACAAGAATCTTTGTGACTGAATAAGAGATGCATGTAATATTTGTATTTCATTGACTTAGCTTGTTCTTAGATTTATAGGATAATTAATTTGGTCGAATGAATAACCAAAATATAATAAAAAAAATGAGTCGGTGAACGCATTATGGTTTAATGAGTGCGCGGAACTTGTTCCGCACACGAGTTAAATCTGAGTGCGTTCCTGCACGAGTGATCATATTTTTGTTGTCCCCCGCCGCAACGCGGAGCGGGGACTTAGAAATGCTGGTGTCCGTCCGTCCGTCCGTGCGTCCGTCACACTTTTTTCGTAACACTTTTCTCAGTAACTACTAATCCTAGGGTTCTGAAATTTTGTATGCAGACTCCTATAGGGGTCGCCCAAGGTGTAAGTGATTTTCAGGTCAGTCTGACATCTACTTCCTGTTTAACGACTTAGTCATTTTTTCTCCCATAGGCTCAATGGTAAATTTTTCGTAACACTTTTCTCAGTAACTACTAATCCTAGGGTTCTGAAATTTTGTATGCAGACTCCTATAGGGGTCGCCCAAGGTGTAAGTGATTTTCAGGTCAGTCTGACATCTACTTCCTGTTTAACGACTTATTCATTTTTTCTGCCATAGGCTCAATGGTAAATTTTTCGTAACACTTTTCTCAGTAACTACTAATCCTAGGGTTCTGAAATTTTGTATGCAGACTCCTATAGGGGTCCCCTAAGGTGTAAGTGATTTTCAGGTCAGTATGCCCCTTCAACAATATAACGTTCAACGGGCGGGGGACCTGGAATCTGTTCTTGTTATTCATGAGACCTAATTGATTATCGTATTTATTACATAGATAAAATCGCCGAAAGTGTTTAGCAGCAGTCATGCCAACAACGCGATACAATTCACGACGTCATATTTGAAAGTTTTGCGTCACAATTGACAGTTTGGCGCGAAATGGTGCAAGAGTGAACATATATTTTGTTATTTCATACTGTGAATTTACAAGATTTTATTTCACTGGGAAAAATCGGTATTTTACACGCATCTATGTAATGACATGGATGTATTCAGTTGCTGCAGATACATGTACATTGTGTTATTTTTGTGTAAATGGCATATTTAAACAAAATCATATGTGTAATTGGTGAAACATTAAAGAACAGTCAAATGTGTTTCTGCATTTATCAATGATTAGTAGACGTGCTACTAACCTCATTCTGGAGCTTGCATAATATTTTCTCTTCTCGGTGTTAGACACATTCATTCTTACCCATGTCTCTCCTAGTGTCATTATTAGTGGATCTTTTTGGGCAATGTCACTGATTTCATCTTGGGTCATTATTGGCAAGATTTCCCTTTGCATCAATCTTGACGCAGTTCTTTTTATATGACCAGCTAGAATTTTTCACTGTACAATAAGATCTTTTTTCTTTAATTTCTGCAGATGTTGGTTTGTCATAGGGTGTTGATTTGTATTCCTTTACCGGATTTGACACGCTGAATGGACTATTGGCAACGCGACGGATGTGCTATAGCAAGCAGGAACTGCTTACTCTTCCGGAGCACCTGAGTTCACTCTTGTTTCGACTGGAGTTCGCGTTGTTGATTGCTATTCAGTTGTTTTGTGTTTCCATGTTTTACATTTTGTCTGTGTTTGTCCTGTTCTTGTTGGTGTTTACTGGTTTTGTCTCTGCCCTTTCGGACTTTTGACATTCGGATACCCCATTGGTACCTCTGCTTCTTTCTACTCCGGAATGTTTTGACACTTGAATGTCCAAATCTGATTCCAAATTCTCTTTCCGGAATGACTTTGTAGTTGTTTAATCTGAGAGGGGTGCCATTTTGTTCTGATATTTTAAATATGTGCTGTTTTTCTGGCGTGTACGAGACAACATTGTAGGTTTTGTTATTTGTCTGTATTTTACAATTAAATACTGTAAACGTACTTATTTTCGCGTGGTATTTATTTTCACGGATTTCGCGGTCACTTAATTTCCACGAAAATAAATACCCGTGAAATTAATTACCATATTTTTGGAAGAAAACATTAACCTCTCTTTTCATGTAATACTTATTGGCTAGAGTGTACTCTCTATGTTGAAAGTAACTAACGGTTCTATGTGAATGACAAACATCATAGGGAGTATTATCAAAACATATTTACAATCGACCCAAGCTAACCTTGATTTAAATTGACATTTTTATTGTACACAACCTTTGACCTTTCCAATACACGCTAGAAGTGAATGACCCAAGCTGACCATGATCCGAATTGACACCTTTTAATTTGTACCTGATCTTTAACCATTCAATTGTGTGATAATCGATTACAGTTTTAAATTACAGACGGATTATAGAATTGAAGCCACAATAAATTTTGATCGCTAATTGGGCTTCTGAGAAATTAGAAAATCAACAATGCACTTCAATTTATAATTGACCAACAAACATATTTACAAATAAATTAAATTGAGGCTATGAATTTTGTCAGTTGTCGTCAGTATTTATTTTTAATCACGAATTATTAAGAAAGGACCGTTATTTAATTTTAGGTTTATATTAACGTTAAATCATTACTCCGCAAAAACCGCGAATGGTCAATGAGAAAAACCGTGAAATTAAGTACCCGCGAACTTGTTTCAAATACGAAAATCGCGAAAATAAGTACCCGCGAAAATAAGTATGTTTACAGTACTCGGTTATTGTTTTTGTCCCCCGCCGCAACGCGGAGCGGGGACTTAGAAATGCTGGTGTCCGTCCGTCCGTCACACTTTTTTCGTAACACTTTTCTCAGTAACTACTAATCCTAGGGTTCTGAAATTTTGTATGCAGACTCCTATAGGGGTCCCCCAAGGTGTAAGTGATTTTCAGGTCAGTCTGACATCTACTTCCTGTTTAACGACTTAGTCATTTTTTTCTCCCATAGGCTCAATGGTAAATTTTTCGTAACACTTTTCTCAGTAACTACTAATCCTAGGGTTCTGAAATTTTGTATGCAGACTCCTATAGGGGTCCCCTAAGGTGTAAGTGATTTTCAGGTCAGTCTGACATCTACTTCCTGTTTAACGACTTAGTCATTTTTTCTCCCATAGGCTCAATGGTAAATTTTTCGTAACACTTTTCTCAGTAACTACTAATCCTAGGGTTCTGAAATTTTGTATGCAGACTCCTATAGGGGTCCCCTAAAGTGTAAGTGATTTTCAGGTCAGTCTGACATCTACTTCCTGTTTAACGACTTAGTCATTTTTTCTCCCATAGGCTCAATGGTAACTTTTTCGTAACACTTTTCTCAGTAACTACTAATCCTAGGGTTCTGAAATTTTGTATGCAGACTCCTATAGGGGTCCCCTAAGGTGTAAGTGATTTTCAGGTCAGTCTGACATCTACTTCCTGTTTAACGACTTAGTCATTTTTTCTCCCATAGGCTCAATGGTAAATTTTTCGTAACACTTTTCTCAGTAACTACTAATCCTAGGGTTCTGAAATTTTGTATGCAGACTCCTATAGGGGTCCCCTAAGGTGTAAGTGATTTTCAGGTCAGTATGCCCCTTCAACAATATAACGTTCAACGGGCGGGGGACCTGGAATCTGTTCTTGTTATTCTATCGAACACCACTGACATCGGAGATAAATCCAAAAGTCTTTTTTCCACGTCGCCCTTCTTTTTTTAAAGTTTTATTCGGGACACAATTATGCATATCGTAAGTAGTAAAAAATTCCTTGTAAATTGATTTTCCATTATATAAGGCAGATTTCTGATGACTTGTTTTACGATGCTAAATAAACTATATATTGTTTTAATTGTTCAAGAAAACAGTGTTAAAAATATTTTTGTGGGTCATAGTCTAAAATTTGAAATAATTCATATACATTGTATTTAAAATGGTTTCCCTCTATGTTGTATAATAAATTTATTAGTTTTTTTGACATATCAATAAATAGCTAAAAACATTTTTTGGTACAGTTCAATAAAACATTAATAGGAAACAATTTATAACACAGTTTAGACATGGAAAATAAAATAATTGCAAGGACATGAACTTATTAATTATATTTTAAACAGTATTATTTAAGTGCTCGAGGGGGGAGGGGCACACCATTAATTCATGTATAGGGAGGTGACGCTGGGATTTTAAAACCCCATCCTTTTCATATATTTTAAATTTGAAAAGTGTTTACCTTTTTATATATTTTACGCCCAAAAAGCACTCTTATCTGTAGATGAAGGTTGATATGATGTACAAAAATTTATTTATTTACAGATATTCAGTCATCAAAAACTTATTATTCTTGAAACTGATATAAATGCCTGGGGTTGTCATACAATTAGCAAGTAAATATAATTGACCTTATTTCATCACTAGATGCCGTATTGGTCATTATAGAGTCAATCATGGCTACTTGATGACACGAGAGAAGGAGGTTCCGATGTGCATCCCTTGTGACTCGCGCTATTCTTTGAGGCATGTTTTCCTTGACTATTCCTAATCAGACTCCAAAATGAGTACCATCATAGCTCAATATCTTGAAAACTTAACAAGATATTTAAGAAATTAATATTGCATATTGTGTAACACATCAAGATCTACAAGATATGTAGCAGGGTCAACGTTGTAGAACCTTTCCTTTTAGGAGTTATTGCCCCTAGAACGTCAAAATTAAGCATTTTAACACCACTTCCTCATTACACTGAAAACGTTAACGCCTCTGACACTTTAAGTCCAATTGGAACCAAACTTGGTATATTTGTTTATTACCATTAGGTGTATAATACTAATTTGGGGATTTTTGATTGGTTGTAAAACATGGCCACTGTGGCTATAAATAGTGAGTGAGTGAGTTGGTGTTTTACGCCCGTGCAACGCTATATAGGTTATTTACAGGCGATGAACATGAAAAGGATGATACAATGAACATGAAATGATGATGATATATGAAATATGGGATGGGGTGGGAAACACAGGGACAGTAAATTTTGAAGAACCACAGGAAAAGGGGAGAAGTGGGTAGGGGCGGAAAATTTAGCCTATGTGGTGCACTACTGGGCGGTCCACAAAGGGGTCTTTTACGTGCATGAAGCGTGGCATTCTCCACACACGTTGGCCCACTATGGTCGGCGGTCAGGGTTTCCGTATTATAGACCTGACAACCCCCGCGGACGAGGGCTACCCTATTCAGCCACCTAGGGTACACACTTGGTCGCTCTGTGGGCTGAGCACTGACCCGACGTCAGAATCCCAAGACCCTTAGTCGCCTCTTACGACAAGCTAGGCTCTGCTGCGGGCCTATTCGCCACCCGGGCCCCGCACGGGACGTGGCTATAAATAGAGCATAGGGGTAAATGGCAGTATTTTGCAAATAACTCGAAAACGATGACAGATTTTAAAATTTTGATTGAGAACAAAAGTGATAAGCACCTCAAGATCTACCAGCTCTGAAATATCGAAGAAGATCTAACAACCCATGTAGGAGTTATTGCCCTTTTAGTGATGTTTTTTTTTCAAATTTTGCACTTACAAAAATGTTTGAAGCTCAATATCTTAAAATCGATATATATTTAAGAAATGTAAAGCAAATCATGATATACAAAAACATGAAAAATGTTGACAGGTGGGGTATGTGAGCGTGCTCACTAAGGTTCTTTAATTTGTTTAAGCTGGTAAGCAACATGCATCTCTCTTAATTTGTTCTACTTTTCCATCCGTAATATTTTGTTTATTTCTTTAACATATTTTTCCGGGATGCCTCTCATTTCTATCTCATTATTTATTTGTGAGATTGCAAAAGTCTTTATGATCGATACTTTACCTTGCAGAGTGAGATCATTTGTCTTCCAAATTTGGAGACATGACTTAATTTTTTGAATTTTTTCAGACCATATTTTGTCTATTTGTATGTTATATCCGTGTAAAACTACGAAAGTTGACTGAACAATTAATGGTCAGGGTACTCTTGTTATCTAGGATGAGAATCTGCCAATGTCGTTGGTACGGGTGGGTTTTTTGGGTTCCAAAATCCACTGTATAAACTGTATAACTAAATTTCATTCTCCTTATTCTTCATTTTACCCCGAAGGGTATACTGTTTTTGACTGGTCCGTCCGTCTGTCCGTGATCAAAATTTTCGTAACAGATATCGCAGCTATTATTGATCCTAGGCTTTTGATATCTGGTATGTAGCTTCAAGTGGGGGTCTCATATGGTGGGATACGTTTTCAGGTCTGTTGATCACCTACTTCCTGTTTAACGAGCCGACTTACACTTTTTTCACTAAATTGTCGTAACAGATTTCTCAGCAACTATTAATTGTAGGTGTTTGATATTTGGTATATAGCTATAGGTAGGGGTCCCATATGATGGGATACATTTTCAGGTCTGTCGATCAGCTAATTCCTGTTAAACGAGCCGACTTAGATTTTTTTCATTTAATTTTCAGGGTTGAAAATTTTCGTCACAGATTTCTCAGGAACTATTAATCATAGGCTTTTGATATTTTGTACGTAGCTGTAGGAATGAGTCCCATACGATGGGATACATTTTCAGGTCTGTCACTCATTTTTTTTTCCGTCCCGTGCGGGGCCCGGGTGGCGAATAGGCCCGCAGCAGAGCCTAGCTTGTCGTAAGAGGCGACTAAGGGTCTTGGGATTCTGACGTCGGGTCAGTGCTCAGCCCTCAGAGCGACCAAGTGTGTACCCTAGGTGGCTGAATAGGGTAGCCCTCGTCCGCGGGGGTTGTCAGGTCTATAATACGGAAACCCTGACCGCCGACCATAGTGGGCCAACGTGTGTGGAGAGTGCCACGCTCCATGCACGTAAAAGACCCCTTTGTGGACCGCCAAGTAGTGCGCCACATAGGCTAAATTTCCCGTCCCTACCCACCTCTCCCCTTTTCTTGTGGTTCTTCAAAATTAACCGGTCCTTTGTTCCCACCCCATCCCCATATTTCATTGATCATCATCATCATCATTTCATGTCATTTTATCATCCTTTTCATGTTCATCGCCTGTAAATAACCTATATAGCGTTGCACGGGCGTAAAACACCAACTCACTCACTCACTCATTTTTTTCCTGTTTAATGAGCCGACTTGGAAAGACAACAACTCTGACTTTTTTATTCCTACCGCTAAAAAGATATTCTCTGTCCATTATGTGGACACGTTGGGTATGTGAGCGTGCTCACTAAGTTAAGGTTCTTTCATTTTTTTTAATTTTGATATCAAAATTTTCTTTTTATATGCATTAGGTGTGTTTAGGTGTTTTGAAAAAAAAAAACTCCTCTTAATGTGGATGCAGGGTAAAAGGCGAAACACAAAACTTTCAGCAGGTAAGATCGAATAGATCAACATGAAATATATCTTTACCTTGAAGATATTTATTCCAAAAGAATTTGCGAGAAAACCCAGAAGTCTAAATTAAGTTGATTGTTGGATAGCAACATAATTTAAACAGTTCCTGCATTATACTGGACAATTTGCTCCCTGATGACCTATTAAATCATTTTATGTGCTTGAGTGTGGCCATTAACATTCTCATTTTAGAGACCCTTGCAAGAAGACGCATGGATTACGTAAGTCAGCTTCTAAAATACTTTGAAGAACATTGCAAATATGTGTATGAACAAGAATTTCTTGTATACAATGTACTTAGTAATCCACTTAAAAAATTATCGACCTATTCCATTGAAGTTCGGCACAGAAAACCTACGCTGACTACAATGTTCTTATGAGATGGAATTACACATGTTAAATCAATGCAGCACATTTTATATATGGTAGAATGTTTGAAGTTAAGCACTTTAAACCCATGCTTACTGCATCTGAAAAAGTACAATTCTTCTGCCATCAATTAATTTGAGCCTGTTGATCCACACTTCGGATAAGTCTTTATCTGGATGAGTCCCATTTCTATATAAGTTTAAATAATATATGACCGCTGTCTCTCTTCTCTGTTACGTCTTACTTTATATTTTTGAATTCAGGTACAGATCAATTAAAAATAAGAGGAATGAGTATTAATTGTGAGATTTATTTCATCAATTTTCTTTTTTTGATATTCGATCTAATCCTAAAGTTTAAAATAATTGTCTCTTTAAAATTTTTGAATCGTGCTCTTGGGAGTTATTGTAGGCCTTGATTGAATAAAGTGGAACGTTAAGAATGGTAGATATGCAAGTTGGGTAGCGCTTGTAAAGTTTCAGTTTCCATTTCAGTAAAAGAAGAGATCATATCATCATCAGTGTCTTGATGTTAGCTCCAATTTGTGTTTCTGTACGGAGTTCCTCTATCCATTTTAGTTCCTTTAAAAATATATTGTTTTGTCATTATTAAAGTAATAATAAAGCAGTTTTTGGAAAAAAATTGCGATGTAAAAATAATCACTTAACTGTTGCATAATCATAAAATTCGAGCTTTCGCGCTTTTATGAAGACGAAGATTTTAATAATGTGCGTGTACCGGCTAGAAATTTAGCTGATTTTTTTAAAGAAATTTGATACCAATGGCCACTTATTAACTTTCGTGAACAACGTTCCGATTTTTACCGAACACATCAAAACAAACAAAAATGTATTTTGAAGTAAGAGCATGTAAAGCTCTGGGTTTAATATAACTTTATTCGACAAGTACATTCTTTCCGCTATTAAGAAATAGTGATTAAAAGGTGTTTTACATGTAAAACAAGCATTCTGAGAGTATTGCAAAACAATACTTAGTCCCCTACCGGCCTCATATTTCTGTCACTGGTAAGAATTTGTCAAACAAGTGAATACCTAAACCTGACCAGTTTTTTATCTACAAAGAACAATAAAAAAGTTTAGAAAAGAAAATTGCAAAAGATTTTCAAACTTCAAAGGTCCATATCTCCCATAAAAATTTGTGGACCGGCACGAAACTTGAACTTGATCTGTAACTCATCAAGGTAAATTCACAGACAAAAAATCAGTTCATTATCTATAAGCATTTAGAAAAAAAATGTGGGAAACTGATATTTTAGTGAATTTTCAAAGTTCAAAGGACCATTACTCCCATAAAAATTTGTGGATCAGCACGAAACTCAAACTTGATCTGTAACTCATTAACATAGACTCACATACCAAAAATCAGTTCATTATCTATAAGCGTTTAGAAAAAAAGTGCGGAAAACTGAAATTTACGTGAATTTTCAAAGTTCAAAGAGCCATAACTCTCATAAAAAATTATGGACCAGCACAAAACTCAAACTTGGTCTGTAACTTATCAAGGTTAACTCGCATACCAAAAATCAGTTCATTATCTAAAAGCGTTTAGAAAAAAAGTGCGGAAAACTGGTATTTTAGTGAATTTTCAAAGTTCAAAGGGCCATAACTCTCATAAAAAATTATGGACCGGCACGAAACTCAAACTTGGTCTGTAACTTATCAAGGTTAAATCACAGACAAAAAATCAGTTCATTATCTAAAAGCGTTTAGAAAAAAGTGCGGAAAACTGGTATTTTAGTGAATTTTCAAAGTTCAAAGGGCCATAACTCCCCCAAAAAATTGTTGATCGACACGAAACTCAAACTTGATCTGTAGCTCATCAAGGTAAACTCACATACCAAAAATGAGTTCATTATCTATAAGCGATTAGAAAAAAAGTGCGGAAAACTGGTATTTTAGTGAATTTTCAAAGTTCAAAGGGCCATAACTCTCATAAAAAATTGTGGACTGACACGAAACTCAAACTTGATCTGTAACTCATCAAGGTTAACTCACATACCAAAAATCAGTTCATTATCTATAAGCGTTTAGAAAAAAAGTGCGGAAAACTGAGGCGTGACAGACGGACAGACAGACGGACGGACAGAGCGCAAACCTATAGTCCCCTTCGGCTTTCGCCGGTAGGGGACTAAAAAAACAATACACACGTACATGTTTTCCTTTTATCGTGCTATTTATTAACCGGGCCTATATTTAATTGAAAACTCGATTAATTCAATGACATTAGATTCTCATTTGGGGGATTTCTAACCACTTTTTCTTGTTATTGTTATTATTTTAAAGGGGAACGGGATAAGGAAAAAGGTAAAACAGTTACAAAAGCCATATGCAGAACATACCTTTTCAGACCACGTTTGTTTATATCCATTTCTTAAAGTATTTTTAGCTGGGCTTGCGCGGGCACTTCCGAGTGAGTTCAAACTTGGGTCGTATGCATCTAGTTTGCATAATACAACTCGGGAAGCAAATGATTGTTAAGACCATTATTTTGTTAAATTCTGCAAAAATCCCACTGTTTAATGGATTTTTTGTAGCTTTAATAAAAGTTTATAGTAACAATTCTTATTTTTAAAGCTTAAAAAGACTGTTAAAAATTTTATGATTTATTACTACTTTAATGCCATGTCCCCAAATATGTTTATGCTGTAACTATTATTGCAACAATTAGAAAATTTTTATTTTTATGGTTGTAAATGCCCATTTAGACTGGTATCCCCGTGTCATCTGAACATTAGGGAACATGTTACCAGCTTACATCCGGTCCTCTGTTTCTGACTCACCCGGGTCTGACCATTTCCATTTTCGCCTTTGTTCTAACAAGAGGCTCCCAAGAGCCTGAATCGCTCACCTGAACTACACAGATACATATATATGTAGATTTTATTGTGCTTAACCATATGCGATTTTTTATGAAATATCTTGGTTAGTTTTCAAGATATTGGGCTAAATAAGTGCAAATTTGGCAAAAATTAGGAAAAAGAACAAAAACTCCCACATCAGCAGTCAGATCTTTTCTGAAATTTCAGGACAGGTGAATCTTAATATGCTGATCACTTTTGTTTCTTGCACAATTTTGATATCTGAAACCAGTTTTGAGTAATTAGCAAAAAAAATAAATTTGCCCCTATGTTCTATTTTTAGCCATGGTGGCCATGTTTTTTACGAATCAAAAATCTGAACGATAGAGTTGTAGCATATAAGCTATCAAACAGTGGGCCATGTTAAGATGCAGTTGGTCTTACCGTTTCAGACAAGTCAGGGGAAAAGTAATGAACAATGGTAAATATTGACGCTTTAAGGGCCATAACTCCTAAAAGAAATGGTTCTACAGCTTTGACCTAATTACATGAATTGTAGATCTTGATGTGCTTAATCATATGCAATTTGAATTTTTGAAATATCTTGTATAGTTTTCAAGATATAGGGCTAAATTAGTGAAAAATTTTGAAAAAATTCAGAAAAAAAGGCACTAACTCCTATGTCGTTTGTTTGATCTTCTTGAAAATTTCAGAGCAGGTAGATCTTATGATGCTTATGACTTTTGTATCCCATTAGAATTTTCATATCTGTTACCGTTTTTGAGTTATTTGCAAAAAACTGTTATTTGACCCCTATGTTCTATTTTAAGCCGTGGAGGCCATATTTTTTGACAAATGGAAAATCCAAACGATACAATTGTAGCATTAATGCTATAAAACAACTGTGCCAAGTTTGGTTGAAGATGGATGTATGGTGTCAGACAAGTTAATCTTTGAAATTCATGGTAAAAGTAATGAAAACTGGTAAATTTTGACGCTTTAAGGGCCATAACTCCTAAAAGAAATGGTTCTACAGCTTTGACCTAATTACATGAAATGTAGATCTTGATGTGCTTAATCATATGCAATTAGAGTTTTTAAAATATCTTGTATAGTTTTCAAGATATAGGGCTAAATAAGTGCAAAATTGTGAAAAAATCCAGAAAAAGGGCAATAACTCCTACATGGGTTGTTGGATCTTCTTGAAAATTTCTGGCCAGGTAGATCTTGAGGTGCTGATCACTTCTACCCTATGCCAGAATTTTGATATCTGTTACCGTTTTTGAGTTATTTGCAAAAAACTGCAATTTACCCCTATGTTCTATTTTTAGCCATGGCGGCCATGTTTTTCAACGAATCAAAAATCCCCACGCTAATTTTATACTACCTATGCTAATTAACAACTGTGCCAAATTTAAAAGCCATTGGACTTATGGTGTTAGAGGAGTTAACGTTTGAAAAATGTTAACGACGACGGACGACGACGGACGCCAAGTGATGGCAATAGCTCACCTGGACCTTCGGTCCAGGTGAGCTAATAAAAGGCATTTAAATGGTGTTATCTACTTTCTACTGTTTAAATCAGGTGTTTCTGGAATTGTAATTTATATGCTTATGCGTTGTGTTTAGTTGGTTGCATAACGAGCTATTAATTAGAAAGTGATATGTAGTCGAATTTCTTCATGTTCATTTTATCATCCTTTTCATGTTCATCGCCTGTAAATAACCTATATAGCGTTGCACGGGCGTAAAACACCAACTCACTCACTCACTCACGTAGTCGAATTTATACTTTTAGTGAGTAAGACATAGAGATTACAGGTATTTGCGTTTCAGGATTAGAAAGTGAAGATGATGCCATCTTTAACGAAGGTGAACGCCTCATCAAGATTAAGCACCTTGGATTCAGATACTCCATGATGGAAAAGCCAAACACCTTCAGGCTCCAATCAGGTGGAGATCTCCCCGTCTTAAGAAATTGAGGTTGTCAACAAAATCAAGAACACCAAAACCTGCCAAAAGCAGTCCTTCGTGTATAATTATCTCTGATTCAAGCGAAGAGACAAGTCCACCAAAGAGTAATCGACAGAGAAAAAAAGGGATGTGTTCCAATGTTTAATGAATCTCCATTTTCAGCTGACAACCAAGAGTGAGTGAGTGAGTGAGTTGGTGTTTTACGCCCGTGCAACGCTATATAGGTTATTTACAGGCGATGAACATGAAAAGGATGATAAAATGAACATGAAATGATGATGATAAATGAAATATGGAGATGGGATGGGAAACAAAGGACCGGTAAGTTTTGAAGAACCACAGGAAAAAGGGGAGAGGTGGGTAGGGGCGGAAAATTTAGCCTATGTGGTGCACTACTGGGCGGTCCACAAAGGGGTCTTTTACGTGCATGAAGCGTGGCACTCTCCACACACGTTGGCCCACTATGGTCGGCGGTCAGGGTTTCCGTATTATAGACCTGACAACCCCCGCGGACGAGGGCTACCCTATTCAGCCACCTAGGGTACACACTTGGTCGCTCTGTGGGCTGAGCACTGACCCGACGTCAGAATCCCAAGACCCTTAGTCGCCTCTTACGACAAGCTAGGCTCTGCTGCGGGCCTATTCGCCACCCGGGCCCCGCACGGGACGCTGACAACCAAGACGACTCCACAGAAAATACCGGTATCAATGGTGCCAAGGGAAAAATGTTTGAAAACGAAAATATGGAGGCTATTACATGAACCATCGACAGGATAGGAAAAGAAAGTTGTGAATTTCTGATGAAAGTGATGATATCAGTCTGCCAAGTTTAAATGATGGAAAATTAAGTAGCCATACAAATGTTTTTACAGACACTTTTACGAACTTGTATGAAAATGACTGCTTAATGCCAATATACAAATCTATGAAATCAGGTATTAGCACAAGGGAACCCGTTGAAATCGTAACCAGTATTCCGGCTGAACAACGCTACATAGGTTATTTACAAGAGATGAACATGAAAAAGATGATAAATAAAGTGGTGGGGTGGAGAACAAAGGAACTGTTAATTATGTATAAGAGCCATGTTATAGATAGTAGGTATATTGACACATATTTGGATAATGTAGATTTAAACAATGTAAATGATGAAGATATATGCAAGTTTGAAATTTTCGCAAGCAAGAAATTAGTAAATAAGTTGATTAAGAAGTTTGACACAACAATTCACCAGGTTTAGATGGGTTAAGAAAGGAATTTACTTATGTCTTGGGGATATTATAGGGGATGAACTCACTGAAGTCATCAACTACATTTATTAAAATGGAGAATTAAGAAATAGCATGAAACCTGTATTACAAGAGGCTCCCGGGAGCCTGAATCGCTCACCTGACATATGTGCCTGAAGTAAAGGTTATTAGGCAAAATCTTTTTGACGTTGAAAGGGTCATAAGATTAATAAGGGGGTCATCTGACAATATGGTGGATCTCAAGGTGCTGATCAATTTTGTTCTCAATCAAAATCTAAAAATCTGTCACCCTTTTTGAGTTATTTGCAAAAAAATGCAGTTTAACCTAATGTTCTATTTTTGGCCACAGCGGCCATGTTTTACGACCAATCAAAAATCCCCACATCAGTTCTATACAACTAATGCTAATAAACAACTATACCAAGTTTGGTTCCATTTGGACTTAAAGTGTCAGAGGAGTTAACATTTTCAATGTAATGAGGAAATGCTGTGAAAATGCTAAATTTTGACGTTCTAAGGGCAATAACTCCTAAAAGGAAAGGTCCTACAACGTTGACCCTGTTACATATTTTGTAGATCTTGATGTGCTTAACAATATGCAATTTAAATTTCTCAAATATCTAGTATAGTTTTCAAGATATTGAGCTAAACAGGTGCAAAATTTGCAAAAAATCCACAAAAAGGGCAATAACTCCTACATGGGTTTTCTTCAAAATTTCAGGGTAGGTAGATCTTGAGGTGCTGATCACTTTTACCCTATGCCAGAATTTTGATATCTGTAGCCGTTTTTGAGTTATTTGCAAAAAACTGCATTTTACCCCTATGTTCTATTTTTAGCCATGGCGGCCATGTTTTACGACGAATCCAAAATCCCCACATCAGTTCTAAGCACCGAATGCTAATGAACAACCATACCAAGTTTGGTTTCAATTGGACTTATGGCGTCAGAGGAGTTAACGTTTTAAAAAGTTTACGGACGGACGGACGACGGACGCCAAGTGATGACAATAACTCACATGACCCTTCGGGTCAGGTGAGCTAATAACACTATAAAATTAAGGGGGATAGAAAGGATTCAACACAATGGAGACCCATCAGCCTTTTATGCTTTGACTACAAATTAGTACAAAATTTCTTACCGGTCCTTTATCATCATCATTTCATGTTCATTTTATCATCCTTTTCATGTTCATCGCCTGTAAATAACCTATATAGCGTTGCACGGGCGTAAAACACCAACTCACTCACTCACTTAGTTATAATCTATCTAAACTGATTGAAAACTATCAAACTGGTGCAGGGCCAGGAAAAAAGCATTTTTGATAACTTGACTACTATTGATGACATTCTGTCTCATATGGAATTTGGTAGACAACTAGGGTAATAGAAAATAAAGAAAGAAAAGAGAAAATATTTGATTGTATAGAAATTCAACTATTTAAAAAATGTCTTGTATAGAATGAAATTTATAGAAGATACTTCTAGTAAGGTCCAAGTAAATGGCACCTTTACTGAAAAGATAAGTGTCCAAAGGTCAATACGACAAGGATGTCCATTGTCTTTGTCTTTATATGCATTAGCAATACATAAGATATCTGTAAAAATTAAATCAGACAGTACTAGTTAAATTTAAATGACAACAAAGTTCCAGACATTAAATTTTGCTACTCCTGACGCGCGTTTCGTCTATTCAAGACTTATCAGAGGCGCTCTACCAAAAATATTGAAAGAGCCAAAAACCATATGATTATGAAGAGCATAGAACAATGAATCAAAATTACCGAAATGGGGAACCATATTATAACTAAGATGGTCAACCTATGTCTGGGGAAGGAAAAACCTTAGGGTTTAGACAATTTTGAAATTTAAACGAAAAATTTAAAGCTTTGGTGTGTTCTTCAACACAAAAGTGTTGATGCCGGAGCGGACTGACCTCGGGGAATTAAAACTCCACCAGCAGCGAAAACCTTCACGGATGTTAAAAATTAAAATGACAACAAAGTTCCAAACATAAAATTTGCTACGCCTGACGCGCGTTTCGTCTATTCAAGTCTCATCAGAGGCGCTCTACCAAAAATTCCGAATGGGGACCACAGAGATAAACTTGCAGCAAGCAGATGATTGCACTGCAATGGTGAAAAATATATATGAATATGATAAGATTATTGGGCAATTTATATCTTTCGGAGCAGTAAAAGGATTTAAAATTAATGAAGATAAAACTAAAATTGTGTGTATAAATGAACATGACACAATTTTACCACCGAGACTGTGTTCAGAATATATCATTCTAATATAGTTACGCATGGTCTATTTATAGCTATCTCTAACGCGTTTACGTTCATGCCCCAATGGATTCCACAGAAACTGCAGAATGCAAGATTATTGGATTTTGATAATATATATGAATGTCTATGTTACTGTAATTTCAACCCTGAAAGTCATCTGACAAACAGATTTTGATTTTTTTTGAGTGCCCTCAGCGAGGATCGAACTAGCCTAGCTTGTCGTAAGAGGCGACTAAGGGTCTTGGGATTCTGACGTCGGGTCAGTGTTCAGCCAACAGAGCGACCAAGAGTGTACCCTAGGTGGCTGAATAGGGTGGCCCTCGTCCGCGGGGGTTGTCAGGTCTATAATAAGGAAACCCTGACCGCCGACCATAGTGGGCAAACGTGTGCGGAGAGTGCCACGCTTCATGCACATAAAAGACCCCTTTGTGGACCGCCAAGTAATGCACCACATAGGCTAAATTTTCCGCCCCTACCCACCTCTCCCCTTTTTATGTGGTTCTTAAAAATTACAAATACCAAAACGCTGGTATAAACGGTTAATATTGATATGCTATATATCGATATTTCAAGGAGTAACCTCTCATCAGTAGCGTCCCGTGCGGGGCCCGGGAGGCGAATAGGCCCGCAGCAGCGCTAAGCTTGTCGGTAAAAGTCCACTAAAGAGCGCTCAGAAACCTGTTAGTTAGTTAGTTATTGCTTTACTCCCAAGCAGCGCGATTTCGGCTATATCCGGGAGATACACATGAAAGTGGTGATACAATGAACATGAAATGATGATGAAGTGGAGGAAATGGGGACACAATGCCAATCGGGTAGGAGATATACGATATTGAGATGTGGAATAAGTGTACGCGACACAACAAACATAAACAAACAGCAATTCAAAAAATCACAACGGAAAACACCAAGCAGTCTTCAACATGACCATAGGTCACTGCTTACCGTCTTGCATTGGCCCAAGACTTATAATACAATACAAAAGTATCAAAACCAATCCCTAAATCATCAACGAAAGACTCAATTCTTGACATAAAACAGTTAATATAGAATGACAAGGACTAACAAAGGCTTTGGCAAAGTTTCCTTTTGACTGCCACTGGAAAAAGGAGTGATGGGTAGGGACGGGAAATTTCGCCTCCTGCATGGGGATCCTACGGGTCCTACTCTTACCGAGACCTGCAGCAGGGTTCTTTAACGTGCGAGGAACGTGACATTTTTCCCAACACGGTGCACCACTATGGTTTGCGGTCAGGTTTTCCGCATTATCGCCTGACGACCCCGCATCTCTCGATGCCAGGGCTGCCCCATTCAACCACCTGGGACACACATCCCAGTCGCAACCTGACCGCAGACCATAGTGGTGCACCGTGTTGGGAAAAATGTCACGTTCCTCGCACGTTAAAGAACCCAGCTGCAGGTCTCGGTAAGAGTAGGACCCCCATGCAGGAGGCAAAATTTCCCGTCCCTACCCATCACTCCTTTTTCCAGTGGCAGTCAAAACTCTCCTACCCGATTGGCCTTGTGTCCCCATTTCCTCCACTTCATCATTATTTCATGTTCATTGTATCACCACTTTCATGTTCATCTCCCGGATATAGCCGAAATCGTGCTGCTTGGGAGTAAAGCAATAACTAACTAACTAACTCATCAGTAGCATTTAAACCAAAACATTGGAAGGTCAAAATCCAAAACAGTTGAAAACGAAAAGTACTCAAAACCAAAACGTTCGAACAAGGAAGCCAAATCCAGCACCGAGGATATCGACCATGTGCATTACAATTTACTGTTCCTTTGTGTCCCACCCCATCCCCATATTTCATATATCATCATCATTTCATGTTCATTTTATCCTTTTCATGTTCATCGCCTGTAAATAACCTATATAGCGTTGCACGGGCGTAAAACACCAACTCACAACAATTGGGACATCTACGGCGTATGCGCCTAGCTAACAGGACAGAGGTTGTAACCACTACACATGTTGTGAGTTCGATCCTCGCTGAGGGCACTCAAAAAATCAAAATCTGTTTGTCAGATGATTTTCAGAGTTGAAATTACAGTAGCATTGTTTGATTATATACTAGACATTCTAATATAGTTACATGTACATTATATTTTTTTTTCTCGTTTTGAAGTTAATATGAGGGTCATTTAATTGTCATTTATAGTTATATCCTATCAAGTAGAAATAAATATTCATTCCAGATCGAGAATCCTCTTGGTTTTCAGCACCTCTTTTCAATAATTATAAGACATAAATCCTTTCTAAGGAATAATAAATTTTAATCATGCATGCCGAGAAAAATCAGAAACCTGTTGATTATGTATGCTGTTTGAGATCGTACAAAATATTATTAAAAAAAACAGATATAACTTCTAAAAACTGTTAACACAGAGACATGTCTCGCCTGTCGCAACTGGACACAGTATAAAATGAAGTAAAAATCCTCCTTAAACTGATCTTAACTGATGCTTAAGCAGCTGCATACCAAATATAAATGGTGAACCAGAACTGCTTTATATAAAAAACTAGAGGCTCCCAGGAGCCTGAATCGCTCACCTGATCTCTTATGCCAAAGTTTGAATAAATTTCACAAACTTTCAAGTAAACAAAGTTGCAAACAATCCCTTCAGTGGTTTCAGAGAAAATTTTTGAAAATCAGTTAAATTAATAGAAAAAAACTGTTCAAGGGCAATAACTCCTATAAGGACGTTTTGATGCTGAATAAGAAAAGTTGCTTCGGTTTTTCTCTATCTCTTATACTTTTCGAGTTATAAGCAAAAAACAATGGTCTGACACCCCTGTTCTATTTTTAGCAACGGCGGCCATGTTGGTTGATCGACATGTATATAATTCACAAACTTGGTAGAGGACATCCTAAAAATCAAGTATACCAAGTATCAATGCAATCCCTTCAGTGGTTTCAGAGAAGAAGATTTTTGAAAATGAGTTAATATTAATGAAAAACAGTTAAAGGGGAATAACTCTTAAACGCCTGATCTGACAATTTTGACCCTGAAATAATTTTTGTAGATCTCAATGAGCTTAACAATTCTGCAATGCTAACTTTTCCTCTAGCTATAACGGTTTTTAAGATATAGTCCAAAACTGCTAAAATGGTGAATTTTGATGATTAAAGGGCAATAACTCCTATAAGGAGTCGTTTTACAACTTCTACTCAATGAAAAGATTTGTAGAGCTTTTGATGCTGAACATGGAAGGTTGCTTTGGATTTTTTCTATCTCTTATACTTTTCGAGTTATAAGCCAAAAACAGTGGTCTGACCCCCTGTTCTATTTTTAGCAACGGCGACCATGTTGGTTGGTCAACGTGTATATAATTCACAAACTTGGTAGAGGACATCCTAAAGATCAAGTACACCAAGTATCTATGCAATCCCTTCAGTGGTTTCAGAGAAGAAGATTTTTGAAAATCAGTTAATATTAATGAAAAAAAAAACAGTTAAAGGGGAATAACTCTTAAACGGCTGATCTGACAATTTTGACCCTGAAATGATTATTGTAGATCTCAATGAGCCTAACAATTTTGCAATACTAACTTTTCCTCTAGCTCTAACAGTTTTCAAGATATAGTCCAAAAACTGCTAAAATGGTCAATTTTGATGATTAAAGGGCAATAACTCCTATAAGGAGTCGTTTTACAACTTCGACTCAATGGAGAGATTTGTAGAGCTTTTGATGCTGAACATGGAAGGTTGCTTCGGATTTTTCTATCTCTTATACTTTTCGAGTTATAAGCCAAAAACAATGGTCTGACCCCCCTGTTCTATTTTTAGCAATGGCGGCCATGTTGGTTGGTCGACGTGTATATAATTCACAAACTTGGTAGAGGACATCCTAAAGATCAAGTATACCAAGTATCTATGCAATCCCTTCAGTGGTTTCAGAGAAGAAGATTTTTGAAAATCAGTTAAAATTAATGGAAAAAAACAGTTAAAGGGGAATAACTCTTAAACGGCTGATCTGACAATTTTGACCCTGAAATGATTTTTGTAGATCTCAATGAGCTTAACAATTTTGCAATACTAACTTTTCCTCTAGCTCTAACGGTTTTCAAGATATAGTCCAAAAACTGCTAAAATGGTCAATTTTGATGATTAAAGGGCAATAACTCCTATAAGGAGTCGTTTTACAACTTCGACTCAATGGAGAGATTTGTAGAGCTTTTGATGCTGAACATGGAAGGATGCTTCGGATTTTTTCTATCTCTTATACTTTTCGAGTTATAAGCCAAAAACAATGGTCTGACCCCCCTGTTCTATTTTTAGCAACGGCGGCCATGTTGGTTGGTCGACCTGTATATAATTCACAAACTTGGTAGAGGACATCCTAAAGATCAAGTGTACAAAGTTTCAAAGCAATCCCATCAGTGGTTTCAGAGAAGAAGATCTTTGAAGAAAAGTTAACGACGGACGACGGACGCCTAACGATGACAATAGCTCACATGACCCTTCGGGTCAGGTGAGCTAAAAATTACAAACGGTATAAACGGTTAATTTGGATATGCTATATATCGATATTTCAAGGAGTAACCTCTCATCAGTAGCATTTAAATCAAAACATTGGAAGGTCAAATTCCAAAACTGTTGAAAACGAAAAATACTCAAAACCAGAACGTTCAAACAAGGAAGCCAAATCCATAACCATAACTGCTTTATGTTAAAGAGACTTAAGAAAAAAACGTTAACCTCGGCCAAATCAGTGTAAAATTTCAAAGTCAGTAGACCGTGACTGCAGGAGCATACAGGTGAAATCCTTTGAAAACTGATCTGCACTGATGCTGATGCAACTGCATACTAAATATCAATGGTGTAACATAACTGCTTCATGTTAAACAGAATTAAGAAAAAATGTTAACCTCGGGCAAATCAGTGTAAAATTTCAAAGTCAGTAGACCGTGACTGCAGGAGCATACAGGTGACTGATCTGTACTGATGCTGATGCAACTGCATACCAAATATCAATGGTGTAACATAACTAGTTCACATAAAACAGACTTTAGCAAAAACTTAAACCAACTGTGGACGCCGTCGTCGCCGCCGGAATCATCATACCCAAGTCTCGCCTTTTGCGACATTCGTCGCAGGCGAGACAAAAATGTTCTTTTTAAAGGTCACAAAGTCCTAGAAATGATCAAAATGCACACATTCCAAAATTCTCTAAATATGGAGTTTGAATGTATTTTTAATGAACAGGGCAATCTGTAATTTAGGCTTTAGAACATTAAGACTAATATTTTATCAAATGAAGATACACTTTATGTTTATTATTTTGGATTTTAAAAATTTTCGGTTGATATGATGTTGTGAGCTGATTGCAGTTTGCTTGTTTTTATATGTTTTCTCTTTTGTTTTCGTTGACTGTGGACTATGGACACGCAAATGCGCCAAATGATTCTTCTTACTCTCTTTTAAATTAGTTACAGCTGGGTTATATACTAGTTAGTTTTATTTTTAAACAGAAGTTGTCTGAAAAAAAATATATTTACCTCAGGGTCGTCTGTGCGTAATGGTGCTTCATTATTTTCATTGTCAAATGCTTCTCGATTGAATGACTTAAAATTCTCAAGTCTCCAGCAGCATCCACGTCTCACCAAAATATCTCTTCTTTACTCATATGAGATTTTCATATCTTAAGGCTTAGTTGTCGTTCATATTTGGCCATATTGTTTTTTTTTCATTTAAGAATTCATCTCATAATTCCACTTATTCCATAATTCCACTGATTCGTTTTTGTCATTTTCTCTGGACTATGAGATTGATCATTCAAGTTCGGTAGTTTTGTTATTACCTTTATTTATACATGCTTGTGGTGGGTCGCTAGGGTGCGCTAACCTATGTATAGTGAATCCATCAATAAAACCGGTGGACGTGTTCACACAGCCTTTTTGAAAAAAAGATAAATAATTCTACATTTATCAACTTCCAAATGTGCAAAACTAATGTTTTTGATCGTTTAACTACATTGTGACGTATTTATTTGATAAGTCAAAAGTATGCCTGCTCCGGATAAATTTTTAATTGAACATATTTAATATGAATCTGACAATTTTTTCTCGGTGTAAATATATTGTGCATTGAAAAGAGGGGGTGGTGATCTTTCAAAATGAATAAGTAATAGATGGTAAATGATGGTGACTGTTTATGTTACATAAATTTTATGTTACAATTAATGAAGTCTGATAGAAAGTATTATCTAGAAACTATTTGTTCAACCAGTTTAAATCTAAAAATAGAACGAACAAAAACCAGTCATCACTGGCTATCTCCCCTAACGTATGGATAAATCGTATCGTTTCAATTTACGGAAAAAAACTTTAAGTGGGTTTTATTTTCTCTTTTTTGTCATTTAGAATTCTTAATTTTCCCCACAAGTTTTTAAAATCACATCGCGTCACTCTTACGGGAACTTGCGTTATTTTTTTTTTAAATTTTCAATTTTTTAGACTGATTCCGCCTTTTCTTCTCGATTTCTTTTTTCTTACAATAAAATTCATACTGACCAAGGTAACAATTACGACAGTGAATATTTATTTATTATATTCTATCTTCGTTCTTCGGAATGGATTGTTAAAAAGAGTAAAATCGATGATTTTCAACTCGTCGTCAACAGAATAAAAAAGTGTCGATTCTGTCATGTGTAAAATCTATATTGAATGTCATCCATTAATGACTGCTATTCGGCTGTAGGAACTATACTTTTTGTTCAAGTCATGCCTCCAATATGTTTTATTTTAGACTGCTTTTCAACGAAGACCTACGCCTTTTCTTCAAGGCATGGTAAAATTGACAAGAGTCTTTTGAAGAAAAAACAAGAGGCTCCCAGGAGCCTGAATCGCTCACCTGGTCTTAATGTCAACCCTTTGAAGACTTTTGTATAGCTAAATGAGCTGAATGTTTAAGCAATAAAAAGCTTTTCTCTATCTGCAATAGTTTTCATTCCAAAGCAAAAAACACTATTTTTCACCTTTAAAGGGCCATAACCCCTTAAAGGGGTCATCTGACAACTTCGACCCTAAAAAGACTTTTGTAGAGCTAATTAAGCTGAACATTTAAGCAAGCAACATCTTTTCTCTATCTGCAAAAGTTTTCTTTCTTTAGGCCAAAAACACTTTTTTTTTGCCTTTAAGGGGCCGTAACCACTATAAGGGGTCATCTGGCAACTTTGACCCTATGGAAACTTTTGTAGAGCTAAATGAGCTGAACATTTAAGCAAGCAACAACTTTTCTCTATCTGCAATAGTTTTCATTCCATAGGCCAAAAACACTATTTTTTGCCTTTAAGGGGCTGTAACCCCTATAAGTGGTCATCTGACAACTTCGACCATATGGAGACTTGTGTAGAGCTAAATGAGCTGAACATTTAAGCAAGCAACAGCTTTTCTCTATCTATAATAGTTTTCATTCTATAGGCCAAAAACACTATTTTTTGCCTTTAAGGGGCCGTAATCCCTATAAGGGGTCATCTGACAACTTCGACTCTATGGAGGCTATTGTAGAGCTATAGGAGCTGAACATTTAAGCAAGCTACAGCTTTTCTCTATCTGCAATAGTTTTCATTCTACAGGCCAAAAACTCTGTTGTTGCTAGAACCTTTGAAATGTTTGCCAATTTCATCTTTGCATGAAAACGTAACTAAATTCACAAAAAGAGTAATAAAAAATGGCTTACCTCTTAGATAAATGAAGCAAAATCACTTTGCCCCCTAGTTTTTCCATAGTAAATGGCAGCCATATTTGGGGATGCCAAATTGTCAATAATCACTTTTTTGTACAATTTTAGAATATCATTCAGATCACGGATATATTTTGTGATCAACTTGTTTTTGTTTACATCTGGGAGTGCACTTTGACGTCATATGACGTCACAATAGAAATTGACAATTTTTCCCGCCATTTTTTTACAATGGGAAATCTCCATAGACTTGCAAATATCTGAATTTTTAGGAAATGTATTGAACTTTCTGTAAAGTTGTTATATTTCTTTTTATTAACTACGTCTTTTTGATACTAATAAGATTATGTAGCTAAATTATTTTTGAAAAAATATTTTTTATTTTTTCATTCTCCAGACTACCCTTTACGGACAGTAGGCGGAGCTACAATGCGGTCCCATTCCTCGTAACGGAGCAACGCCGAAAGCGAAATAACACCGGGCGCAA
This sequence comes from Arcuatula senhousia, assembly GCA_963971305.1. Classification (NCBI taxonomy): domain Eukaryota; kingdom Metazoa; phylum Mollusca; class Bivalvia; order Mytilida; family Mytilidae; genus Arcuatula; species Arcuatula senhousia. The sequence goes on from OZ020306.1 coordinate 57,238,893, forward strand.
TTCAATCAATTAGACGTCAAATTTGGTATTATATATATCTTTATTCTCATATAGTCCAATACATTGGTACAGAGAAAAACATAACATAATAAAATTAAACAAAATACAACAATAACAAATATGTACACTATATACAACACTGATACACAAATACAGTACAAACAACACACACACAGGGAGAAGAAAAGCCAGGAGGTCACAGTTTTTTATTTATACATTTTATAAGTTTAGACATATTTTGAAGCAGCGACTTGTTTTTACTTGACATGAGTTTGTTAAATTTTAATGTATTTATATTTCTTGTATAATATTTTGGTAGCAGATTTTTACGGTCTTCAGCTAATGCCGCACATTGAAGAATATAATGAAATTCGTCCCCTAAGCTATTATCATTACATAGGTTGCAGTGTCTATTTTCCCGATTTATATTTCTCCATCTTCCCGTTTCAATAGGTAAGAAAGTATTTGTTGTTCTAAATCTGCACATAATTAATGCATCTTTTAGATTCAAAATTGTCAAATAATTTTCAAAAATTAATTCCTGTTTGTAGATTCTGTAACATGTCGCTTTTGGTGACTCCATTACGTTCGTGTGCCAAATTTGTTTAAATTGATCAACCAGTCTTTGTTTCAGGGTTTGCTTAAACCATTCAATATTATCAACTTGTTCATCTTGCCACATATAGGAAAATCCAGAACGATCTAAGATATTTTTGACAGCTTTGTTCCAACAAAAATTAATGTTTAGTTTTCGTGTAAGTTTGTACAATAGATACGAAAGTTTTGATTCTTTTCCATTTAATAATCTAGCCCAATAGGAGCAGATTCTAATATTAATGTCTATACTTATAGGAAATCTGCCTAGCTCTCCATATACCATATAACTAGGGGTTGAGGACTTCAAATGCAGTAAAATTTTACAAAATTTTAGGTGTATTCTTTCAAGAATATCATGTTTACCAAATCCCCAGATTTCACAGCCATATAACAAAATAGGTTTTATCATTCTATCAAAAAGGTCCAACTGGGTTTTAATATCAAGCTTAAATAGTCTTCCTACTTTTAAAATTTCATACATTGCAGCACGTGCTTTATCCGCAAGGTGCTGTTTAGTATGTTCAAAGTTACACGTTTTAGTAAAAATAACACCAAGATAGTTAAATGTATCCACAATTTCAATTTTAATATTTTTGTAAGTAAACGCGAGGTTATTACGTCTCCTACCTAAACCAAGTACCATGACTTTAGTTTTATCAACATTAACTGATAGTTTCCATTTATCACAATATTCGCTAAAAACATTTAGTTGTGCTTGAAGGTCTTCTGCTGTTTCAGCAAGAAGTACTGTATCATCAGCATATAACATAATGAAAATCTTGAGAAACATTTCAAGTTGATTTTCAAGGTCAATGGATATACTTGGTAAGCCTTCAATATTGTTTGAAATCATAAAATTTTCTAAATCGTTTAGATAGATTGAGAAAAGGAAGGGAGAAAGATTTTCACCTTGTCGAACTCCCATTTCACAATCAAAATATTCGCTGAAGCAATTGTTATAACAAACACACGATTTGATGTTTTGGTACATGTTAAAAATAATATTATACATTTTACCATTTATTTTATGCAGAAGCATTTTATGAAAAAGCGCGTTTCTCCATATTTTGTCAAAGGCCTTTTCAAAATCAATGAATGCACAATACAACTTCTTTCTTTTTGATTTCAGCATATTGAACAGAGAAAAAATCGAAAAGATATTATCAAGAGTTGAATAACCAGCTCGAAAACCTGTTTGATTTTCTTTGATTACTGAAAATTCGTCAGAGAATGATGTTAATCTGTTATTTAGAATGGATGTAAAAAGTTTACCAAGACAGCTTACAATTGTAATTGGTCTATAGTTTTTGGGGTTTTTAGTGTCACCTTTGTTCTTATAAATTGGCTTGATGATACCTTCTAACCAACTTTCTGGTAACTGACCGGTTTCAAATATTATATTGAAAAGTTTTTCATATACATTTATAAACTCATTAGATGTACTTATTATATATTCATTTATTATTTCGTCTTCTCCGCTGGCTTTATTATTTTTTAGACTTTTAATACATTTAAGAATTTCCTCTTTTCTTATCTTTTCGTTTATATTTTCGTTTAGTTCCATTGGAACTTCAGTGTCAAAGGCTTCAGATGGTTCTTCTTCATTCTTCGTATTAAGAGAGCGGAAAAACTCATGTAGGATATTTATGTCAATGTTTGGTTGTTGACTCTTTTTATGTTTGTTTAAGGTTTTCCAAAAATATTTCGGGTTTTCTTTCGAAGCAGCTTGTAATTCTTTTGAAAGGTCTTCGCAATATTTCTTATACTTAATATCCATCATTCGTTTGTAATCCTTTTCTGCGTTTTTGAATAAAGACCAATTTTCAACATCATTATTCAATTTATATCGCTTTTTAGATTTTTGAAATTTTTGCCTCGCATTTTTACAATCGTTATCAAACCAAGGCTTAGAATTTTTAATATTTTCCGCTGTCTTTGCCTTTTTTGTATAAGTACCAAAGGTTTCTTTTGCTGATGATAATAAGATATCACCAACGTCTTGAACAACTGAGTTTATAGACATGTTATCGTTCCAGTTATCTAATTTCTGTTCAAGTAATTCAATTTGGTTATGATCAATATTTCTTTTGAATAGGTCATTTTTTTCATTTTCCCATCGTTTAATTTTCTCTTTAGACTTATTGTTTGTATTAGTGTTATCAATTTGGACACCCTTTTTGCACTTATTAATAAATTTTAATTGCAACGGCGTATGCACGTCAGAAAATAGTTTACTAGTTTCCAAAATATCAAACTGTGATAGAAAATTTAAGAGACTTGGACTGGATATACAATAATCTACTACACTTGCGTTTCTACATGTTAACTTCCCTATATTTTTGTCACTCCCTACTCTACTGTTAATAATAAACATACGATTTCCTTTACAAAAATTGAACAATAAAGTGCCATATCTATTTTTAACCTTATCCATACTAGTTCGTTCTAAAGGAATATCAAGATTTAATAACATGGTTGTACAATTATCTACAAAATCATCTAAAAAACCATCAACATGTCGGTTGTTTTGCATATCAATAAAGTCTTTTTCAATTCCAGTTCTTGCATTGAAATCTCCCAATAAACATACATACTCTGATTTATTTGCAAATGAGAGGTATTCTTGTTCTATTTCGCTAAAGGCATCTTCTGATGAGTATTTAGTATATTCAGGGGGGATATAAACTATTCCAAAATAGACGGGATTTTCTGTTTGTAGTACATCTGCTTTTAGTTTGAACCATAATATGTACTTAGACTCAGTTTCTAATATTTCTACACAGTTTTTAAGACTATTCTTATAACCAATCATTATTCCTCCAGAACGTTTATTTGAGATTCTCATTCGATTTTTCATATAAAAGCTATAACCCTCTACTTCAATGATATCAATATCGTCTGTTTTGGTTTTTACAAAACATACAATATCATTATCTTGTATAAGGGATATAAATTCCGGATATTGTAATCTTGTTTTAATACCACAACAGTTCAGACCCATGACTTTTAATGTTTGCATAGAATCTGCTGTTTTTGTATTAAATAGAGGCGTTTTTATTTTGTTTCCAATGCAATCTATCGGTTCGGAATAAAATTGGATGGTTACCTCTTTGTAATATGAATCATAATCTACAACATGTTGATGATCATTCAGACACTCAATACAAAAAGCACAGTTACATGGTACAGTATGCATTCTATACAAACTAGTTACAGAGGATTCATTAGATAATGGCTCGTTTTCAATAGTATCAGACAGTGAAAAAGTAGAATGCAAATGTTTAGGTCTTGAATTTAAACCAGCATCATCCGATTTCAAATAAAATTTAGAAATTGAATTCTGGTAATGTATGTCATTTTCCACAAAAGACACATAGTCATAATTATTTTTGTCCTGACATTTACATGGATCACATTTGCATTCTGTACATATACGTGATTTATACCAAAATGTATCAAAATATGAGTTTTCAACATCTACACACAATTTATGTTCGAAAAAAGATGAACATGCAAACAAAGTATTTATACAGTTAACATGATAAAAGTTACAATCACAAAGTTTCTGAGCCCCATGGCTCTCCTATTTTGTAGTTGGAGTTACGGGTAGTCCAATCGGCGAAGAGTCAGAAAAATGCATCCGCTTATACGGTCTCTCTGTCTCCTTTGGGGTTCTTAATATTGAATCACGGTAACCAAACTGGCTAGGTCGATTCTCAGTTTCTGAACGATTCTGGGTTGGAGTTTCATTCACAGGCATGAACTGTTCGCCGTTAATGAATAATTTGTCTCGCACCAAGATTGCAGTTTTCTTTTGCCTTTTCGCGTCTTTGAATACAGGGTACAGTTTTTTACGCCTATCTTCAATCACTTTTGGGAATTGTTCGTGAATGCCAAATGGTGTGTTTTTCAAATATGTTGCATTTTCTAGTACTTGTCTTAGATCTTTGTGATATATAAAACGGGCGACGATTGGTCTTGGTCGACCTCTATCTCTCTTTCCGAAGCGATGTACATTCCCGAACTCTATGTTGTGTTCAATGCCAAGTTGTTCATAAATGAACCGCCTCAATTTCCCTTCAACATCTTCATACGGTTCTTCTCTTAGGTTTGTGAAAATTAAGTTATTTTTCATTGATCTGCACTGGAGATCCGTAACAGATTCTTTAACTTTGTTCAAAGCATCTTGATCAAAGCGTCTAGCTCTTCTGGATTGATTAAGCTCCATTTCAATTTGACTGAGTCGTTCTGTAAGTCGCTTAAAGTTGTCATTTTCTTTCTTGTTGTTCCCAGCATCAGTTGGAGAACTTTCGAGACTTTTAATTCTCCCTTCCTGTAGAATCAAGTTCCTAGTGTTTGTTTTAACTTGTTTGTCTACTTTATCGAACAGATTGCTCACTCCTTCACAACTAGTTTCACAGGTTGATACTCTTGTTGTTAGGTCGGTGAACTGTGTCTCTAGATGTCTCAGCTTTCCGGACATTAACAGCATTTCATTTTTGAGCTCACCTACGCTTTTCGTCATGTTTGTTTCCAGCTTTTCGATTTTACTATCAATGTTTTTAACTATCATGAGAATCATTTTCAGTAGATCGCCGTCGTTGTTTCCAGATTCTAATACTTTACAGCTTTCGGCTATAAGATTACTAGTTTCATTCATATCCATTTCAGCTTGTGTTCAATTGGATGAAATCAATGACGAAAGAAAGGTCAAAAGTTCAGATTTACTACGGTTTTACTATATCAAAGTCCAAAGTCCAACCTGATCACCCTGAGTGAGAACAGTTTTACATTCAAACAGTATATATCCCCGGGGTACAGGAATGGTCTCTATTAACTTTATGTGTCTATTATAAACAAAATAATGATCTGCAAAGTGGGCAAAAGGACCCGATCCAATATAAGTTTCAAGTATCAAGAAGAAGTAAATGAGGTCATATTCACGGTATCTGAATATTAATGTCCAGAAACATCTATAACTATCCAAAATCCATAAAAAATCGGAGACAGAAAAAACACTTCATTTTGTCTTGATCACGTGAGTATTAAAATATTGCTTATAGTATTTTAATGACGGATTCAGTTTAAATTTTCCGACATTTAACGTAGTTTAAAATATTTTAGAAAAAATATAAAATTTTGAAGGATCTTGATCCTGAACTTTGTAATGAAGTTCAGGATCAGAATTTGAAAATGTTGGATTTCTAATAAATTAATATTAATCTATGACTCTTGGCCAAAATTTTTATTAACTCAATGTTATTCAGAGTATTATTGGTATTTTCAAACCATTGTAAAGCTTTGTTTGAGTAGGAGAAAGCAATTCGATTTGCTCCATTACGAGTAATGGGACCGCATTGTAGCTCCGCCCAATCAAAGATGTCAAAGTAGCTACATTATTGTAGCTAAGCTGATCCATGAACAAGGAAGGCTAGCTAATACTTTACCCAGCAAGCGGAATTAATGAAGGATGCCTTTAACACCGAGGCACCAAGAACAGAAAAGGCATTTCTCACAGAATTGGCACGCCCATCAGTCTATAAATTATATTTAGCTTAGAAAAAGTACCCAGTAAACAATCCAACGTTGTAGCAACGTTGTTATTACGTCGGGATATACGTCGGCACAACGTAATAATATTACGTTCTCACAACGTAAAAATGTGGACTCCAGAGCACGTGTAGACAACCGTCTGCACAACGTTGTCACAACGTCTTTTAATGACCAAAATTATTACGTTGTGCAGACGTAACTAGACGGTCAGAAAATTTACCAAATCAGATTGGCTGGTGTCTGTGTCCAAGTATCTTTTGTTTTTTTTGGACTTTCTTTTTCCAATAAACTCCACCTCAGACGACTCAGAGTCGGTTTCAATGGTGGAAGTGTCTATCCCAACACTGCATTTTCTCATTGCAGATTCATATGAATCTGTAATAAATTTAAAATGTTATTTTCATAAACAAGTTACATGTACTTATATATAACTAAATATAATAAACTACAGTGTGGTATATAAACCAAAAGACCAAATGTCTGGCAATTTAATTTTTGTTACTTTGTTTCATTTTTTTATTGTTCAGCTTTTTTCCAAATTTCATGGGTTTCTTCTTCATTTTTTGTCAACGGTATGAATTTGCTTCAAAATTAATAATAATAAAAATTTTAGGGTATTTAAATGTCCGGGGACAGAAACTGTGCCGCAAATGCGCAAAATTGTTAGAGTTGTATAAATTTGTGTTGATTTCCGAAAAAAACAGGAAAAATTTCCGGAATTTGACGATAATAACAAAGTAAGGTACAATTTTGGTCTGACAAAGTTTTGGTCCGTCTGGCAAGGAATAATACGCCGATGGACCAAATGTCTGGCATGTTCCAAATCAATTTGGCACAGCCTGAATAATACCATGTGCCATATATAACACAAGTGCATTAAGTTATTTATACCTGCATACGAAAACACTCTTATTTGAAGGACTGTCCACTTCTCTTTGTTTGGGGGCTCACATTTCTTTATTTTAGCTACCACATCTTTGGTTGGCCAATAACAATAATGATCCTGAAATGCAATATTTTAAAATAAAACATAGTCAAAGTGCATGTTTTATATGTAATCATTAAAAACCCCGAATCATATCAACATTATACTTTTTGTCATTTTCTTCATTTATGTAAAAGTTAGGATATTTAAAAAAAAACATGACTGATATAACAAAGTAAGTTACATTGTGTATAGTCCTTTATTTTATTCACAAGGTTGCAATTGGGAAGAGCTTAATTTTCTTGGCCTTTTAGGAGGGATTAAAATGAAGTCTGAAATAATTGACCTGTCACCAACCCCGTCAATAAAATAGAGCAATAGCAATTAACATACAAAAATTTTAGTTGAATAACTGAAATATTCATTAAAATCTACCGGAATTGAAGTGTACAATGCACATGTACTTTTAAATATACATGTACATGTATCATTGATTTGCTCAGGTCTTGACCCTATGGATGTATGGCATTCAATTGGTACACCTTTGTTTCTTATAACATGTTACACTGTGTACACAAAAAAAAATTATTGTACATACCCCTTTTTCATGGGGTTTTCCAGTAAAGGCCCAGGTTGTAGGGATGGCAGTCATAAAGTTATCTGACAGGAAACTAACCACAGCAAAGGACTTGGAAGAAGACATCTAAAATGAAACAAGATAAAATATGTAAAATAGGGCATGTAACGGGACATTATATGATACCCCGCCACGTTATATTATCAAAAGTTAATAAAATTTGGTTTCACAGTGGCCTATCTCGAAAACTGTTTTTCGGATCATGCTGGAAATTGAACTTGACCTGTATTTTATTGTACTCAATAGCTGTACAAAATATCATTTGAATCCCATGTCGCGTTTTCAAGTTATTGGTCGGAAACTCAAAATTTTATGAAATTTGATTTTTCAAAGTGGCCTATCTCAAAAACTGTTTTTTGGATCATGCTGGAAATCAAACTTGACCTGTATTTTATTGTACTAAACAGCTGTGCAAAATAGCATTCAAAATAAGGAAAGTACTATTTTTAAAGTTTTTTTAAATATTATTCATATGTAAAAATACATGCAGTGCTTGTGCTTGCTAAACATTATAAAACAATATTAGTGTGCATGTACACATGCATTCAAGTCTGTTACAGTGATTCCGAAGTCAAGTGTTTTCTCTTTTACCAGACATGTCCTGTAATCATGTACATTGCAATGGAAAGAATCTAAATATTTTACTGGACCGACAAATTTTTACCAGTTTTGTCTGGTATCCGACGGACCTTTGGAATGACTGAAAACACAATCATGATAATACTCAATAGAATCCCTTTATAGTTGTATACTTTGTATACTCAGGACTCTGAATCCTAAAAGCAACTGAACTTACCATTCAAAAATCATGCAGAACAGCTAAACATGTCACAGGCAAAATTGTGTTGTCAATCAAAACAGCATGGTGAGTAAGAGCTTGAACAGGAACCATTTTCATCACAGCATTTCTTTTAAGGAATTTTGCTGCTCCTATAATTCTAGAGTCACAAGGTGTATTGAACAAAGGTTCTCCTCTTGAATACACTCGACATAAAATTAAATTTTGGGCATTATTTTCAATTTCTTCTCGACATCCAATTATTTCACAAAATGTGCTCTGGTCTTTTAAATAATAGACGTTATTTGGCATTTTGTTGGAAAACTGTTTTAACGGATTAATCATGTTACCGGAAGAAGGTATTTCATCAAATTCATGCAGACGCCTTACAATCTGTCCAAGAGGATTCTTCCCAGATCTGACCATTTTCAAAACAAAATGCAGCACAGTTACTCAGACTTCCGTGCTTTTTTGCATCTTCAACTAGATGAAGTAAAGAATGAACATTATATACAAGAAATTCTTCTCCATAAAGATCTCTAGCCTTATGAACAAAGTAAATGAGAAGTTCTTTTGCATAATTTGCATATCTTACAACTAATTCATCGCTAACCAGAATAGCCATAGCAACAGACAGAGTCATAAAATGTTCAAATAACTCATTTCTTAGAATGCCTTTTAACACAAGCTTTCCAGTGTAAAGTAGGAACTGTCTGTATTCAGTAGCTTTCCAATAGTCTATTTCACCAAGACTTCTTGGCTTTCTCGCAAATATTTTTGGAATAAACCTTTGCAAATTAATAAGTTTTGCACTTATTTCTTCCATGTTTTGGAATGATATTTTCGTTTCTTTTTTCTTTCCACGTATCCAAGTAAGAAGTAATCGTTTCATTACCCCTAAGCATGCCTGGTGCATGTAGTCAACTGGAAAGACATTAACCATATCAATTGGAAGGTCACAAAAAGGAGTTCTTTTGAGGTGGTGGTCTGCTTGAGTTTGACTGCGAAAAGTTTCATTTGTACGTAACTGTAAATCGTCAATGTCTTGGTAAGTCATTCGTCCTACCCATACTCCTCTCTGTGAACACCTATCACAACCACAATAACCACTGTAAAGTTTTATCCCTTTTACCATAGCCTTTGCAGGGGCATCACAAATGATGCTTTTTAAATTTACATTAATTGTTCTTTCATTTATACTAATACCTTGCTGTAAAATGATGTTCAAGTCACGAATAGTTTCATTTAAAAAGTTCAAACTATCAGGTTTTGACGATCCAAGCGTCAATGCCACAACAAACACCTTTTTGGGTTTTAAATTTATTGAACACAAAATAGGCCAGAGCGCTGTTCTTGAACTCTTAAAGAGGGGCAAGCCATCAATATTCAAACTTATGCCTATAGTGATTATTTGGTTTAAAAACTCTGGTGAATATGTCATCAAATTTTTTTTTTAATTCGGTCTCCAAACCAAAGTAAAAATACTCCATGTTTGAAACATTAATGGTTTCAACATTTTTTCTAGTTCTTAGCAATGTTCTTGCAGTTGCAGGAAGACTTGTATTACCATGTTTTACTAAAATTTTAAGTAATTTGTCTACTGCAGTATGGGTTAAGCGATTATCGGTTGCCCATTCAGACAAATCTGATGATAGTGTTTGATCTTGATTTTCATCTTCAGATTCAGTTTCTGGTTCATGACTATCAATCATATCCACTATTTGACAGGAACAAACATGCAAAAAAAAAATTTCCAAACGGATCATAAGTAAAAAAGTTTCGATTTTGGTCCCTTTTGGCCCCTCATTACATAATAAGGGGAAAAGGGGGGGGGTCGCAAAATTAGATTCTCAATTTGGTATTGCTATTTGACAAGAACAAACATGCAATTTTTTTTTTCAAAATCGGACCACTAATATAAAAGTTTCGATTTTTGCCCCTTTTGGCCCCTAATTTCATGACATGGAAAAAGGGGCCCGCAAAATTTCATCAGGTTCATTCTTTTATTGTAAGAAACATTCTTCACAAATTTCACAGCAATAAGCCAGTTAGAAACAGAGTTATGGTGGAAACAATAAAATATTTGAATTTTTGCCCCTTTGGGGCCCTTAATTTTGGAACAAAAAAGGGGGGACCCCCAAAATCAATCCCATTCACCCTTTTATGTCAAGGAACATTAATGCCAAAATACAAAGCAATAGGATGACTAGAACTAAAGTAGCATTTGTGGCCATTTTTTGGTCCCTAATTTCAAACATTAATGCCAAAATACAAAGCAATAGGATGACTAGAACTAAAGTAGCATTTTTGGCCCTTTTTTGGTCCCTAATTTGAACCAAAACAGGTGGGACCCCCAAAATCAATGCCATCCATCCTATAATAGTAAAGAATATCATTGTGAAATTTCATTGCATTTGGATTACTAGAACTAAAGTTATTGTGTATACACTAAGGTTAACAGACAACGACTACGACGACAACGACGACAGCATCATACCATTATACATCCGCAATTTTTTTGCGGTCGTATAAAAAGTTAAATCATTATATCTTAAGCAGGGTTCTAATCACCATATACATGCAAGATCTGCGCTCAATTATACAATGTTTGTCTTTATAGAGTTGTACAGGTACTTACTGCCATTTATGACATCATCTTTAGTCTTTAAGTCTTCCCAATCAGCGATTTCATCAGCTAAAAATAAATGACAGCTCGATTCTTTTGTGGAATTAGAATGTAGGTATTCCAAGTGGAAGATGTGTGTAGCCTCTGTTTTTTTTTTAAAATGACTTAACATTACTAATATGAGGAAGCTACATGCAATATCAAGATACTGAGGCGACTATATCTACAGAAAACTAGAACAGAAATTTGGTATCACATCCAATATATGCAAAAACTGAAGTTATTTCTATACAGAAAGTAGAAATTAGGAATCCATGAAACTGCTTTTCAGTAAAAGTATATATAGGCTTATTTTAAAAAAAATCCTTTACACTGTACATATGGGCAGAGATGGAAGATGGGAACCAAACCTGGGGAAGTCTTCAAAGATTGGCAAATGACAGACAAAAGTGGAAAGACTTTGTTGTTGCCCCACACGCCAGAGGGAGTAAAAGGCAGTATGTAAGTTAGTAAGTACATATTCCACATTTTGGGAAAATGGTGAGTTATCTTCCATTGACAAGAGGTCTTCCATTACAGTAGGTATATAACATTAGAATGAATGACAAAAATAAGTTTTAGTAGGATAAACAACAGATGTGTCATTCTTAAGCAGTATCATATCAAATTATATTTCAAATTAATATCTTACGTTGCTTATTGCGACCTTTTTTCATGTCATGGCTAGGTTCCTGGCTGGACACCTTCTGACTACAGTGTGTTAAGGTATTATAAATAACAGTGTTATAGTAATAACAACAGATTCCTCTAGGGCACCCTTGTGTTAGAGAATATACAACCGATTCCTCTAGGGCACCCTTGTGTCAGAGAATATACAACAGATTCCCCTCAGACATCATTGTTTTAAAGTATTATATATCACAGATTCTTTTCAGGAACCATGACTTATTGTGTCATTCTTTAGCAGTATCATATCAAATTATATTTCAAATTAATATCTTACGTTGCTTATTGCGACCTTTTTTCATGTCATGGCTAGGTTCCTGGCTGGACACCTTCTGACTATCATCAGCTACAAAAAGAAGACAGATTTCTCAAAAGCATTTCATATACACAGACTCTCTATAAAACATCAGTGTGTTAAGGTATTATAAATAACAGTGTTATAGTAATAACAACAGATTCCTCTAGGGCACCCTTGTGTTAGAGAATATACAACCGATTCCTCTAGGGCACCCTTGTGTTATAGTAATATACAACCGATTCCTCTAAGGCACCCTTGTGTTATAGTAATATACAACCGATTCCTCTAGGGCACCCTTGTGTTAGAGAATATACTACAGATTCCTCTAGGGCACCCTTGTGTTATAGTAATATACAACCGATTCCTCTAAGGCACCCTTGTGTTATAGTAATATACAACCGATTCCTCTAGGTCACCCTTGTGTTAGAGAATATACTACAGATTCCTCTAGGGCACCCTTGTGTTAGAGAATATACAACCGATTCCTCTAGTGCACCCTTGTGTTAGAGAATATACAACCGATTCCTCTAGGGCACCCTTGTGTTATAGTAATATACAACCGATTCCTCTAGGTCACCCTTGTGTTAGAGAATATACTACAGATTCCTCTAGGGCACCCTTGTGTTAGAGAATATACAACCGATTCCTCTAGGGCACCCTTGTGTTAGAGAATATACAACCGATTCCTCTAGGGCACCCTTGTGTCAGAGAATATACAACAGATTCCTCTCAGACATCATTGTTTTAAAGTATTATATATCACAGATTCTTTTCAGGAACCATGAATTATTGTGTCATTCTTTAGCAGTATCATATCAAATTATATTTCAAATTAATATCTTACGTTGCTTATTGCGACCTTTTTTCATGTCATGGCTAGGTTCCTGGCTGGACACATTCTGACTATCATCAGCTACAAAAAGAAGACAGATTTCTCAAAAGCATTTCATATACACAGACTCTCTATAAAACATCAGTGTGTTCAGTGTGTTAAGGTATTATAAATAACAGTGTTATAGTAATAACAACAGATTCCTCTAGGGCACCCTTGTGTTAGAGAATATACAACCGATTCCTCTTGGGCACCCTTGTGTTATAGTAATATACAACCGATTCCTCTAGGGCACCCTTGTGTTATAGTAATATACAACCGATTCCTCTAGGTCACCCTTGTGTTAGGGAATATACTACAGATTCCTCTAGGGCACCCTTGTGATAGAGAATATACAACCGATTCCTCTAGGGCACCCTTGTGTTAGAGAATATACAACCGATTCCTCTAGGGCACCCTTGTGTTATAGTAATATACAACAGATTCCTCTCAGACATCATTGTTTTATAGTATTATATATCACAGATTCCTCTCAGGAACCATGACCAATTGTGTCATTCTTTAGCAGTATCATATCAAATTATATTTCAAATTAATATCTTACGTTGCTTATTGCGACCTTTTTTCATGTCATGGCTAGGTTCCTGGCTGGACACCTTCTGACTATCATCAGCTACAAAAAGAAGACAGATTTCTCAAAAGCATTTCATATACACAGACTCTCTATAGAACATCAGTGTGTTAAGGTATTATAAATAACAGTGTTATAGTAATATACAACTGATTCCTCTAGGGCACCCTTGTGTTAGAGAATATACAACCGATTCTCTAGGGCACCCTTGTGTTATAGTAATATACAACCGATTCTTCTAAGGCACCCTTGTGTTATAGTAATATACAACCGATTCCTCTAGGGCACCCTTGTGTTAGAGAATATACTACAGATTCCTCTAGGGCACCCTTGTGTTAGAGAATATACAACCGATTCCTGTAGGGCACCCTTGTGTTAGAGAATATACAACAGATTCCTCTAGGGCACCCTTGTGTTATAGTAATATACAACAGATTCCTCTCAGACATCATTGTTTTAAAGTATTATATATCACAGATTCCTCTCAGGAACCATGACCAATTGTGTCATTCTTTAGCAGTATCATATCAAGTTATATTTCAAATTAATATCTTACGTTGCTTATTGCGACCTTTTTTCATGTCATGGCTAGGTTCCTGGCTGGACACCTTCTGACTGTCATCAGCTACAAAAAGAAGACAGATTTCTCAAAAGCATTTCATATACACAGACTCTCTATAAAACATCAGTGTGTTAAGGTATCATAAATAACAGTGTTATAGTAATAACAACAGATTCCTCTAGGGCACCCTTGTGTTAGAGAATATACAACCGATTCCTCTAGGGCACCCTTGTGTTATAGTAATATACAACAGATTCCTCTCAGACATCATTGTTTTAAAGTATTATATATCACAGATTCTTTTCAGGAACCATGACTTATTGTGTCATTCTTTAGCAGTATCATATCAAATTATATTTCAAATTAATATCTTACGTTGCTTATTGCGACCTTTTTTCATGTCATGGCTAGGTTCCTGGCTTGACACCTTCTGACTATCATCAGCTACAAAAAGAAGACAGATTTCTCAAAAGCATTTCATAAACACAGACTCTCTATAAAACATCAGTGTGTTAAGGTATTATAAATAACAGTGTTATAGTAATATACAACTGATTCCTCTAGGGCACCCTTGTGTTAGAAAATATACAACCAATTCCTCTAGGTCACCCTTGTGTTAGAAAATATACTAGATTCCTCTAGGGCACCCTTGTGTTAGAGAATATACAACCGATTCCTCTAGGGCACCCTTGTGTTAGAGAATAAACAACCGATTCCTCTAGGGCACCCTTGTGTTACCCCGAGAATATACAACCGATTCCTCTAGGGCACCCTTGTGTTATAGTAATATACAACCGATTCCTCTAAGGCACCCTTGTGTTATAGTAATATACAACCGATTCCTCTAGGTCACCCTTGTGTTAGAGAATATACTACAGATTCCTCTAGGGCACCCTTGTGTTAGAGAATATACAACCGATTCCTCTAGGGCACCCTTGTGTTAGAGAATATACAACCGATTCCTCTAGGGCACCCTTGTGTTAGAGAATATACAACAGATTCCTCTCACGACATCATTGTTTTAAAGCATTATATATCACAGATTCTTTTCAGGAACCATGACTTATTGTGTCATTCTTTAGCAGTATCATATCAAATTATATTTCAAATTAATATCTTACGTTGCTTATTGCGACCTTTTTTCATGTCATGGCTAGGTTCCTGGCTGGACACCTTCTGACTATCATCAGCTACAAAAAGAAGAACAGATTTCTCAAAAGCATTTCATATACACAGACTCTCTATAAAACATCAGTGTGTTAAGGTATTATAAATAACAGTGTTATAGTAATATACAACAGATTCCTCTAGGGCACCCTTGTGTTAGAGAATATACAACCAATTCCTCTAGGTCACCCTTGTGTTAGAGAATATACAACCGATTCCTCTAGGGCACCCTTGTGTCAGAGAATATACTACAGATTCCTCTAGGGCACCCTTGTGTCAGAGAATATACAACCGATTCCTCTAGGACACCCTTGTGTTATAGTAATATACAACCGATTCCTCTAGGGCACCCTTGTGTTAGAGAATATACAACCAATTCCTCTAGGACACCCTTGTGTTAGAGAATATACAACAGATTCCTCTCAGACATCATTGTTTTAAAGTATTATATATCACAGATTCTTTTCAGGAACCATGACTTATTGTGTCATTCTTTAGCAGTATCATATCAAATTATATTTCAAATTAATATCTTACGTTGCTTATTGTGACCTTTTTTCATGTCATGGCTAGGTTCCTGGCTGGACACCTTCTGACTATCATCAGCTACAAAAAGAAGACAGATTTCTCAAAAGCATTTCATATACACAGACTCTCTATAAAACATCAGTGTGCTAAGGTATTATAAATAACAGTGTTATAGTAATATACAACCGATTCCTCTAGGGCACCCTTGTGTTAGAGAATATACAACCAATTCCTCTAGCACACCCTTGTGTTAGAGAATATACAACAGATTCCTCTCAGACATCATTGTTTTAAAGTATTATATATCACAGATTCTTTTCAGGAACCATGACTTATTGTGTCATTCATTAACAGTATCATATCAAATTATATTTCAAATTAATATCTTACGTTGCTTATTGTGACCTTTTTTCATGTCATGGCTAGGTTCCTGGCTGGACACCTTCTGACTATCATCAGCTACAAAAAGAAGACAGATTTCTCAAAAGCATTTCATATACACAGACTCTCTATAAAACATCAGTGTGTTAAGGTATTATAAATAACAGTGTTATAGTAATATACAACCGATTCCTCTAGGGCACCCTTGTGTCAGAGAATATACTACAGATTCCTCTAGGGCACCCTTGTGTTAGAGAATATACAACCGATTCCTCTAGGGCACCCTTGTGTAATAGTAATATACAACCGATTCCTCTAGGGCACCCTTGTGTTAGAGAATATACAACCAATTCCTCTAGGGCACCCTTGTGTTAGAGAATATACAACAGATTCCTCTCAAACATCATTGTTTTAAAGTATTATATATCACAGATTCTTTTCAGGAGCCATGACTTATTGTGTCATTCTTTAGCAGTGTCATATCAAATTATATTTCAAATTAATATCTTACGTTGCTTATTGCGACCTTTTTTCATGTCATGGCTAGGTTCCTTGCTGGACACCTTCTGACTATCATCAGCTACAAAAAGAAGACAGATTTCTCAAAAGCATTTCATATACACAGACTCTCTATAAAACATCAGTGTGTTAAGGTATTATAAATAACAGTGTTATAGTAATATACAACCGATTCCTCTAGGGCACCCTTGTGTCAGAGAATATACTACAGATTCCTCTAGGGCACCCTTGTGTTAGAGAATATACAACCGATTCCTCTAGGGCACCCTTGTGTAATAGTAATATACAACCGATTCCTCTAGGGCATCCTTGTGTTAGAGAATATACAACCAATTCCTCTAGGGCACCCTTGTGTTAGAGAATATACAACAGATTCCTCTCAGACATCATTGTTTTAAAGTATTATATATCACAGATTCTTTTCAGGAACCATGACTTATTGTGTCATTCTTTAGCAGTATCATAGCAAATTATATTTCAAATTAATATCTTACGTTGCTTATTGCGACCTTTTTTCATGTCATGGCTAGGTTCCTGGCTGGACACCTTCTGACTATCATCAGCTACAAAAAGAAGACAGATTTCTCAAAAGCATTTCATATACACAGACTCTCTATAAAACATCAGTGTGTTAATGTATTATAAATAACAGTGTTATAGTAATATACAACCGATTCCTCTAGGGCACCCTTGTGTTAGAGAATATACAACCAATTCCTCTAGGTCACCCTTGTGTTAGAGAATATACAACCGATTCCTCTAGGGCACCCTTGTGTTATAGTAATATACAACCGATTCCTCTAGTGCACCCTTGTGTTAGAGAATATACAACAGATTCCCCTCACGACATCATTGTTTTAAAGTATTATTTATCACAGATTCTTTTCAGGAACCATGACTTATTGTGTCATTCTTTAGCAGTGTCATATCAAATTATATTTCAAATTAATATCTTACGTTGCTTATTGCGACCTTTTTTCATGTCATGGCTAGGTTCCTGGCTGGACACCTTCTGACTATCATCAGCTACAAAAAGAAGACAGATTTCTCAAAAGCATTTCATATACACAGACTCTCTATAAAACATCAGTGTGTTAAGGTATTATAAATAACAGTGTTATAGTAATAACAACAGATTCCTCTAGGGCACCCTTGTGTTAGAGAATATACAACCGATTCCTCTAGGGCACCCTTGTGTTATAGTAATATACAACCGATTCCTCTAGGGCACCCTTGTGTTATAGTAATATACAACAGATTCCTCTAGGGCACCCTTGTGTTATAGTAATATACAACAGATTCCTCTCAGACATCATTGTTTTAAAGTATTATATATCACAGATTCCTCTCAGGAACCATGACCAATTGTGTCATTCTTTAGCAGTATCATATCAAGTTATATTTCAAATTAATATCTTACGTTGCTTATTGCGACCTTTTTTCATGTCATGGCTAGGTTCCTGGCTGGACACCTTCTGACTATCATCAGCTACAAAAAGAAGACAGATTTCTCAAAAGCATTTCATATACACAGACTCTCTATAAAACATCAGTGTGTTAAGGTATTATAAATAACAGTGTTATAGTAATATACAACCGATTCCTCTAGGGCACCCTTGTGTTATAGTAATATACAACCGATTCCTCTAGGGCACCCTTGTGTTAGAGAATATACAACAGATTCCTCTCACGACATCATTGTTTTAAAGTATTATTTATCACAGATTCTTTTCAGGAACCATGACTTATTGTGTCATTCTTTAGCAGTATCATATCAAATTATATTTCAAATTAATATCTTACGTTGCTTATTGCGACCTTTTTTCATGTCATGGCTAGGTTCCTGGCTGGACACCTTCTGACTATCATCAGCTACAAAAAAGGCAGAGTTCTTAAAAGCATTTCATGCGTTATAGTAATGTTCAAAAGATTCCTCTCAGGCATCAATGTGTTAAAAGATTCAAAACAGATTCCTCTCAGGCATCAATGTGTTAAAGGTGGTTAATGATGCAAGAGAGAATTTTTGGTTTATTTCACACTGTGAATTAACATAGAACATCATGCTTAGACACAAGATCAATGAGAGGGACCGATATAAGCAGTGACCATGAGCTGATAAGATGTAAGATCAGAATCAAGTTAAAGGCATTCAAGAAAGATACAATTAATAGAAGAATCAAATACGATACCACCAAGCTACATCAGCCAGAGAAAAAGA
This sequence comes from Arcuatula senhousia, assembly GCA_963971305.1. Classification (NCBI taxonomy): domain Eukaryota; kingdom Metazoa; phylum Mollusca; class Bivalvia; order Mytilida; family Mytilidae; genus Arcuatula; species Arcuatula senhousia. The sequence continues at coordinate 57,257,871 of OZ020306.1, forward strand.
GAGCATTTTCCCTTGAGCTTAGAAATAGATTCCAGGTACTAGAAGATATGGAATCAGTTGAAAACATCTGGGAAACAATCGAAAAAGGCTACATTGAGACAGCACAGAATATACTTGGAGTAAAGAAAAGAGGACATAAACCATGGATAAGTAAAGATTCATGGAAACTTGTTGAAGAACGAAAACAACTTAAACAGCAAATTAACAACAGCAGATCTGAAAGATTGAAAGAAAACCTAAGATCAAAGTATAGTAGAGTAGACAAAGAGGTCAAGAAAAGCATACGAAATACAAATGACAACAAAGTTCCAGACAATAAATTTTGCTACGCCTGACGCGCGTTTCGTCTATTCAAGACTCATCAGAGGCGCTCTACCAAAAATATTGAAAATGCCAAACAGTGTATAAATATGAAGAGCATAGAACAGTATAACCAAAAATACCAAACTGGGGAACCAAATTATTACTAAGATAATCAACCTATGTCTGGGGTAGGAAGAACCTTAGGGTTTAGACAATTTTGAAATTTAGACGGATAATTTAAAGCTTTGATGTATTCTCCAACTCAAAAAGTGTTGGTGCCGGAGCGGGCTAACCTCGGGGAATTTACACTCCACCAGCAGTGCTAACCTTCACGTGTGTTCGAAATACAAATGACAACAAAGTTCCAGACAATAAATTTTGCTACGCCTGACGCGCGTTTCGTCTATTCAAGACTCATCAGAGGCGCTCTACCAAAAATATTGAAAATGCCAAACAGTGTATAAATATGAAGAGCATAGAACAGTATAACCAAAAATACCAAACTGGGGAACCAAATTATTACTAAGATAATCAACCTATGTCTGGGGTAGGAAGAACCTTAGGGTTTAGACAATTTTGAAATTTAGACGGATAATTTAAAGCTTTGATGTATTCTCCAACTCAAAAATGATAGAAGAAATTGGACGGAAGATCTTATAGAAGAGGCAGAAACAGCAGCCAATAATGGTCATATGAAAACAGTTTATGATGTTACGAGGGTGCTTAGTAATGAGAGGAGAAAAGAAACATCAACAATAAAAGACCAAGATGGAAACATCCTTAGCAGCCAGACTGAAATTAAGAACAGATGGAAAGAACACTTCAGCAATGTCCTAAATCGACCACAGCCAGATAACCCACTAATAGACATTTTCACTGTAAGCCGAAACCGAATCCGAAACCGAAATCGAAACCGAAACCAAATGTATGGAACGCAGATACTGTGTCATTATCATAATTTGCTACTTTGAGATGTCCAAAGAACGTTTTTCTTGTGGTTTATTCATTATGCTTTTGTTTAGTCATTATAATATATAATATAATATATTAAATACCCATTTTGATATGGGCTTGTGTACTGAAATGACCCATTTGAAAGTCCGAAAAGGCAATGGTGAAATCAGTAACACGAATTAGTATAAAACGAAGAATCAGATAACGAAAAAACAACCAACTAACATCAATTAGCATCGTATTTCAAGTCGTTTACAATGATTTGTGTTGGTTTTTTATCTTTGTTAATTTATAAAGTTTGTTACTACATGTAAAAATGCATCATATTCAGTCCTTTATGATGCAGATGCATAACACTGTTTTGGACATAGAAAAATTATGTAATAATCAGAGCTACTGTTAATCAAATCTGTATTTAATTTGAAAACGATTTTTTGTGTCATATTAAGTCTTTGTGTTTGTTTTTGTTTGCTACAATGTGTACTTCACGACAATTGTGAGCCTGATACTTCCGATCGATTATCCGTAGCAGCAATTAACTCAACTTGTTTTTCCATGGCTTTGTTGCTTTAGATAATAGTAGTTGATACGTTTTTACTTTTTGATTCAATTGTGGTGATGATAACTTTTATCTAGATTTTATGAAAAATGTTTGTTACTATTCTCTACAACACCCTAGTCTTCATGTCTGAAATACTTTGTTCTTGGGATTGTTCTGTGCATTAATGTGTTAAGCAAAAACGAATATCCCAATATGTGATCTTTTATTGGATGTCTTTTGTATATGCCATGTATAACAAAGGTCTAATGACAGTGCATTGTAGAACACCTATGAGTGCATGGTTCTACTTGACTCGGGATCGATTCTCCAAGCTAAATAGTTTCGTTATTGATTTTATTTATCCCCCGTTTGCAATCTGTTGATGAAATAGGGGCACTTTTATGTTATATGTTTTAATCTTGAATATCTTTATCATTATCCGATTTTGACTTGCAAGAAATGACAGTACCTTTGTCGGAAGAAGCAAAGAGGCCCTATGGGGCATTCGAGTGCCAAAAATCAGGAAAAGCAACGACAAAATCGGTAAACACGAACAAAAACAGCATGAGGAAACACAAAACACATAATCAACTGAACAGAAATGAACAACGCGGACTTAAGTCGTAACAAGAATAAACTCAGGTGCTCTGGAAGAATAAGCGGTTCCTGCCTGCTATAGCACACCCGCATCGCTGATCACTTCCTATCCATCTTTGTCAAATCCGATTAAGGAAGACAAAACAATACTGTGACAAACCAAAATCTGCACACATCTGAGGGATAGAAATCCTATATTTGTCTACAAGTACGTGGTATCTACCACAAAATGTTTTGATTGAAGACGGCAACCGAGAAGCGACATTATCATATGTTAGTAATTTCTGTGTCAAAAGTGACGCTCTGCTAGGGAAATCGATGTAATTTCTGCAAGCTCTGGAGTAACAAATCAATTATGATACGAAATTCCATAAGCTGGAGTGGACGGAATGTTGCTACACAAGAAGAGAAATTTGATCGCTGAACAAGGAAATGACACAAGAGACACTGAATACAAAATGGGATAGAGGACAAATTACGAGAGGAACAGGCTGGATTTAGAAGGGGAAGAAGCACAACTGAACAACTTTTCACATTGCGTAACATACTAGAACAGTGTAATGAATGGAATGCACCCCTTTTCGTCAACTATGTTGATTTTGAGAAGGCATTTGATTCAATCCATAGAGACAGCCTATGGTCCATCATGAGGCATTATGGAATCCCAGCGAAGTTAAGTGAGTGAGTTGGTGTTTTACGCCCATGCAACGCTATATAGGTTATTTACAGGCGATGAACATGAAAAGGATGATAAAATGAACATGAAATGATGATGATAAATGAAATATGGGGATGGGGTGGGAAACAAAGGACCGGTAAATTTTGAAGAACCACAGGAAAAAGGGGAGAGGTGGGTAGGGTCGGAAAATTTAGCCTATGTGGTGCACTACTGGGCGGTCCACAAAGGGGTCTTTTACGTGCATGAAGCGTGGCACTCTCCACACACGTTGGCCCACTATGGTCGGCGGTCAGGGTTTCCGTATTATAGACCTGACAACCCCCGCGGACGAGGGCTACCCCATTCAGCCACCTAGGGTACACACTTGGTCGCTCTGTGGGCTGAGCACTGACCCGACGTCAGAATCCCAAGACCCTTAGTCGCCTCCCAGCGAAGTTAATCAAAATGGTGAAACTCCTTTACTACACATTCCAATGTTCTGTTTTAGTGGATGGCGAAGAATCCGAGTGGTTCAGGGTAACAACTGGCGTGAAACAGGGCTGCACTATGTCAGGGTTCCTATTCCTCCTTGTTATCGACTACATCATGACAAAAACAACAGAAATAGTACCAACTGCTAAAAGATGGAACTTCACTTCTAAACTTGAAGACTTGGATTTTGCAGACCATTTGGCACTCTTGTCATCAAAATACCAAGACATCCAAAATAAAACTCACAGACTTCACGAAAACGCAAAACAGGTTGGCTTAAAAATCAACATCAAGAAAACTAAAGTAATGAGACTTAACACCACTATACAAAATCCAGTAAAAATTGAAGATCAGCAAATAGAAGACATTGAAACTTTTACTTATCTTGGGGGCATTGTAACATCAACAGGAGGTTGCAATGAAGATATCAACAACAGACTTGGGAAGGCAAAACACCAATTTCGAAGATTAAGGAAAATTTGGAACAACTCAAAATTTTCAACTCAAACAAAGATCACAGATTGTTCAACAGCTTGGTGGTATCAGTACTTACATACGGTTCTGAAACCTGGAAAACAACTGAGAGAGACAAGAAGAAACTTGACACCTTTCAAAACAGATGTCTGAGACAGATGCTCCGAATAAGATGGCCGGAGAAAATAACAAATAAAGATCTACACAGTAGAACAAAAACCAACAACATCAGTTCTACAATCAGGCAAAGAAAGTGGAAGTGGATTGGGCATATCCTACGAATGAACAACAGTAGTAGGATATGCACAACAGCTCTTACATGGCACCCCGAGGGAAGGAGAAGAGTTGGACGGCCAAAAACAACGTGGAGAAGAACAACAGAGCAAGAACGACAACAACTGGGGTGGACTTCATGGGCACAAGCGAGAGTAGCGGCAATTGACCAGCATTACTGGAGGGAGCGTATCTGGACCTTATGTGTCAACGGGCACGAAGAGGATAGGTGAGGTGAGGTGAGGTGTGAATTCACATACATGTATGTAATAATTACATGTAACTAATCTTGATTGACTTGTCTTTGAAAATTAGAAAAACAAATAATATCAACTTACTATTATCTTTGTCAACTATCTGTGGTTGTGCCGCTTTTCTCCCTTTTTTCAACTGGGTTTTATTATCTACAAATAGAAAAACTGGGTACACTTATATTTACAAGATATAAAATTTACTTACTATATACAAGTTGATAAAGTCCTCAGGGGAGCATTGAAACAAAAGACCAGTTATAAATTCCTCAGAGAAAAGAAAGTTAATAAATTTAAAAAAATCAAAATCAAAACTTGATTAAGTTCCTCTAGGGATCAAAGATAAAAAAATAAATATAGAATAATATTAAAAGAAAGTCAAGTTATAAATTGATTTTTTTTTATAAATCAGAATCAAAACTTGATTAATAGGTTCCTCCGGGAATCAGAGATAAAAATTCTTAAATAAATAACTTAACATTACAACATACAATCTAGCAAAATTTAATATATTTGGTTTTAATATTTAAATTCAACACCTAGTTTTTACAATTACTACATGAAAAGTTGTTAATAATGAATTTATTAAAGGGGGATACTGGGTATATGTGTATGAGAGAAGAACTAGCATGCATATCAAGAAACATCGATACTATCATGGGTTTTGCAGGGAGTGCAATCCATTACAAACTAAAAGAGTAAGTTCTTAAACTATCAGAGCAAAATATATGTTTATATATTATTATATCTGTAAGATATTCTAAATAAAATATAATTAAGACTCTGAAACAATTTTCTAACTTTCTTGCCTTCCAGCCTGTCTCAAAAAATACTCAAGAACTTTTTTGAGTAAGGCCAATAGGTCGAAACATTGGAAAATTGTGTGAAAATCTTTTTTGTTTATTAACATATCCATGTATTCTACAGATTACACACCACACCAAAGCTAAAAAAGTCAAAATACATTACCAGGATTCTGTAGAAAAAAATAACAATACAAGTGAAGCATGTTTAAAGATAAAATTAGAAAAATAAAAATTATATAAAATTGTTACATTGGTTACAACATATACAATTTTTAAAGTAATCATTGTATTTATTATATATTTTAAAGTAATCAATTGTACCTATTGTTTAAAAAAGATAATTAGCTATAATCAAATCATCTCCCATTTTAATACAAACCAACTAACAAAATTTATGCTCATTTTTGGATTAGTGATGCTGAAATCCGAATTTCTCTTAATTGAACCAATGTGCATCTAACAATAAGTGGTTGATACAGTACTGTTTGATCATCTAAATCATTAATGTTCTAGATTTGCGTTTTGCATCTTTTTCCTTCCTGTGCTTTGTGTTTGGTTTTTAATCATCTGAATATTCAATCAACACAATGTGAGACTTATTCTTACCTTGAATAAAATTGGAGCATATGTTGCATACACTTGTTGGAATGCACTCCTTATGAAATGTGCGGAAGCAGTGCATGCATTTCCTCTAAAAATTGAAAATATAATTAAAAGAACATTTAATCATTAGTTCCAATTTTCATGTATAAAAGAAATTTCACAGAGTAATTTTATTCAGATCAAGGTATTTTTTTTGCATTTTTTTTCAGTTTCAGATAAGCTAAGGCCCAGTTAAGATTGCACTTAATTCCTATTATCATATTAATAGTTGATTAACTTATATAAAAACAACTTAAAATTAATTATAAAATACTATATGTAATTGTACACACACACACACACATATATATATGTATAAATATCTATTTACCACACTACAAACTTCTTAAAGACAATGGATAATAACTCTCTCCTTTGTCCATATAAAAGAAAAAAATTGTTTTCCTGTCTCCCTCTACACATGTGCATGCTGACATATGGAATGGAGCATCAATGTTTTTCTTAGTATAGAAAGTCAATGTTGATCGTAAATACCCAGCGAAACACATCCAGGTTGATAAAGCTGGTTGGAATAAAATAATGTGTAATTGTCTTTAAACAATATGTTTTTGGTTTTTGATATATTTATTAGATTTGATTCCTCTATATTTTATTTTGTTTTATTTAAAAAAATAGTTATACAATTAGAAATATATTCAAAATGCTATGTAATTTCCAGTCAAGGAATAAATAAAATTTTGATGTATAAATTAAGTTTTATTCTTTTGTATATAGTTTTTTTTATAAAGGCTGCATGCACATGTCCATCTGAAAAATACAAATGAAACCATCAATAAGAAATAAATAACATTGCTACAGGTACAATGTATATGCTTAATAATAGTTACATATTTGGCTTTGCATCTGTTAGAAGATGCAGTGCCTCCTCCTTTAGCAAGTCGTGCACTGTGGGGATGCACGACTTGCTGCATTATCAAATGCCTCTTTCAGTTCTGCAACTGTAACTTTATTTGTTTCATACTAGAAATAAATACAACTGGAATACTGACAAAGTCAGAAAGGGCCCCGCGGCAAAAAATTGAAGTCGAAAACTTTCCAACTGAAGGATGGGTTCACCTGCATTACCGAAAACGTCGTATACGCTATAAGATGTAAGCGATGTTCCATGATTTATGTTGGTGAAACTTGTCGGAGACTCGGGGACCGTTTTGTGGAACACAAAAACAGTGTCACCAGAGATACTGAATGTCCAGTTGGGGAGCATTTTCGAGGGTCCGGCCACAGTATAAAAGATATGCAAGTCACGGTTCTGCTTCAAACCCATCACGGCGAGAAACAAAGACAGTTCCTTGAGCAGAGAATAATAAAATTCCTGGGAACAGCACGTCCTTTCGGCATCAATGTCAAAAATCAAATCATTTCTTAGTTATTTACTTAATTTGATTCTTTGGGTATGATTTGGCCTATTGTTATATTGCTCAGTTCAGGATTTGGGTGATGATGACGTGGTTGTTTTTATCGAGTGAACACTTTTTACTATATTCACTTGTTGGTTGTCCTCAGACCGTGGCGGTCGTGATTTTTTTCTTTTTGCTCTGCCCCCGACGAAGGCTGAAAGCCGAAAATTTGGGCTTTTTAGATTTTAGATGTATTCTTTATTAATTTATATTAGTTTTATATTTGATATTTTTACCTTTTATGTGTGGTTTAACCAACCTACTTATTTTATTGTCTCCATTTTAACTTGCCACACCACAACATTTATTAATCTAAAAAATTGAAGTGTTTTCCAAATCATACAAACTTTGATTATAACCTCTAAGGCATGCTCCATGTGTATGAAACTTCAGAGCTGTATTGTCATAGCCTTTGAGTAATATTGTTAATAAATTCCAATTTTCAAAATCTGATTGTCCCGTGCGGGGCCCGGGTGGCGAATAGGCCCGCAGCAGAGCCTAGCTTGTCGTAAGAGGCGACTAAGGGTCTTGGGATTCTGATGTCGGGTCAGTGCTCAGCCCACAGAGCGACCAAGTGTGTACCCTAGGTGGCTGAATAGGGTGGCCCTCGTCCGCGGGGGTTGTCAGGTCTATAATACGGAAACCCTGACCGCCGACCATAGTGGGCCAACGTGTTTGGAGAGTGCCACGCTTCATGCACGTAAAAGACCCCTTTGTGGACCGCCAAGTAGTGCACCACATAGGCTAAATTTTCCGCCCCTACCCACCTCTCCCCTTTTTCCTGTGGTTCTTCAAAATTTACCGGTCCTTTGTGTCCCACCCCATCCTTATATTTCATTTATCATCATCATCTCATGTTCATTTTATCATCATTTTCATGTTCATCGCCTGTAAATAACCTATATAGCGTTGCACGGGCGTTAAACACCAACTCACTCACTCACTCAAAATCTGATTTTCGATAAAAAAATGAAGTTTTTTTCCAAAAATATTAAATAGATTTGCAAGAAATTTTAATATGCAAATCATCGCATGCTACTTAGCAGCTGTACAAAGTTTCAGAACTGTATTGTTAACAGTTTTTGATTTTTAGTGTTCACAAAGTCCAATTCTAAAAATCGGTGATTTTTGATAAAAAATGAAGTTTTTTTTACAAAATATTAATCAATTTTAATATGCAAATCATGAAATGCTACTTAGCAGCTGTACAAAGTTTCTGAACCGATTGTTTAACAGTTTTTGTACGACCACAATTTTTTTGCGATCGCATTACGTTAAGGCGATGTCGTTGTCGTCGTCGTCTTTAGACACTTTGGTTTCCGTGCAATAACCTTAGTTGTAGTTAACCAATTGTTATACAATTTTGATATGATGTTTATAACCACTAAAGAAAGGTTGGTATTGCATTTGGGGTTTCTAAAGGCAAACTGTGAGCCTAAGTGTCAGCTTGTCCCCTTAAAGAACTTAACAAAACCCTTCTTGATTTTTCATGGTTCCAGTTATTTAATTCCGATATATTTTCAAAATATCGAATATACTCCTTCCAAACATCTGTACTGGTACCAGAAAAAGTTTTACGTACAGGATATTCTGAAGATGAATTACCAGTTCCAAATACGTTATTTGATTTTGAAGGATGAACATCCAGATTATTTTTTGGGTCGTTCGTTTTTGATCTCATTAGAAGCAACATACGACCCAATAGTCCGATTAACATTATCCGACATAAGTTCGTTTGTCGCTCTTTATTGACAGTATTCGTAGTTTGCCCGGTCCCGTGCGCGGCCCGGGAGGCGAATAGGCCCGCAGCAGCGCTAAGCTTGTCGGTAAAAGTCCACTAAAAAGCGCTCAGAAACCTGACATCGGGGTCAGGCCGCTTTGCCCACAAAGCGACTGGGATGTGTGTCCCAGGTGGTTGAATGGGGCAGCCCTGACATCGAGAGATGCGGGGTCGTCAGGCGATAATGCGGAAAACCTGACCGCAAACCATAGTGGTGCACCGTGTTGGGAAAAATGTCACGTTCCTCGCACGTTAAAGAACCCTGCTGCAGGTCTCGGTAAGAGTAGGACCCGTAGGATCCCCATGCAGGAGGCAAAATTTCCTGTCCCTACCCATCACTCCTTTTTCCAGTGGCAGTCAAAACTCTCTTACCCGATTGGCCTTGTGTCCCCATTTTCTCCACTTCATCATCATTTCATGTTCATTGTATCACCACTTTCATGTTCATCTCCCGGATATGGCCGAAATCGCGCTGCTTGGGAGTAAAGCAATAACTAACTAACTAACTCGGAGTTTGCCCGTGTGAATTTACCGCCACATTATGGTTTTCAAAATAATTTGGATCAAACTGAGGGGTATTAAAACACGGGGGCGATGTTCCTGTCCTGTCATCCGTATTTCTGTACATATTAAAATTGGAAATTTCATCATAATCAAAATTTTCATCTCTTGAATTTGATTTTGACCATAAAAACTTAAAAACAACTTTAAGTACGCCCGTCGCTATTACAACGCCTACCACGGAATAAAGGTAATAACAAAACTACCGAACTTGAATGATCAATCTCATAGTCCAGAGAAAATGACAAAAACCAATCAGTCATACCGGAGAATTGGTGGATCGCAATGGTCCTGACTTGGTACAGGTATTTCAAACGAAATGGTGGGTTAAACCATGTTTTATGGCGCCAAACCTCCCTCTTCCATTGCGATTTTCAAGTCCATAATATATATAGTTACATAGAATAACGTGACTGTAAATTTTCTTGGAATAAAGTTTATAAGTCGAACATAATAGAACATGTAGGATATGAAAATTATCATGAACAAAATACAGAAGCTCTTGTCTGGAACTTCGTTATAATTTTTATTTGAGAGAAACACAAAACCAGAAGAATTAAAGATCGCAATGGTCCTGACTTGGTACAGGCACTTCCAAAGAAGTGGTGGGTTAAACCAGGTTTTATGGCGCCAAACCTCCCTCTTCCATTGCGATATTATGATCCGGTAATGACCATAGAACACAACATAGTTGTGAGACACAATATGGATATGGAGGTGATCATCTCAGTACAGCAGACCAGTCAAACACTAATTAAAACAATTGACTATCATTTCTTTTAAGTCAATTTTGAACTTTTCTACTAGTGGCTGATAACGAAGAAAGAATTTTTTTAGGGATCGTATGAGACGTATTTTCTTATAGCCCTGCTCCAAAAGTCGGTCATGAAGAAATCGGTGTCTGATCAAAAATCTGTGAAATGTGTGCAAGCTCTGGCATATCGAATAAGTTGTGAAATATAAACACCGACAGAAAAAAAATAATATCAGGTTACAAAATCCCAGGCCCCCCCACCGTATGAAAATGGTTCGTGCCTAAGTTGAAAAGTTGCATAAATAGTCATATTGGTGCCTTAAAAAATAAGGTTCATAAAGTTAAGAGATTATGAAGAAAATTTGTTCGCATATAAATATAGATCACATTTGCAATTTTTTTAATGTAAAATATAATAAACTTTAGTAAAATCTTATATTTGAGCAGTCCCGTGCGGGGCCCGGGTGGCGAATAGGCCCGCAGCAGAGCCTAGCTTGTCGTAAGAGGCGACTAAGGGTCTTGGGATTCTGACGTCGGGTCAGTGCTCAGCCCACAGAGCGACCAAGTGTGTACCCTAGGTGGCTGAATAGGGTAGCCCTCGTCCGCGGGGGTTGTCAGGTCTATAATACGGAAACCCTGACCGCCGACCATAGTGGGCCAACGTGTGTGGAGAGTGCCACGCTTCATGCACGTAAAAGACCCCTTTGTGGACCGCCCAGTAGTGCACCACATAGGCTAAATTTTCCGCCCCTACCCATCTCTCCCCTTTTCCTGTGGTTCTTCAAAATTTACCGGTCCTTTGTGTCCCACCCCATCCCCATATTTCATTCATCATCATCATTTCATGTTCATTTTATCATCCTTTTCATGTTCATCGCCTGTAGATAACCTATATAGCGTTGCACGGGCGTAAAACACCAACTCACTCACTCACTATATTTGAGCATAAAATTATATGAGGGTTTAATAAAATTGACAAGAAAATGTTTGCGAAACAACTTTTTTCATCAGGTTTGACACATAAATGGTATGTTAAGTTGAAAAGTTGCATAAATCCATATTGATGCCTTAAAAAATAAGGTTCATAAAGTTAAGAGATTATGAAGAAAATTTGTTCTCAAAGAAATATAGATCACATTTGCAAATTTCTGATTTAAAATATATGAAACTTTAATAAATCTTATATTTAAGCATAAAATTATATGAAGGTTTAATAAAATTGACAAGAAAATGTTTGCGAAAGAATTTGTTTCATCAGGTTTGACACATCAATGGCATGTTAAGTTGAAAATTTGCATAAATACATATTGGTGCCTTAAGAAATAAGGTTCATAAAGTTAAGAGATTATGAAGAAAATTTGTTCGCAAAGGAATATAGATCACATTTGCAAATTTCTTATGTAAAATATAAGAAACTTTAGTGAGTGAGTGAGTGAGTGAGTTGGTGTTTTACGCCCGTGCAACGCTATATAGGTTATTTACAGGCGATGAACATGAAAAGGATGATGAAATGAACATGAAATGATGATGATAAATGAAATATGGGGATGGGGTGGGACACAAAGGACCGGTAAATTTTGAATAACCACAGGAAAAGGGGAAAGGTGGGTAGGGGCGGAAAATTTGGCCTATGTGGTGCACTACTAGGCGGTCCACAAAGGGGTCTTTTACGTGCATGAAGCGTGGCACTCTTCACACACGTTGGCCCACTATGGTCGGCGGTCAGGGTTACCGTATTATAGACCTGACAACCCCCGCGGACGAGGGCTACCCTATTCAGCCACTTAGGGTACACACTTGGTCGCTCTGTGGGCCGAGCACTGACCCGACGTCAGAATCCCAAGACCCTTAGTCGCCTCTTACGACAAGCTAGGCTCTGCTGCGGGCCTATTCGCCACCCGGGCCCCGCACGGGACAAGAAACTTTAGTAAAGTCTTATATTTGAGCATAAAATTATATGAGGGTTTAATAAAATTGACAAGAAAATGTTTGCGAAACAACTTTTTTCATCACTATGGTCGGCGGTCAGGGTTTCCGTATTATAGACCTGACAACCCCCGCGGACGAGGGCTACCCTATTCAGCCACCTAGGGTACACACTTGGTCGCTCTGTGGGCTGAGCACTGACCCGACGTCAGAATCCCAAGACCCTTAGTCGCCTCTTACGACAAGCTAGGCTCTGCTGCGGGCCTATTCGCCACCCTGGCCCCGCACGGGACTGGTCACATATAAATATAGATCATATTTGTAAATTTCTTATGTAAAATATAAGAAACTTGGGGGACATAGAGGCATCCTTTGGAGGCTTGGGGTCGTAGAGTCATTCTTTAGAGGCATGGGGTCGTAGAGTCATCATTTAGAGGCTTGGGGGCCATAGATTCTTTATACTAATAATATAAAACAGACAATTGCAATTTTTAAGCCTTAAAGATATTATTTCACATTAAGTACTGTGATATATAGTAATTATATTTATTTAAGTATACTACAATAGTTAATTTCAAACTGCAATAGCTTCAATATATAATCCAATATTTTGACAAATATGATTTTATTTAAATAATTATATTTTTAGGTAAATTCTTTTAATTGAAGTGATAGTTTAACGGTTTATTTTTCCCCATGAAATATTTTCATAAAGTCATAATTAAGCAGTATCGAGAAAAAAAATATAACTGCACTGTTGTAAATTTCAGGTAATGCAGAACCCAGCATATTGATGGACATGAAAAACCTGATCGCAAGATACGAAAAAAAAACACCGAAAACATGTCAACCAAGATAAATATTGCTCAATATAGAGGGCCTGCTATGGATCTTGGAGACAATGCCAGTACTTGTGGTACCACCGACAGTTGTTGACTCTTTTTATTATTTTGTAACACCCAAACATCCACGCATCAAACTGCTTTTTGGACTTAGTTTAAACATATTTTAAACATATTTATTTATCCTGGATTGGGAAACAAGCTTAATGCTTATGTAAATCCTTCTCCAGCTAGCAGCTTGCGAGTGTGGCCTTTGCAGCGGCCCCCATTGAGCCTACTCTTATCGAACTCTGAAAAGGGGTCTTTAACGTGCATGGGGTATTGCTCTCCACACACACGGGACAACCTTTTTTCGTCCCTTCCGAAGGACTAGCATCGTTCCTTGAGACCATCCTCGCAAATGGTGTCAAGAGAGAGTTGGAAAATTGGTTCATGAAATTTTCACGAACCAATTTTTTGGACTTGACACTGATTTAAGTGTTTGGCATTCAAAGCAAATAGGACGGTATATGTAAAAATGCAAAACAAAAACAATTTTCAATGGACAGATATGCCATCATCAGAAGTCCGTCTGCCTTTTTTTTTTACTTCAAAACTGATGAAGTTAAAATGTCGCCTAGATTTCTATGTTTTCTAAAAGCTACGATAGGTTCTTCAAGTAGCAGCTTTTGTCAAATTTTAAAAGCTGCCAATGTTTCATTAGACATTTTTAAATGTTTTTCAATGCTGGGTTAAACCTCGTAATTAACACCATTGGAATTTTGACATTAGTGTTTTTTTCTGTATCTTAAAAGGTTAGGTCGTCCTATTGAAAGTGCTCTATTGATATTGTAATCAATTTTGTGGTCAGAATACCCTTTCTGTTTTAATCTAGATTTGAAGAGGTTCATTAATTTGTCTACAACAGAATTATCATTAGTAGATCGTATATATCTGATAGCCTCTTCCTTGATAAACCCGTTAAACACATGTAGGCAACGGCTACTCCTGCGATGCAGGTACATGAAAGAATTTGAAGGTTTAAAAATGTCTCAAGGTCAAGTATTTGTTCATTTACAAATCTGGGTCCCTTTGAGACCAAAACATCCAAAAATGATAATTTATCATCGTGAATTTCGTACGTAAATTTGAGAAGAGGATGATGATTATTCGCAATATTAAAAAGCTCTTTTACTTCAGCTACATTGTTTTTTTATTAATAGTGAACCCATCATCTCTATAACGACCATGGTAAAAATATTGTTTCTGAGAATTTAGGGGTCAAAAGGGGCCAAAAAACGCCGTTTTTAAAAGTTTGTCATTTTAAACCAAAAATTGAATTGTAGAGGGCCTGCCAATTGTTATGAAGTTTTAATATGATGATTATATCCACTAAAGGAATGTTGGTTTTGTATTTTGGGTTTGTGGCCCCTTGTGTTTTAGAAAAAAGGCCAAAAAGGGCTAATACGGGTGTATTGACAAACCTGTTGTAGAATATTTATCATTTATTCGATTTTGAAAATTCTTTTTTTATTGAATTCATCATTAAATTCTATCTACTTAATGTGTCAATGATTTTGATATGTATTTCACCATTACATTGCTACAGGGAGGCTAAAGACAGGCCACGCCCATAAAATCAACTTTTTAAATTGTGGTCAAAAATCTTTTTTTCATTGGATTCCTTGTGAATATTTCTGCCTCATTCTTTAATCGGATTTGCAATAATTTTACTGTTTTTGAGAAATTAGGGGTCAAAGGACCAAAATTGTAAATTAATACATTAATATAAATAAGGCTTTTTGTATTAGATGTTGATGTAAATATAAATGTGTCAAAATGCATTTTTAAGTCCACCACAGGATGCACGTGTCAAAAAGCTTTGTAAGTCCACCATCGGCTTTATGTGACCAAAGCAATGGACTATCCATACTGGGCCTCCAACGTACAGGGTTCAACTTGTTGCGGTCGTATAATGCTGCGCTCGGCGTAGCTTTTTATTTCCCTGAGCTGACTTAGACTATTTAAAGGGTAAAAATGTAACAGATTTATCGGCTTCTAATGAAAGGATTGATTTTAAATTTGGTGTACCATCCCTCTTCCTTCCAGGTTGGCCGGCCAACTACTTCCTGTTTATATGTATTTTTAACTGATACATAATTGAAAAATTTTCATAACCAATTTCTCGGCTTCTACTAAAGGGATTGGTATTAAATCTGGTACACAGCTTAAACATAATGAGTTGTACAGTGCCTCCCCTTGCCAAGTCAGTCGGTCATCTACTTCATGTTTTCAAAGCTGACTTTGGTGTTCCAGTCAGGATTTGAAAAGAGCAGGATTTTTTCTCAGGAAACATACATGAAAATGATTTGAAAATTAATAGGATGTTTCATTAAGACAAAGTGTACATCCTGAGCGACTTTCATGTTTATCTTACTGTCATATTTAATATACTTAATATTAAAAAAATAATGAAAAGCCCGATTCAGTAACGAAGAAGTACAATGTAAGTATCTTCAAATATCATATTTTTATACCCCCCACTTCAAAAGTGGGGGGTATATAGTGATAGGGGTGTCCGTCCGTCCTTCCGTCCGATACACATCAGGGTACCCATCTCTTATCCGCAACTCCTCCTAAACCCCTTGGTGGACTTTCATGAAACTTACACACAATCTTTGTGACATAATGTAGATGTGCACCTACTATTTTAAAATTTGATCAGAATGATTTTTGGGGTTTCTCATACCAAAACATGGACTTAGCCATTCGACTACATGGGGGTACTCATCTATTATCCACAACTCATCCTAAACCCCTTGATGGATTGTCATGAAACTTTTCTTTGGAACATAATGTAGATATGCATCTCCTATTCTAAATTTTATCTGATTAATTTTTTGGGGGTGGGGGGTATTTATTTGTGAGCTAAGGCTCACAGTTTTTCTAGTTTTAGATAAAGGTGCAAGATGTATTTTAGCCAATGAGATACAGGATATAAGTAAATTCAACCAACATTGCCTTGTCAAGGTGAGCTTTAAAAAGTAAAATACATAATATTCTTGAACATACCTTTGAATGTCTTTCACATCGTCAATAACAACCATATGTCCATAATATCCGCTTTTTCAGTGACACCAACATACTGATTGCTGCCCTGTCGCTGCATAAAGACAAATGTAGTCCTAGAAACGAACAAAAATAAGACTTACTATAATAAAATTGCCATGTTTATATAACATTTTAAACAACATTCAAATTTATAAACCATTCCCAATAAAAAGAAAAAAAATCGTATACATCAGGGTTCGACACCAACTATACCTCATTAGATTTTCCTTTTAACTGTGCTGAAATAAACAAGAGGCTCCTAAGAGCCTGAATCGCTCACCTGAACTACACAGATACATATATTTTGTAGATATTATTGTGCTTTACCATATGCGATTAAGCACTTGGTTAGTTTTCAAGTTATTGGGCTTAGTAAGTGCAAAATTTAGCACAAATTAGAAAAAAGGGCAATAACTCCCACATCAGCAGTCAGATCTTTTCCGAGATTCTAGGACAGGTACTTAATGTGCTGATCACTTTTGATTCTTGCACAATTTTGATATCTGAAACCATTTTTGAGTTATTAGCGAAAAATTGAAATCTACCCCCTATGTTCTATTTTAGCTATGACAGCCATGTTTTTTACGAATCAAAAATATGAACGATAGAGTTGTAGCATATGAGCTATTAAACAAGTGTGCCAAGTTAAGATGCAGTTGGTCTTACAGTGTCAGACAAGTTAATCTTATAAATTCAGGGGAAAAGTAATGAAAAATGGTAAATTTTGTTGTTTTAAGGACAATAACTCCTAATAGAAATGGTCCTACAGCTTTGATATAAATACATGAAATGTAGATCTTGACCAGATCTTGGAGCGAGCGCTCAATATTTAAATTTTATTTTTACCTGTTAATTTTGACATGAGGGCGATCCAAAGAACAAGTAATTAATTATGTGTGTATACATACCAGTTTTGATATAATAGCTTCAATATTTTCACTTAATTTGATGCCATTGTCGCTGAGGTCACCATCAAAAGACTTATCGTTGAGATCCTGTAATTTATAATAAAGATAAATTGATCACATATAGCGGGCAGCCAACTTGGGCTATATTAAAGGCTGCTTGTTATCTTTAGTTGAGGATTTTAAATTTCAGCAGGTTTATGAGAATTGTGTCACGTACACTTATTCCGCATCTCATTAATGAAAAATTATATTTTGGCTGCCAATGTTTTCATTTATTTGCAAGCTCTATGGACGAAATTTCTAAAAATAGGATCTTTTTGTAGCAATAAATAAATTGCATTTAATATGCAAAAATTTTACAAGTACCGTAATATTCATCAGGAACTCTGAAATTCGACTTCCGTCTAGTTAGTTAGTTAGTTATTGTTTTACTCCCAAGCAGCACGATTTCGGCTATATCCGGGAGATAAACCTGAACATGGTGATACAATGAACATGAAATGATGATGAAGTGGAGGAAATAGGGACACAAGGCCAATCGGGTAGGAGAGTTTTGACTGCCACTGGAAAAAGGAGCGATGGTTAGGGACGGAATTTTAAGTCCAACTCCTAATCTGCAGAAGTGTCCTGCTTTACTTGAACCTCATTTTCCTCCTCTACCAGAAATGGGAGCATCACAACGAAATGATTTGGCCTCCACTGGTTTTCCGGAAGCAAGATTCCCTGCATATTGGTCCATAAGATGGTAACAGGTTTATCATTGGTGGTTTCTAGAGGGGGAAATGTTCTATTGAGGTGTTTTCTGACAATTTTGCCGGCATACTTTGGATAAACTGACCGTACTGGTCTGGAAAGTACATTGGCAATGGCTGCTACTTGCCAGACACCCATATAGGTTCCAGATTTTATAATTGAGTCAATTTCTTTCTCGTAAATTCTTTCAATGGCTTTCTTAGTAAGTATTTCGTCGTTATAAAATTCCGATAACATTGCAAAAGTTTTTGCATTTACGAAAAATAAAATGAATAGGTAAAAGTTTTATGGGGTAAATTTTGTGTTTTGACACTGTTAGCCCTTCAAAGTCCACACACAATAAAGCTTCTGGTTAAAACTACATTTAACGCTTGTTTTTTTTTTATTCTACAGGACAATGATCCGAAGCATGTCTCCTGATCCACCAAGGCATTTGTGGCAGACAATGGGATCAATCACTGGCCAACACCACCAGAATCTCCTGACCTGAATCCAATTGAAATGGTAAGAGTATTGTTGAATTACAAAGTTGTATAGATTATTTTCATGCACATCACGCATCACTGTGCAATAGTATGTAGCACAAATACTATCCCGTCTATAAAACTACATGTCAATTTACTTATTGAATGTCCTTGGACATGTTGAATTGTAATTTGTTTATGAAAAAAATAACCATTGAATTGTATTTCAAAATTTTTTAGATGATCCTAGATGCATGTTACCAATAACATAATATGTAACTACTTTTAGAAATAAATGCAAAATACAATTATGTTATATGTTCTTTCCTTTTTAGGTGTGGGCATAGCTGAAATATTACATTAGAAGACGTAAGAAGCCACGAAACCAACAAGAATTAATTGATGGCATTCAAGAATTCTGGGGATACTTCTCTCTAGTCTAAGTGCCAATTTTGTAAAAACGTTACCAAGATGTGTTCTATTTCAGAAAATTTGTATTTCATATCATTCTTTTCTTTGAAAATTAATATGAGAACTATATCATGTATAATGTATGTTTTATTCATTTTATTCTTTGTAAATTTCTTAAATTTATTCTGTCCCGTGCGGGGCCCGGGAGGCGAACAGACCCGCAGCAGCGCTAAGCTTGTCGGTAAAAGTCCACTAAAGAGCGCTAAGAAACCTGACATCGGGGTCAGGCCGCTTTGCCCACAAAGCGACTGGGATGTGTGCCCCAGGTGGTTGAATGGGGCAGCCTTAACGTTAAAGAACCCTGCTGCAGGTCTCGGTAAGAGTAGGACCCGTAGGATCCCCATGCAGGAGGCAAAATTGTCCATCCCTACCCATCACTCCTTTTTATACGACCGCAAAAAATTTGCGGACGTATTATGGTATGATGCTGTCGTCGTCGTCGTCGTCGTCGTTGTCTGTTTACTTTTTAGTGTTTCCACAATAACTTTAGTTCCAGTTATCCGATTGCTATGAAACTTTACAATGATGTTCCTTACCATAAAAGGATGCATGGGATTGATTTTGGGGGTCCCCCCATTTTTCGTTTAGAAATTAGGGGCCAAAAAAGGGCCAAAAATACTACTTTTTTGTTTGTTTCCACAATAACTTTAGTTCTAGTTATCCAATTGCTATGAAATTTGACAGTGATGTTCCTTACCATACAAGGATGAATGGGATTGATTTTGGGGGTCCCCCCTTTTTTTGTTTCGAAATTAGGGGCCCAAAAGGGGAAAAAAATTCAAATATTTTACTTGTTTCCACCATAACTTTGGTCCTAGTTGGCCTATTGCTGTGAAATTTGTCAAGAATGTTTCTTACAATAAAAGAATGAACCTGATGAATTTTTGTGCCCCTCCCCTTTTCTCCGTTGTGTAATTAGGGGCCAAAATAAAAACTTTTATTTGTGGTCCGATTATGAAATTTTTTTTTACATGTTTGTTCTTGTCAAATAGCGGATACAAAATTAAGAATTAATTTTTGCGACCCCCCCTTTTTCCCCCTATTACGTAATTAGGGGCCAAACGGGGCCAAAATCAAAACTTTTTTATTTGTGGTCCGATTTTGAAATTTTTTTTTGCAAGTTTATTTTTGTCAAGTAGCGAATCCAAATTTGAGAATTTATTTTTGCGACCCCCACCCCTTTTTCACCTGTTACGTAATAAAGGGCCAAAAGGGGCCGAAATTGAAACTTTTTTATTTCTGGTCCGATTTTGAAATTTTTTTTTGCATGTTTGTTCTTGTCAAATAGCGGATACAAAATTAAGAATTAATTTTTGCGACCCCCCCCTTTTCCCCTTATTACGTAATTAGGGGCCAAATGGGGCCGAAATTGAAACTTTTTTATTTCTGGTCCGATTTTGAAAATTTTTTTTGCATGTTTGTTCTTGTCAAATAGCGAATACAAAATTAGAAATTAATTTTTGCGACCCCCCTTTTTCCCCCTATTACGTAATTAGGGGCCAAATGGGGCTTTTTTATTTGTGGTCCGATTTTGAAATTTTTTTTTGCAAATTTATTCTTGTCAGGTAGCGATTCTAAATTTAAGAATAAATTTTTTGGGCTGTAATCATAATTTAAAAAAAATTCTGGTTCGATTTTTAATTTTTTCCCCAAACATTATTCTTTTAAAGAGTAGAATACAACATTCAAAATTTATATTTTTAGCCCCTGGGTTGAAAGTCCATCAGAGAAGCATGTGTCAAAAACCTTTGTCAGTCCACCATGGGCTGCATGTGTCCAGAACAATAGACTATCCATATTAGGCCTAAAACGTACAGGGTTCAACATGTTGCGGTCGTATCATGCTGCGCTCGGCGAAGCTTTTTATTCCAGTGGCAGTCAAAACTCCTACCCGATTGGCCATGTGTCCCTATTTCTCCCACTTCATCATCATTTCATGTTCATTGTAACACTATTTTCATGTTCATCTCCCGGATATAGCCGAAATCGTGCTGCTTGGGAGTAAAGCAATTACTAACTAAATGTATTCTAGGTATATCTTGTTTAGTAAAATTGTATTATATGCTATATTTTCTGTTTAACATGAAAGCTTATTGAATTTATGTAGTAAATTACAGAACTTTTTTGTAAATACTTGTAATTGAATTAAAAAAATGTAAATAAAAATTATGTGTAAAGTAATGTTAAAAAGTCTGTGTCTTGGAGCTGTTATGCTCTCATTTACAAATTATGTAAAGGTACATTCAAATGCAGGTGTTCACTCGCATTTCCTTGAAACTTTTTAATATCATATGATAATTAATTGAATGAACTTGATTTTCAATATTAATTTAGTCTCTAACATGTAATTTTTTTTTTCAAAAATGAAAAATGCTGAGATTTTTTTTTATTTCCTTTTGCAAAAGCAGCCGGGGAATCTTAAGATTTCAACTTTGCTCTTTATGATTTCCCTGAAGCTTGAAGGTCTCTCTTCATGAAACTTGAACAGTTGATACCTTCCTTATGAAGTGAAGGTTGCTATCGATTTTAGGGTTATCAGGTATAGGTCACTCAGACATGTGATAGTTTGCTATAGGACGGCAGGGGGATCTTAAGCACTTGAATTCTTCTCCTCTAGTTTGCCTCATCAATGTTTAGCTAGAACTGACCTGGTTGTCATAAAACATCTTAACTCTTTATATAGGAATTATAAACTATTTCAGATTGAGAAAAACTGTTGCTTGCTTAAATCATTAGCTCACTAGGCATTAAGTTGTCAGATGACCCCTTACAAGGGTTTTGGCCCCGTAAATGTCAAACATTGTGGTTTTTTTCTTTATCCTTGGTCTTTTAACAGTTGGAAGTTGTGATTGTTAATGTTTTTTTTTGCTTTATTGAATAAAAACTATTGCAGATAATACACATATAGAATAGCTGTTCATCCCATTAAGCTCTAAAAAAGTCTCTATAGGTCGAAGGTGTTAGATGATCCCTTATTTGGTTCATAGCTCTTAGAAGATACTTGGATGACTTAAGGACCAGGTGAGTGATGTCCCTCTTGTTTTTTGGTGTGTCTGTACATTTACCCCAGCTCTCCTTTGCTTTAGCCACATTCTATGAAACAACTCAATTGAATTTTAATCAAAAATGAAACAGAAAGACAAATAGCAGTACCAATAAATCATTTAAATGTCCAAACATATGAAGGGGCAGCAACACCAAAGAGAAACAGACGGCTTTAAACCACATGAAAACTGAATATCTGTCAACAACTCAAAATCAAGTTGTAACAAGAGTGAACTCAGGTGCTCTGGAGGGTCAGCACCTTTTGCTTATTGCAACATGCCTGTGATTTAATTATTCTTACATGTCATACATATACTAAATAACAGTGTAGATAGGAACATAAGATTAAATTTTGTAAAATGTGTGCCAAAACAGAGGATAATTTATGTCTTTACAACCAATTTGTGTTGCTTTAGAAGCTTGTATCCCAAATTGAAAAAAAAATGAATGAAAACAGGCAAGTAATTGAAAAAACCCACAAAATCAACATGAATAAAAGTTGCTCTGATAATCAGATAATCATATATACATATCACATTTTAAGAAAATGATAAAATTTTCTACTTGTCAAAATAAAACCAAACGAAGTGATACTATGGCGATTAATTTGATATCAATAGTGTGGTATGTTAAAAAAAGTTTTTAAGTGTTTAGAATTCAAGATCTATGCCCAAATGCAGAATGTCAAAATTGGTTCAAAAATTAAAATTGTTCAGGAACATATTAAGAAACAGTTAACGTATAATATTAATTTATTAGTCCAGATAAAGAGAGTAAATACAAAGTCATTATGAAAAAAGCCCACAAACAAGGTCGCTGTGATCTATATTTTATGCATGAACGACTTCGGTTAAGTTCTTGGTTAAGGTCCATAACTTGGATACTAGATGTTGGGGGTCAACGATATTTCACCACTAGATGTGTCTTGGGTAAGGTGACACCATCCACTAGAAATAAGGTCACTGTGACCTATATTTCACGCATGAATGACTTTGGTTAAGGTTCATATCTTGATTACTACATGTTAGGGGTCAATAATATTTCAATACTCGATGAGTCTTGGTAACATGGCACCACCCACCAGAAATAAGGTCACAGCGACCTATATTTTACACATGAACACTTTTGATCAATTTCTTGGTAAAGGTCCATATCCCAGGTAATACACATTGAGGGTCAATGATATCAAGAACGGGAGGGTCATCCTGTGGCTCATAGACACTTTTTCTAGTTTATATATACATTAAAAGCTTTTCATATTGTAACAGTTGGTTTTGATCTTTAAAGCCGCCTCACACTTAACCGAAAAAGGTGCGACGAAGGGTAACGAATGGGAAAATTGACAAAATAGGTGCGAATTAAACGAATTCAAATAAAAATTTCCTCCGAATCATCCGATTATTAACTATTGTTAACTATGATCAACGAACAGTTAGCGGAGAATGAATATGACTTACGATGGGTCACGATTTTTCGGATGGCTACGTTGAGTAAATTATAGCCAAAGATAAGCGAAGAGTTGATATTACCCGATAACACGAACAGATAACGAACGACGCTTTACTATGGCGTGTGATTCGAAACGAAGGCGAACGAAAATATCGGGCGCATCAGGAAATTATGCGACAGCCACAATCCCCTCCTGCATCTCGAAAGTCTCCAACGCCACCACCTATCTTGCAGCAGGAAGATGATACAGCCAGTGTTGGTGACACTGCTATTATTATGATATTGGACTTAAAGCTTGGGGAAAATAGGTGCTTTACATAATTTTAATAAAAGGTTATACATTTTTTTTCTGCCAAAACCCAAGACAGCAGCGTATAATAATGAGGTTCATCATGGTGGGGGGGGGGGGGTACCTTGGAATCAAATAAATTTTATACGACCGCAAAATTTTTGCGATCGTATAATGTTATGGCGATGTCGTCGTCGTTGTTGTTGTTGTTGTTGTCGTTGTCGTCGTCGTCTGTGGACACTTTGGTTTCCGTGCCATAACTTGAGTAAATGTTGACCGAATTTTATGAAATTTTAATATGATGTTTGTTACAGCTAAAGAAAGGTTGGTATTGTATTTGGGGACTGTGGCCCCTACGTACCGTTTAGAAAAAGGGCCAAAAAGGGCTAAAACGGGTGTATTGACAACACTGTTGTATATGTTTATTATTCATTCGATTTTGAAAGTTCTTTTTTTTATTGAATTCATCATTAAATTCTGTCAACAAATTGTTTCAATGGTTTTGATATATGTTGCACTGTTACATTGCTACTTGGGGTCAAAAAGGGGCCACACCCAAAAAAATGACTTTGTTATTTGTGTTGCGATTTTCAAAATCTTTTTTTCATTTGAATCCTTGTGAAAATCCCTGCCTGCATTTTTCAATCAGATTTGCAATATCTCTTACCGTTTTTAAGAAATTAGGGGTCAAAAGGGCCAAAAACGCCATTTTTAAAAGTTTGTCAAGGCAAATAGTTTTATACCAAAAATTTAGTTGTAGTGGTCCAGTAAATTGTTATGAAGTTTTGATATAATGATTATACCCACTAAAGGAATGTTGGTCTTGTATTTAGGATTTGTTGGCCTCTACTGTTTTAGAATAAAAGGGGCGAAAACGGGTGTATTGTTAATACTGTTGTAGAATGTTTTTTAATCATCCAATTTTGAAAATTCTTTTTTTGTTGAAGTGCTCATAAAATTCTTTCTACCAAATGTGTCAATGATTTTTTAAATGTATTTCACCATTGCATTGCTTCAGGGGGGCTAAAGACAGGCCGCACTTAAAATCAACTTTTTTTATTTTTGGTCCGATTTTTAAAATTCTTTTTTCATTGGCCCCCGTGCGGGAACCGGGTGTGAAAAGAATAGTCCCGCAGCCGCCCGTAAAGCTTGTCGTAAGAAGCGACTAAACGGGTCAACATGTTTGCCGTGTGTTGCGACCTGTGTCGGGGGAGGACGGGATCCTGGTTCACGTATGTGGGCTTTGGCCCTTACTTCTCCTAGACAGGCGGTCAGATTCGGCTCGGTCTGATCAATCGGCTGGTCACGCCAAGCCCTGTAGAGCACCATCTCATTGTATTTATAACTTGCATTTTGTTATATCTGAAGTTATTAACCTAATGTCATTTATGTTCTACAGAAGGCGGTGGCTCATGGGTCAATCGTGTGGATGTAATTCTGGAGGGTTGTATCGCCAGGTAACCCCTGGCACGATGCTTGTCTCCTTAAAAGAATACTCTGTGCGAGTATACTGTCCTTGTAGCCCTGGTGCTTTCAACTGGAGCCCCGTTGAGCAACAGCATCGCCCTTGTTGGCGCTCCGTGGCGGGCGGGGAGCAAGGCAGTGAATCATTTTCTTTCATCATGGGTTCCCCAAAAAAAACAACAACAACCAGTTCAAATGATAAATTAAAAAGAAACATTTCTTGTAGCGATGATGACGATCAGGACGCACCAGCTTCATCTAAGCGTCAAAATACCACAAACGATAGTTGGCCGAAGTTTATTGTACTTACGAGCAAAGATGCCACTCGTCCTTTGACAAAGGTTTCACCCTTTGTCATTGCGAAAACAATCAAGAGCGTTACTGGAGTTGATATTCCAAAAATCACCAAGCTCCGCTCCGGTAACCTTCTAGTCGAGTGCGCAAAACAACAACAAGCAAAAAATATAATGTCAATTTCATCTATTTTGGAAATACCAGTATCTGCCGAAGCTCATCGATCTCTGAATCGTTCACAGGGTATCATTCGAGATAGAGATCGAAACCTTGCTGATTTATCAGAGCAAGAGATCTGCTCTGAACTCGAATCACAAGGTGTCATCCAAGTCAAAAGATTCACAAAAAGAGACGACAACAAAATTATTAAAATGAATACTTACCTAATTACTTTCAATTCAGCTGTTCCACCAAGTCATTTAAATTTAGGCTATTTTAGAGTGTCTGTAGACATCTTTGTTCCAAATCCTCTTCGATGTTTCAAATGTCAACGTTTTGGCCACGGAAAGGCTACATGCAACGGAAAGGAAAGGTGTGTAAAGTGTGCACAGGAAGGCCATTCGGATTTCAATTGTGCCAACGATCCAAAATGTGTTAACTGTAGCGCTGACCACCTTTCTTCGTCCAAACAATGCCCCGTTCTTTTACATGAAAAACAAATTCAAAAAATTAAAGCTGAAAAAAACATCTCATATCAGGAAGCTCGTCGTCAAGTCTCTGTCTCCAATGATACCACACCATCCAGATCTTACGCGGAGGCTGCCAAACCCTCTAGGACATTTGGTTACCAAACTATGTACACCTGGCCGGAGGGTGAAATTAAGCCCCGTACGTGCAATACCAATGGATGGATGTTTGGTGCCGATTGTTTTGATAAGGAAACGCAAAAAGGCTTTGTCAAATACTGTAAGAAACCATGGAAAGAGTTGGATGATTCTCATCCCCCTCCACGAAAGTCCTCAGCAGGTCCAAACAACGATTCAGTGGTCGATGAGACACTGTTTTATACACCACGTAAGTCATCTTGGGCCGGATTTGGAGCTCCTACCAGAGTTTCCAATCCTCAGCCCTCTTCTTCAACTTCTTCGTCAAAGAAAAAACAGTCTTCCTCAAGGTCATCGTCTGCTTCTCAAACTTCAAATAGACAGCAGCGATCCGTACAGTCAGATAGACGACAGAATTCGTCACAGCAGACGTCGCCAGTAAAATCTCGATCCAAGAAAGCCGAACGAAATGCAATTTTTATGCATAATCGTTTTGGCTCTCTTGGTGACGACATGGAGTCGGATATGGATCTTTCGGAAACACCGATCGAGCGTTCACAGAGCCAGTCTCCACACAGACGTAGGCGATCTCTCGGTAGACTTTCCGATCCTTCGCAGACTCCAAAATGAGTACCATCATTCAATGGAACTGTCGAGGTCTTAAGGCCAATTTTCTTGAATTACAACTTTTAGTACAATCTTTAGATCCAACTGTTTTTTGTCTTCAGGAAACACACCTCAAGGAAACTGACACCATTTCCTTGAAAGGTTTTTCTATGTACAGTACGTTTTCTAATACTGAGCGAGCTGCAGGCGGATCCTCCATTTTAGTTAAGGACAGAGTTCTTCATAGTTCGATTCCTTTAACTACAGATCTGCAGGCAGTTGCCGTTCGGATTTCATTACATCAAACAGTCACATTATGCTCAGTTTACGTACCACCCAATAATAATTTAACATTAGTACAACTTAAGCAATTAACGGACCAGCTTCCTGCTCCATATATGGTATTGGGAGACTTTAATGCTCACAATCCATTGTGGGGTAGCGTTAACATTAATGATAAGGGTAAAAAGATTGAAGACTTTTTGTCAAAAGAATCTCTTTGTATCTTCAATGACGGCTCCTCTACTTTTTTACACTCTGGTAATGGAACATATTCATCGATTGATCTTTCCATTTGTGATCCTTCTCTTTTAACAGACTTCTCATGGCAAGTCCATGATGATCTCTGCGGAAGTGATCACTTTCCTATCATTTTAAAAGATCTTTTTGGTGAACCTGAGCAAAGAATTCCTCGTTATAAATTAGAAAAAGCCGATTGGCAAAAATTTTCAATTCTCTGTTCAGAAAAATTAAGACCAGAACTTTTTACTGAATTTAAAGAACCAATTTCTGTATTCAATGAAACCCTTATCTCTATAGCTGATGAAACAATCCCTAAGACCTCGGCATTTCCAAAAAAACTAAATAAACCCTGGTTTACCGACGAGTGTGGCAAGGCTATCGGCGATAGAAACAAAGCTCAAAATCATTTTAAAAACCATCAAACTAAAGAAAATTTAAGTAATTTTAGAATATTTCGGGCAAAGGCAAGACGAACATGCAAACAAACAAGAAGAACATCCTGGAAACAATTCGTATCTGGTTTAACCTCTCGAACTCCCATGAATAAAATTTGGAACTTCATTCAGAAAATGAAAGGTAAAAACTCAAAATCATCTGTTAAGCATCTTAATGTTGGCAATTCCACTTTAACATCTGAAAAAGATATTGCCAACAAATTAGCTGAGACCTTTGCAAAACATTCATCTTCATCAAATTACAAGCCTGATTTTCAAAAATTTAAACAAACAGCTGAGAAAACCAAATTAAACTTTAATTCTGACAACTCCGAAAGCTACAACTCTCCTTTTTCTTTGGATGAACTCAAAACTTCTTTAAGTAAAGCACACGATACGGCCTGTGGCCCTGACAATATCCACTATCAGCTTCTAAAACATCTTCCTGATATATCGATGAATACTCTTTTAAATTTAATGAACGATGTTTGGATAAATGGTAAATTGCCCGAAATATGGAAGCTTGCCACTGTTGTTCCTATCCCTAAACCAGGGAAGGATCATACAGATGCTTCAAACTATCGTCCGATAGCATTGACAAGCTGCGTCTGCAAGACTCTTGAACGTATGATCAATGATCGGCTTGTTTGGTTCCTAGAGTCCAATGGACTCATTTCGAATATCCAGTGTGGTTTTCGCCAAGGCAGGAGCACACAAGATCATTTGGTCCGTTTGGAGTCATTTCTTCGGAACGCTTTCGCGAAGAACGAACATGTGGTGTCTATCTTTTTCGATCTCGAAAAAGCTTATGACACCACATGGAAGTATGGCATTTTAAAAGATATTTCTGATATGGGGTTGAAAGGAAGGTTGCCGAATTTTTTGGCTGACTTCCTGTCTGATAGACATTTTAATGTTAAAGTAAATAGAACAATGTCTGAAGAGTTTAATCAGGAAATGGGCGTTCCTCAGGGAAGCATCCTTTCTGTCACTCTCTTTAGTATCAAAATAAATAGTATTGCCAAAGTGTTGAAAGATAATATTGAAGGTTCCTTATATGTTGATGATTTTTTAATATGCTACAGTGCCAAAAACATGAACACTATTGAAAGGCAATTGCAACTGTGCCTTAATCGAATTGAAAAATGGGCCTCTGTAAACGGTTTTAAGTTTTCAGAGAGTAAAACCGTGGCTATGCATTTTTGTAAAAAGAGAAAACTCCATCCTGACCCAGATCTTTATTTATATAACAAAAAAATTAAAATGGTTGAAGAAGCGAAATTCCTTGGCGTTCTTTTTGATAAAAAACTGTCCTTTCTACCCCATATCAAAATGCTAAAATCAAGATGCCTCAAGGCTCTTGATATTTTAAAAGTTGTCTCCAGTACTGACTGGGGAGCTGATAAATCTGTTCTTTTTAATTTATACAGGTCCCTTGTAAGATCGAAATTGGATTATGGTTCTATTGTATATGGATCAGCTAAAAAGTCTTATTTGCAAATTTTAGATGCTGTTCATCATCAGGGATTGCGACTTTGCCTCGGTGCATACAGGACATCTCCTATTGAGAGCCTGTATGCGGAGGCAAATGAACCATCCCTGAAACATCGTAGAATAAAACTCGGTCTTCAATATGCTACGAAGCTGAAAGCTTTCCCAGGTAACCCTGCCTACGACTGTGTTTTTAACCCACCTCTAAAAACTGTTTATGAAAAACACGAAAACAAAACTCCTCCATTTGGCATTCGTATTGCACCACATTTAGCTAATCTTAATATTGATTTGGAAACGATAAAACCTGTTACATCTTTAAAAGTTCCACCCTGGGAACTTCTAAAACCTGAATTTAATTTTGATCTTCGAAAACATAAAAAGACTGAAACAAATCATTTGCTCATTCAACAGGACTATTGTGAAATTAAATCTAAATACCCTGATTTTCTGACTGTTTATACAGATGGTTCTAAAGATGGTGATAGCGTTGCGTCTGCTGCTATCTTGGGTAATAGCACTTCCACCCAACGCCTCCCATCTTCTGCTTCCATTTTTACAGCTGAAGCAAGAGCCATCATTTTAGCCCTTCGTTTAATTGATGCTTCAGAGCACGCACAATTCTTTATCTGTTCTGATTCTCTCGCTTGTCTTTTGGCAATTGAGAACTGCAAACTAAAACATCCATTAATTAGTAAAATTGTTTACATGATTCACCAATTGATGAGAGGTGGTGCAGAATTGATTTTCCTATGGGTACCCAGTCATACTGGTATTCATGGGAATTCAGTCGTGGACAGGGTTGCGAAGGAAGCCCTTCGCAAACCAATTTCTAAATGTTTTATTCCCTATTCGGACTGCAGAAATGCAATCCGTATATATGTTCAAA
Source organism: Arcuatula senhousia (assembly GCA_963971305.1). Classification (NCBI taxonomy): domain Eukaryota; kingdom Metazoa; phylum Mollusca; class Bivalvia; order Mytilida; family Mytilidae; genus Arcuatula; species Arcuatula senhousia. Next base: position 57,288,076 of record OZ020306.1, read on the forward strand.
GTTTATGGGATGAGGTTTGGGCTGCCGCTGAGCACAACAAACTTCATGAGTTAAAACCACAGCTTGGGGAGAATCATGCTTCATTCCGATGCCGTCGAGACCAAGTGGTCATCACTAGATGTCGTATTGGACATTCTAGAGTCACTCATGGCCACTTGATGACACAAGAGAAGGAGGCACCTGTGTGCATCCCTTGTGACTCTCCGTATTCGGTGAGGCATGTTCTCCTTGACTGTGTTGATGTAGCTCCAATACGTGTGAAGTATTTCACCTGTGCTTCTATGCACGATTTGTTCAGCGGCACTCCAAACGATGCCATCATCCACTTCCTTAAGGAAGTTGGATTGTATGCAAAATTATAGTTTTGTTGTTTTTTAAATATTTTACTATTTATAAACATTTAATTTGTTTCACCTGATAATTTTGTATGTTCTATTTACAATTGTCGTTTGATAATATTAGTTTTAGCTTTTACTTAAATTATTTTAAGTGTTTACTTTTATTTATTTATTAGCAATAACAATTTGTTTTAGTCTCGGTCTTTTGACTTAGTTTTACTTTAAAGATTTATTAAGTTATAACATGTTTTTGTCCCGATGATGGCTGCAATATCGCCGACGGGACATAAAGCAGATACCAATCAATCAATCAATCTTTTTTCATTGGATTCCTAGTGATAATCCCTGCCTTATTTGGTAATCAGATTTGCAATATCTTTTACCGTTTTTGAGAAATTAGGGGTCAAAGGGCCAAAAATGTCAATTGATACATGTATATAAATAAGGCTTTTTGTATTAGATGATGTAAATATATATGTTTCAAAAATACATTTTTAAGTCCACCACAAGATGCATGTGTCAAAAAGCTTTGTAAGTGCACCATGGGCTTCATGTGACCAAAGCAATGGACTATCAATATTGGTCCTCTAACGTACAGGGTTCAACTTGTTGCGGTCATATCATGCTGGGCTCGGCGTAGCTTTTTATTTGCACTGGTAATCATTAATTATTTACTGAAAAACGTTATTTTCACACAATTTTACAACGAGATGGTAATCAAACAATCAAAAAGAAGGGGGTATGGTAATCAATTAATCACTCAAAAATTATCCTTGTAATCAAATAATCACCCTAAAAATGGTCTAGTAATCACATAATCAAGAACCCCATGATGACCCCCAATAATAGTTATTAGGGCCCCGGATCAAAGATGAGCAACTCCTTTTCTTTTAACTTTGTTCGTCCGTCCATCTCTGTCTGTCCGTCCACAATGTCTTGTGAACACTTCAACTTAAAACTTTAAGGCGTAGAGAACTGAAATTTACATGTGATTCAGGACTTATTTCTTTTATTTAACCAATATTGGCCTGGCAATTCGCTCATGTATGAATCTATTAGCTATCCATAGTTAGTAATAGTATATCATAGTCTTGCGTTCGTTTCTGTCTCGTTATTCAAATTTAGTTAACGCTTATCTTCGTTACCCTTCGCAATAAGACTCTAAGCGAATTTACGTTTTCCAACGGAAGTCTTCGTTTCTATACGCTATTCATATTTTATCATCGTACTGATTCGTCGGGATCAGAATGGTGCGACGAAGGACGATGCATGACGAATGATAAAAGAATGATAAACGAACAATTACCGTACATTAAATAAGAGGTGCGATTTCAAACAGATGATAAACGAATTTTAAATTCGTCGGGAAATTTTGAACATGTTCAAAATTAACCGACGAATTTGAAGAATCGCAACTGTTAGTTCCGAAGGCTTCCGAAGGCTTACGAAACCGAAAACGAAGGGTAACTATGGTTTACTATCAATTACGATTACAAACTATTTTAAAAAAAACTACTATTCGCCGGTCATCGCAACCCTTATTTTATGCAATTCGGTTAAGTGTGAGGGGGCCTTTAAATACACTGTCACACATTTTTGAGATTTTTAGGCTATACCTTGAAATTCATTAAATTTATGCAGTCATACCAAAAAGTATTTTAATTCAACCAACATTTAACAAATATCATGCATATAATAAATTGATCTGAAATATGACGTTCCTTCATTGATGAATATGAAGTAAATAATGCATAACAGATGATAAAAAAATCAAATTACATTGAAGTATTCAAATGATAAAGGGAAAAAGAAAACAAGCCTTTTTGGTATTCAATATTCTTAAGTCACAGCAAGACTTTTTAACATGAACCAATTTAAAACTTTCACTATTTTGTTTTTATATTGTTGATTCATATTTAGAGAATGTTTTTGTCCCGTGCGGGGCCCGGGTGGCGAATAGGCCCGCAGCAGAGCCTAGCTTGTCGTAAGAGGCGACTAAGGGTCTTGGGATTCTGACGTCGGGTCAGTGCTCAGCCCACAGTGCAACCAAGTGTGTACCCTAGGTGGCTGGATAGGGTAACCCTCGTCCGCGGGGGTTGTCAGGTCTATAATACGGAGACTCTGACCGCCGACCATAGTGGGCCAACGTGTGTGGAGAGTGCCACGCTTCATGCACGTAAAAGACCCCTTTGTGGACCGCCAAATAGTGCACCACATAAATTTTCCGCCCCTACCCACTTCCCCCCTTTTCCTGTGGATCTTTAAAATTTACCGGTCCTTTGTGTCCCATATAGCCCATATTTCATTTATCATCATCATTTTATGTTCATTTTATCAGCCTTTTCATGAAATTACCTATATAGCGTTGCACGGGCGTATAACACCAACTCACTCACTCAAGATCAGAAAACCGATATCATTTGTGATTTTTTTAACTTTGTTTGTGCATACTGTTGTGCTTTTGTCTTTTTTACATTGTATTATACAATTTAAAATCTTAATTTCTTGTGTCCATTTAGGAGTTAAGTTACGAACACTTCTGATGTGTTTCGCAAAGCGGTCTTCAAGTCTACGGCAGGTCTCACCGACATAAACCATCTGACATTTTTTGCATTGGATTGCGTATATCTAATTCTCCGATACGCAAGTAAACCCATTTCTAAGAGTGAAAGTGTTGGACGGACCATTCACCTCATCGGTCTCCCAGGTAAACTGACATGTGGAACACACGGGCCGCTTACATTTTCTAGTGCCACGGTAATCAGCTAGAGGCGGCGAGTCGCGCTTTTAAAAAAGCTGGTGACAATGTGTTGTCATAGACTTTTGCCCTTTCTAAAAGCCGTTAAAGACCTCTGTCATGTGTTGGTCCTCTAAAACAATGGAGCGAAAATTCAAGAGAGGATATCCGAAAATTCCGGATCAAAATGTTCTGTGCGGCCGTATTGTGCGGAAGGTACGTGAGTACCAAAGGAACACGATCGCTGGCATTTTTTGTTTTAGGCTCCAGTGCCGACGTTCTGATTACCTGAGAGACCGAGGATATGGCCTTATTTAAAACCCTGGTTGGATATCCTCTCTTGACCTGACAGATATGGCCTTATTTAAAAGCCTGGTTGGATATCCCGATGATATGGTTGGATATCCTCTCTGAATAAGGCCATATCCTCGGTCTCTCAGGTAAACAGAACGTCGGCACTGCCACTCAAAAAAATATATACTTAGTAATTTTGGATTACTTGTTTTAAAGACCAAACCGCCTATTTAATTCTACCGGTGATTTTTTTCTGTAAACTTTGCCAGTAAAAAGGCTAAATATATACTAAGAACAATAACCAGAAAAAAATATGGGGTCACCGACCTTTTTTTGTTGCTATGGCAATCTCAAATTGTGTTATTAATACGAAATTGTGATTTATTTATCATATCAAAAAATCTAAATTTATTTCATAAATATTGAGTGGAAAACATTCAACTTAACTTCACATCATACCTGAAAGGTCTGGGATTTATTAGAAAACAAAACAAAAATTAACCGGTCCTTTGTGTCCCACCCTACCCCATATTTCATTTATCATCATCATTTCATGTTCATTTTATCACCAATTTCAAAATAACCTATATAGCGTTGCACGGGCGTAAAACACCAACTCACTCACTCAATCACTCACTCAATTCTTGTCCGATTTTGACAATTTTTTGCAAGTTTATTCTTGTCAAGTAGCAGATATATTTTTTGTGTCCCCTTTTTTTACTGTTATGTTATTAGGGACCAAAGGGGCCAAAATCGTAACGTTTTTAGCTCACCTGACCCGAAGGGTCATGTGAGCTATTGTCATCGTTAAGCGTCCGTCGTCCGTCTGTCGTCCGTCCGTTAACTTTTCTTCAAAGATCTTCTTCTCTGAAACCACTGTAGGGATTGCATTGAAACTTGGTATACTTGATCTTTAGGATGTCCTCTACCAAGTTTGTGAATTATATACATGTCGACAAACCAACATGGCCGCCGTTGCTAAAAATAGAACAGGGGGGTCAGACCATTGTTTTTGGCTTTTAACTCGAAAAGTATAAGAGATAGAGAAAATCCGAAGCAACCTTCCTTTTACAGCATCAAAAGCTCTACAAATCTCTCCATTGAGTCGAAGTTGTGAAACTGCTCCTTATAGGAGTTATTGCCCTTTAATCATCAAAATTGACCATTTTTTCAGTTTTTGGACTATACCTTGAAAACCGTTAGAGCTAGAGGAAAAGTTAGCATTGCAGAATTGTTAAGCTCATTGAGATCTACGAAAATGATTTCAGGGTCAAAATTGTCAGATCAACCGTTTAAGAGTTATTCCCCTTTAACTGTTCTTTTTCCATTAATTTACACTGATTTTCAAAAATCTTCTTCTCTGAAACCGCTGAAGGGATTGCATTGATACTTGGTATACTTGATATTTAGGATGTCCTCTACCAAGTTTGTGAATTATATACACGTCGACCAACCAACATGGCCGCCGTTGCTAAAAATAGAACAGGGGGGTCAGACCATTGTTTTTGGCTAATAACTCGAAAAGTATAAGAGATAGAGAAAATCCGAAGCAACCACTCAATCTCAGCATTAAAATATCTACAAATCTCTCCATTGAGTCAAAATTGTGAAACGACTCCTTATAGGAGTTATTGCCCTTCAATCGTTAAAATTGACCATTTTTGCAGTTTTTGGACAATATCTTGCAAACCGTAAAAGCTAGAGGAAAAATTAGCGTTGCACAATTGTTAAGCTCATTCAGATCTACAAAAATGATTTGGGGGGGGGGGGGTCAAAATTGTCAGATCAGCCATTTAAGAGTTATTCCCCTTTAAATGTTTTTTTTTTCATTGATTTTAACTGATTTTCAAAAATATTCTTCTCTGAAACCACTGGAGGGATTGCTTTGAAACTTGGTACACTTGATCTTTAGGATGTCCTCTACCAAGTTTGTGAATTATATACATGTCGACCAACCAACAAGGCCGCCATTGCTATGGTCCTTATAGGAGTTATTGCCCTTTAACTGTTTTTTTCTATTTATTTAAACTGATTTCAAAAAATCTTCTCTGAAACTACTGAAAGGATTGTTTTGCAACTTTGTATTCTTGAAAGGTTGTGTAATTAATTCAAAATTTGGCGTAAGAGATCAGGTGAGCGATTCAGGCTCCTGGGAGCCTCTAGTTAGTTCTGGTCTGATTAAAAAAAAATTGTTTTACAAGTTCATCCTTGCCAAGTAGCGATTCTAAATTTTAAGTTAGTTAGTTAGTTATTGCTTTACTCCCAAGCAGCGCGATTTCGGCTATATCTGAGAGATGAACATGAAAGTGGTGATACAATGAACATGTAAAGATGATGAAGTGGAGGAAATGGAGACACAAGGCCAATCGGTTAGTTAGTTAGTTATTGCTTTACTCCCAAGCAGCACGATTTCGGCTATATCCGGGAGATGAACATGAAAGTGGTGATACAATGAACATGAAATGATGATGAAAGTGGAGGAAATGGGGACACAAGGCCAATCGGGTAGGAGAGTTTTGACTGCCACTGGAAAAAGGAGAGATGGATAGGGACGGGACATTTTTCCCAACACGGTGCACTACTATGGTTTGCGGTCAGGTTTTCCGCATTATCGCCTGACGACCCCGCATCTCTCGATGTCAGGGCTGCCCCATTCAACCACCTGTGGGCAAAGCGGCCTGGCCCCGATGTCAGGTTTCTGAGCGCTCTTTAGTGGACTTTTACCGACAAGCCTAGCGCTGCTGCGGGCCTATTCGCCTCCCGGGCCCCGCACGGGACCTAAATTTTAAGAATAAATATTTGCAACCCCCATCGTTTTTTTCGCTCATTACTTAAGGGGCCGTTATAATAATTTTAAGAAAAATACTGGTTTGATTTTTAATTTTTTCCCCAAACATTATTCTTTTCAAGAGTAGAATACAAAATTGAAAATGTATTTTTTTACCCCCTGAGTCGAAAGTCCATCAGAGAAGCATGTGTCAAAAACCTTTGTCAGTCCACCATGGGCTGCATGTGTCCAGAGCAATAGACTATCCTAATTGGGCCTAAAACGTACAGGGTTCAACATGTTGCGGTCGTATCATGCTGCGCTCGGCGAAGCTTTTTTTTTAAGTGAAGCAAGTATCTAGAGATTCATATTCAAAGACACAGAGCTACAGCGATTCCGTGTGAAAAAATATAGCAAATTGTTCAAGAGTCAAGAATACCTCAATCGACACATGAAAAACAAACATTGAATTTAGACAACATCTCTAAATATGTTTTTGCAAAATGACAGAATATGCTCACAGAAAGTGATTTTTATCTGCTCTTAACAGTAGAAACAAGTTTATTAGTTTTTTGTTTTGTTTTCAGTACTAACGTGTAAACATTTATACTTCCATGTACATATATAAAACCTCTGTAGTCTTGCGCATACTAAATGATGGGATTAATGATGTTTTTTTATGGCGCTGAAGCCTTTGGCTTCTGTTGCTAAGAAACACAGCACAGTTTTGAGACACAATGAAGAAAATGGTGTTATCAGGCTAAATAACATGTATAAAATAGACCAAATGTAAGAATTTGCACCATCAATTGATAAGGAATAAAGACACTGGGAATACCTATAAGTTTTGTTTTACAGTTTTAAATTTAAAAATATATTTAATATATTACACATACATGCATGCAAATGTACATGTGAATAAATTAACAAATTGCCATGTTCCGCCTTGAATTCCATTTGCATAATGTACTTTGCGAAGAAATCATAATCATAATCATAATCATTTTTAAAAATAAATGTTAATCAAAAATATACAAATGTTCTTGAAAATATTATTTTTACATTATGTACATGACGTCTTTAAAAGATGTTATTCTATAGTTTTAATTAGGGCCCCCCTTGAGTTTTCACTTTGTCCGTCTGTCTGTCTGTCCGTCCGTCCGTCAGCAATTCTTGTGAACACTATAACTCCAAAACAATTAACACCACAGCTACTAAGTAGCTAGCATGTCATGATTTGCATATTAAAATTGCATGCAAAAATGTGAAATATTTTCGGAAAAAAAACGAAAATCACAGATATTGAGAATTGGACTTTGTGAACACTAAAACTCAAAAACTGATAAAAATACAGTTCTGAAACTTTGTACAATTGCTAAGTAGCATGTCATGATTTGCATATTAAAATTTCGTGCAAATCTGTAAAAAAACTTCATGTTTTATCGAAAATCACAGATATTGAGAATTGGACTTTGTGAACACTAAAAATCAAAAACTGATAAAAATACAGTTCTGAAACTTTGTACAATTGCTAAGTAGCATGTCATGATTTGCATCTTAAAATTTCGTGCAAATCTGTAAAAAAACTTCATGTTTTATCGAAAATCACAGATTTTTAGCTCACCTGACCCGAAGGGTCAAGTGAGCTATTGTCATCGCCATCCGTCCGTCGTCCGTCCGTTACTTTTTCAAAAATCTTCTTCTCTGAAACCACTGAATGGAATTTTTTAAAACTTGGTCCAAGTATTAATCAGGGCATGTTGTTTAAAAATTGTGTTCGGCTTTATGATTTGATAACAAACATGGCTGCTGTTACTAAAAATAGAACATAGGGTAAAATCACATTCAAAGACTTATAACTTGAAAACTAGAACAGATAGAAAAAATCTGAAGGATCTTAGGCTCTTCAGAATCAAAAGTTCTACAAAAGTCTGCACTGGGTCGATGTTGTCAGAATACCCCTAATAGGGGTTATGGCCCTTTAAGGTCAAAAATAGCGTTTTTTCATGTTTTTGCCCTATAGAATGAAAACTATTGCAGATAGAGAAAAGGTGTTGCTTGCTGAAATGTTAAGCTCATTTAGCCTCAGGAAAGTCTCCGTTGTCTCAAGTTGGGACTTGACCAATTAAAGAAGAGACCATTATGCCTTAAGGACCAGGTGAGCGATTCAGGCTCCTGGGAGCCTCTAGTTAGAATTGGACTCTGTGAACACTAAAACTCAAAAACTGGTAGCAATACAGTTCTGACACCAATCTCCTGCGCAGACATCTTATTCACTCCGTAACTACTTTCGCATTACTACGCTACTAAGATCTCTGCAACACCAGATGTGGAATTCCTCTCCTGGCCGAATCACAGGTGTACGAATACTATGTAACGAAACAATGTATTTCGGTTTTCAATATGGCCGACGGAAGCTATGAAAAGTATCTCAAGGCGTTACGATTTGAAGATATCACTCTTGAACCCAAGCAGAGAGAAATTTTAGATGCGCTAGACGCAGGAAAAGATGAAATTATGGGAGTTCTCCCCACGGGTTATGGGAAAAGCTTAGTTTTTAATATTGCTCCTTTGTTGCTCGACGGAACTGTGCTAGTTTTTTCTCCATTGTCGATAATTCAGAACGATCAACAGAATAGACTGAACAGTACAAACCTGAAAACCTGTATTTTAAACGTGAAGGTTAATTCCCAAATAATTTTGCACTATTTTACTCATTGCACCTTCTTTACATCGACGATGGGATGAATGACTACCAATCGTGCGGGGCCTTGCATAATTTGGTGGTCGAGTGGTCTAAGCCAGACTAAGGGGACGACCATTTGATTCTGAGGGGAGGCCTGTCAGTTTAGGTCAGATTATTTATTTTCAAAATTTTGCGGGCCAGAATATTTTTTTCTTTCGCCACTATATGGCAAGAATATTTATTTTCTGCATAATTGCTTAATTGAGCAAGGATCTTGGGACAGATTATTTATTTCCTGGCAAACAGAGGCCAGATTATTTATTTCCAACCTTTAACAGGCCAGAATATTTATTTACAAAAACTGTCAGCCCCCCTCAAAATCAAATGGTCGCCCCCTAAGGCGCTGGTTTAAATACAACACTATTGATCACTAGCCGATCACCTCTCAGCTGGTGTTCGAGTCTTGTTTGTATTTAACAAGAAAAGGGACTTCCCCAACTGTATGTGAGGTTTGTCAGTTACTTACCTGCCCAATTACGTAGGTCGATGGTTTCCTAGTCCAAATGATTATGCTGTCTTGGAAGCCTTTTATAATTTTTTACCTTTGGCTTCCTACGACTCTCTGGGGATCTTAAAAAGTCCAAATGAAAAAAAAAACAAAACAGAAATACGTCATGATTATCTGGACTAGTTTCCTCCACCATCAAAACTGACTGCCCTACATGGCCCAAGTGCGTCGATAAAGGGCGTTAAAAACCAACACACACACACCAATCTTTTAACCAGATGCTTTTTATACCCCGCCACACGAAGTGGCAGGGTATTATGTTATACCCTCAGTTTTTTTCGGTGTCTGTCCGTCCGTCCGTCTGTCTGTCCGTCTGTCTGTCCGTCCCCCGAAGGTTTCCGACCAATAACTTGAAAACGCGTCAAAGGATTTGAATGATATTTTGCACAGCTGTTTAGTACAATAAAATACAGGTCAAGTTCGATTTCCAGCATGATCCAAAAAATAGTTTTCGAGATAGGCCACTTTGAAAAATCAAATTTCATGAAATTTTGAGTTTCCGACCAATAACTTGAAAACGCGTCAAAGGATTTGAATGATATTTTGCACAGCTGTTATGTACAATAAAATACAGGTCAAGTTCGATTTTTACCATGATCCAAAAAATAGTTTTCGAGATAGGCCACTTTGAAAAATTAAATTTCATGAAATTTTTAGTTTCCGACCAATGACTTGAAAACGCGTCATGGGATTCAAATGATATTTTGTACACCTGTTAAGTACAATAAAATACAGGTCAAGTTCAATTTCCAGCATGATCCGAAAAAATAGTTTTCGAGATAGGCCACTTTGAAATCAAATTTTATGAACTTTTGATATTATATCGTGGCGGGGTATCATTTAATGTCCCATTACATGCCCTATTTTTAAGTAACTAGTTTATACAAATGTCTTATATTTATTTTTATACAAAATACATAAGAAGGTAAAAAAAAAACACCAGTCCATATCAAAAGAAAAAATGAAGCACTATTATTCTCAAAGCATGCTTACTTTAGCAGGATTCGGAAAACCAGCTCTTAACTAAATCATAATGACATTATGTACATGTAGCTGAGAATTACATAATCATGGAGTTGACTTAATAACTACATAATTATAATTAGTTCCTAGCATAAAGGATGTGAATTGACCAGAGTAGTTCTTGTCACTTTTTCAAACATAGTATGCAGTAATTGCTGATCATGTAATAGTTCTCTTCATGATAAATTTATATGTAATGGCTCATTTTATGGTTTAATTTTTCCTCATCCAAGAGCAGGTTGTTTGTATTTGTGGAAATAATTCACAGTAAAAGTTATTAAAATCATATGGCAAGATGTACTCTGTGACCAATTTAGTTTTCACTTAGTGACCCTTTTTTGGGTAAAATTTTATAACATATACAAGAAGTTAACTGTTGTGGTAGCCATAAGCCACCTGATGAGTACCCTTGGCAGGGACGAAACAGTTATTTTATTAATAGGTAAAAAATCAAATGACAAGTCAATTCATGTTGCTAGTTTCTTTTGAAAGTTCAAATGATGAGGATGTCTTGAAGGCTATTTATGATACTGTATAAGTGTTTTTTTTTTATCAGAAATGGAAAGGAGTAGAGCCATGAAGGCCCTAAATCTGCCTGGTATTTTCACTATTTTTTCAACCACTATAACTTGTCAAAAAATAAACTAAAATATATTAATGTGTGAACAAACTTTTCATATCTGTAAGATTTAGCAAAATATTTACACCACAGGTTAGCATTGAGAATTTAAACAGGTCATCAATTTTAAAATTCCTCATTTTTCACACATTTTCACTGTTTTTTCTGCATATTTCGTAGAAATTAGTTTTTGCCACATTCCTCAACCATCGTAATTTTTTTTATAATTCATTTATAATATCATAATACACATTTCTATCACAAAATGATTTTGGTCGACAGGTGTGGCCCATTTCATATTCATCTATTTATACATGAAAATCAAGGAAAACTGTCACAAATTGTTATTTTTCACAAAAAAGACTATTTTTTACCTCACTGCTCTCATTATTAATAAGTAATTGAAGGGGAAAATATTGCAATTCATGAAATATATAAAGACTAATGAACATTAATGCAGCAACCTCAAGCAGAAATATCAAAGTTGAATTCTTGGGCCATTTTGGGGCCTTCGTGGCTCTACTCCTTTATTAATTATTTTTCTTGATAAAAAGGGTAATTCTATATTTCCATAATAATCATGATAATATGAGGTTTTTAACCTATGAGGCTCCAACAAAAAATATTTTTCTAAATTTATCAATTTATTAATTGTACAAGCAAAAATAATTTTAGGAAAAAATTATGATGCAACATGAATTCAAACAAAATATATTCAAAATAAACTAGCTTTTCTAGTGGGTCACATGTGGGCTTGATGACGTTTAAAATTTGCAAAGCAAAAAGAATTGAATTAAGCCCATAGTACAACTAAAATATTGACATTTCTACCATTATCACTCACTTTGGGAGCGTTTTATTTTCTTGGTCATTTCGGTTAAATATCAAAGGTATTTTGCTGAATATATTAAGTAAAATTATGTATTCTCATTATTTTCATGACCTGTTGTTTGTCCCAAATAAAGTGAAAATTAAATCACAGCAAAACAAACACTTGCACAGTATTTGCCTATTTTAAAAGAATGCACAAAAAAAGTTTAGTAAAGATGAGTTTGCCTACTGTAGCTTACTGTAACTTTTTGGTAATTTAGGATGGTGAAATGTCAGCATTTTTGAATAATGAATATATGAATTGTACAATGTATTAATACATGTATATCACATCACATTGCAGGGCAGGGTGTTATTGCGCTCCAGTGATGAGATGGTAATAAAAGATCTACATAGTACAGTTCCTTTAAACAGGGTCATGGAGTCAAATATAATATTCGTGCATCCTGAGGCACTTTTTGATACAACTGAAGGAAAACAGCTGCTAGATAATGAAAGGTATATTAAGTATATATGCACAAATTTTTGGTTAAAGTCAGCAGTAGATATGTAGGCTTTCTGTAAAAACTTTAAAGTTCCATAGAGTCCGACTCACATCTACCATAAATTCATCTCACAATTAGATGAACTTGAAGTTTAATAACTTATTTGAATGAAATTCTAAATTTTAATTGTATCTCAAATTAAAGTTACACAGCAGTAGAAAAAAGGAACTACCTGCATACTTTCCATCAGCACCAAGAGTTGCTTTAAGTGCAACAGTTACTGTCCTGAAACAGTCGGAGATACTTGGTGCTCTAGGCTTTACTAAAGCAATCATAATTAAAGAAAGTCCAGACAGGCCAAATATCTTTTTGTCAAAAGTGGAAAAGGTAAAAAGTCTTTACATGTATGAAACATTTTTTGCCTTTTACCAGCCGTTGTGTGACAAACTAAAAAAAGAGGGACTGAGTTTCCCAGTGACATTGTTGTACATGCCCATGCAACATATTGGTGATGCATCTGCATACTGCAGATATCTGTTTAAAGACCCAGTGCTGAATAAATCACTGTATGGTGTGTTGTGTAGTGGCCAGGATCAAGAAGTTAAAGATTATATAATTTCTGAGTTGAAAAAAGAAAAACCATCAGTCAGACTTGTATTTTGTACTTTTGCATGGGGTTTGACTCTCCATCAGTTCAGAGAGTCATCCATAGCAAACCACCAAAGAACATTCAAGATTATGTCCAGGAAATAGGCAGGGCTGGTCGTAAGGGTGAAAATGCAGAAGCAATTCTTTACTACTCACCAAGAGATGTGGCCAAAAATGTAACCGACATATGCCAAGATATTGTTGACTATTGTGGTGAAAAGGAGTGTCTAAGAAGTAATTTGTTGCATCATTTTGGCTTTAAAAGGGATGTTGAACAATCTGATCATATTTGTTGTCAGTATTGCAAAAGAAGATGCACTTGTTTTGAATGCCTGATAATGCAAATGGAATTATGAATATGATAAGTTAGCTTATAATTAGATTTGTTTTAACAGAATATTGATATTTTTTACACATTGTTTTATAAGCAATGTTTTATGGCAGGTTAATTTGGAATTTCACTTTTCCTTTTTTGTACAAGTTTTAAATGTAGTTATTTACATACATAGTAGTGAAATATCAAGATTTTTTGAACGAACAGATCTTTTATTTCAATCAGTGAAAGAACTTAAAACGGCAGAAATTTTAATTACAACACATGTAACTGTTATTTGGCATAACCTATAACATTGTCTATGACGTCAAAAACCATTACCCTTACATGAAAATAGTACTGAAAATTTTGGTAATTGAGCCATTAATAAAGCCATAATTGTAGTTTTATCTATTTGATAATAGTATAACTAATCCAGATTCCGAATATGGGAAATATTCAACTTGTGCATGTCAAACTTTAGCCGCACTAGCAGTGATAGTCATCGCCTACCAAAACTTACGCTTCCTAAGTTCTCCGGGAATATTCTAGAGTGGCAAACCTTCTGGGACTCCTTTGAGTCAGCCGTACATCTGAACACATCACTTTCAAATGTCCAGAAATTTAATTACCTTAAAGCACAGCTAGAAAGTGAAGCCCTTCAATCCATCGCGGGATTCGCACTCACGAATTTGAATTATGATGAAGCGATTAATGTACTAAAAGACAGGTTCGGAAATGGTGACAAAATAATAAGCACATACCTTGAGGCTTTGATTGAAATACCACAGCCTAGAAACGATATTCGAAGTTTGAAGACATTCTACGATCAAATTGAATCGTATGTGAGAGGACTAGACGCACTAGGCGAATCACAGGAAACTTACGGCAAGCTACTCATACCTATCATAATGAAGAAATTACCAGCCGAGATGAGAAGAAACCTTCGACGAGTACACGGAGCAAGTTCATGGATTTTACAAGACCTCAGGAGAGACATATTAGAGGAAATCAACATTATGGAGGAAGGCCACGATGTAGACAAATGTAGCACCATACCCACCACTGCATCCTTTGTAACTGGAACAAGACCAAAACCACATCAAAATCAGAACAGGTATGTTTCCCAGTCCAAGGAGAAACGATGCGTATTTTGCAACGACATGCACTCAGCTGTAAATTGTAGCAAGTTCAAGGAGGTATCAGACAGGGTAGTTATTGTCAAACGAGAACAACTATGTTTCAACTGCCTTGGAAAGCACAGACTAAGTGAATGCAAATCCAATCGTACATGTAAGAACTGTAAAAAGAGACATCATACAAGTATTTGCACACAAGCCAACAAACCTGTCATTACCAATGTTAACACACAGAAACAAGAAAGTACAGGAAATCGCAACACCCAAAACCAGAGAAACCGCACTGATCAGCCACAACAAAACTCAACCTCAGTAAACCTTATCAATAACACAGATACTAGCATACTCTATTCTACAGACTCTAGATCTAGCATACTTTTGAAGACAGCCGTAGCACCCGTGGGATTTGATAATACGTTCGTAGACAGTAACATATTATTTGACGAGGGAGCTCAAAGATCTTTCGTAACAGAAGAACTTGCACAGCAACTTAAGCTGAAAAGAACCGAATCAGAGGAATTGAACTTATCAACTTTTGGCGGCGGAGATAGAGACACGAGAAGTCTAGATCGCGCAACTGTATATCTACAGTCTGAACTTGGACAGAAAATTCCAATCAAAGTATTGATAATACCGAGGATAGCCATGCCGCTTCAAAATCATATTTCTAAGATTGAGAACAAACATGTGTATCTGAGAGGATTGAAACTAGCTCAACCGATCACACACGAGAAATCATTTGAAATCGCATTATTAATTGGCGCCGATTATTATTGGGATATCGTGGAGGATCAAATCGTGCGAGGAGATGGCCCAACAGCGGTGAAATCTAAGATTGCTTATTTACTTTCAGGACCAGTAAGAGGAGATAGAGAGAGGACAAACCGAACAAATGCAGCGAACATGCTTAACGTATTAGTATCGCACAAGGTTGATGAACAAAATATCGAGAAGTTCTGGAATTTGGAATCAATTGGAATCAACAGCAAGGAAGCCGATGAGCCGGAAAACAAGGAATACTTGAGAGCTTACCAAGAGATGTCCATAGAATTCAGAGAAAATAAATACATAGCAGGATTGCCATGGAAACAGAACCACGATGCGTTACCATCAAATTACGCAGTAGCTAAGAAAAGAACTGAAAGCGTAATCCGTAGATTAAGACAACAACCAGATATGCTTGAGAAGTATGGGAAGATTATTGAAGACCAAGAGCACCGTAACTTCATAGAGAAGGTTAACGATACAGAGCAACAAACTCATAGAGTACACTACATACCACACCATCCAGTGTTCAAGGAATCAAGTACCACACCCATGATAATTGTATACGACTGCAGTTGTCGTCAGTCACCATACAAACTCAGCCTGAATGATTGTTTAATGGATACACCACCTGAACTTAACGATTTGACTAAAATACTACTGAGATTCGAAATAAAGAGACTATCTAGTTCAGATATAGTAACCGACTACTTAGGATCGAGAGGAGTTGAATGGAAATTCATACCTAAACGTGCGCCCTGGTATGGGGGGTTTTGGGAGCAACTTATTGCATTAACAAAGACGTGCTTGAAAAAAGTTCTTGGCCGTTCACAAGTAGACATGGAATCCTTAGTGACAATCGTATCCGAAATTGAATCGATATTGAATGATAGGCCGTTAACCTATTTATCTTCCGACATCAGAGACTGTGAGACGTTAACGCCAGCACACCTTCTTTACGGTAAACGCATCACAACACTACCGTATCCGCGAGTGGAGATCGACGAAACCAGTGATCCGACACACATCGAACATTCCGATTTAAGCAAACGTGCAAAGAACCAGATTATTCTAATACAGAGCTTCTGGAAACGTTGGAAATTGGACTATCTTACATCTTTGCGAGAATTCCATCGCGCGACAGGAATCGATCAACAAGCAATTAAGACCGGTGATATAGTACAAATCCATGACGAATCACCGCGTGTCAACTGGAAACTCGGAATCGTGACCGATCTAGTAAGAGGAAACGATGGACTTAATTAATTAACAAATCTTCATATGACATCACCCTCAACAAAACACCATCTGTTTTGTCAGCTCTCCAAAGTTTAATTACAACTGTACTGTCAGACTGAAATAAAGCAGTTAATATATCAATAAATTAATTAGATGAGATTTTAGCATGGCCCTTTCCAGACAAATCTTCCATGCAAAAATGCAATGTTTGTCGGAACATAACGGTTAACCAATACTATTTGCATGTACATATATAAAATTGATTCAGTCTGGTAAAAATCGTGTCTGTGGTAAGAATCTTGTTGTATTATTATTATCCTGTAAAAAACAGAATTGTTTCCAGACCGAATGTCTGGTAAAATCATTAATTTCAACTGGGAATCTCTGTGTCCTGGTATATTTTCTATCTAAAGCATTGTTACAAGAGGCCCCATGGGGCCTGCATCGCTCAGGCCCTGGTTGAATAAAAAAAAAATTACCAAAATTTATGTTCCATGGCAATGACTGACTTAAGACTTACGACATGTATGTAGTGCCTATCAAGGCAGTGTTTTTGTTACCCTTTTTCATAACAGCCCAGGCCACTCCTGGATGTTTTGGGAAAAATATGAAAAATAGGTATTTGCAGGAACCTCGATCATGACTTTTGGAATTTGGCACGATTTTGCAATAAATTTCCAAGGGGAAGATGTTCTATTTTGAAATCATTTTTTATTAATTGTTCAATCTTGACCAAGCTATGTAAATATAGCTTATTCACTTCAATTTTAATATATCACTTGTTATATTTTTATAAAATCAAATAATGATGTCCTAGCTTTTGACTTAAGAACCTTAAATCAAATAAAGCTATTCTTAAAAAAATTGCACCTACATAGTGCAAAAAGTATTCGTCATTTTCGATTTTCTACATTATATTTTATATAAAATTACATTTTTTCAAAAAACTATTTTGAAGCCATTTCGTGGTCAACTCATATGAAATAAAAAGAAACAAACAAAGCAGTATTTAAAGATTAACTGTTTATTTGCACATGAAGATGTGGCATTCCAAATTATTTTTCTGGCAAGTTGGACAAATAGGAAAATTTTTCTCAATAATTTTGGTTAAAATGTATAGGAAAATAGGCAATCCAAAACATTTTTTGTGTTTTGGTAACAGTTGGTACAATGCTTCCGAAAATTACATTTGGCGCTAAATTTCAAATGCAATATATGGGGAGTCTATGATACAGACTAATATTATGGACAAAAACGTGTCCAAAAAAATAATGGGTATTTTACTGGAAATACCCAAGAATTGCCTCATGCACACAAAAAAAATAATCAATATTATTGGATATACCCCCCCAAAAAAACCCAATAAGTGTTCCATGAACATACATAACACCCAATAAATGGTCAATGGTAAACACGGACGGACGGAGACCATTACTAAGTCCCTCCGACGCGTTGCGGCGGGGGACAAAACTTAATAACCGGTGACTTGAATGAAACCATTCAACTGTTTGATTATCATTCAAATAATCTAAAAAACAGCCCTAGGCAAATGGGTGTGGATGGTATTAACCATAATTTAGATGCATTAGAGAAGTTGGGGGAACATTTTCCAGGAGTAGTGAAACATCTGAGATCTTTAAACAATAAATTTGATGTGGAGGAATGTCAGGCAAGAATTTCTCTTTTTATACGACCACAAAGAATTTGCAGATATATAGTGGTATAATGCTGTCTTCGTTGTTGTTGTCCACATCTGTGTCCTTGTCTTTTAACTTTAGTTTTAGCACCGTGTCTTTAGTTCTAGTTATCAGTAGTCGTGAGATTTGAGATTGATGATTCTTACCATATAGTTTTTTTTCGATTTTTGAATAATAAAAAAACATGGCCATTGTTGCTAAAATTAGATCGGAGGGGGGGTCAGTCTACTGTTTTTGGCTTGTAAATCAAAAAGATGTTGCTTGCTAAAACCTTCAGCTCATTGAGCTTGACTAAAGTCTCCATTGGGTCGAGGATGTCAAATGACCCTTGGCTTATAGGGATAATTGCCCTGCAACAGTCAAAAATAGTGTGAATGAAAACTGTTGCATATATAGAAAAGCTGTTGCTTGCTTATATTAAAACTTCAGTCAATTAAGCTCTATAAAAGTCTTTGTTGGGTCAAATTTGTCAGAGAAGTTGTTCTTTATAGCTTAAGGACCTGATGAGCAATTCAGGCTCCTTTGAGTTTCTTGTTCCATTTTAGAATTAGGGGCTAAAGGGTACCAAATTAAAACTTTATTGTCAGATTTGTATTTTTTTCTTTATTTACTAATTACTTTAAGATAGACCAATTCCAAACACACCTTTAAGTCTCACAAAATGAAGGATGTAACAAAATACAATGAGCCATTTATCATTCAGTCCCATGCTTGTGGTACAGTGAGGAAAGGTCGACGTGACTTGCCGAAAAATGCCTGATTGAATAGGTTATGGTGGTGATTGTGTTTTTCGTCAAGATGGTCCTATAAAAGTAGTTGTTTGGAAAGACCAAAAAAAAAAAAAAAAAAACGTGCATCTGCTACATCTCTTCCGGGGCACCTGCCTTCACTCTCGTTTCGACATGAGTACACGTTGTTGAATGTGTTTTTTACGTGTGATTTTTATGCCCCCGCGACAACATGTAGGGGGACATTAAGTTTTACTCATGTCCGTCCGTACGTACGTCCGTCCGTCCGTACGAATTTCCGTCAAGCTTTTCTCAGAAACTGTAAATGGGAATGACTTGAAACTTGGTAGGATGGTTCAGTATTACAAACAATATGTCCTAAGCGAATTTTAAACCTGTCTGACATCTACTTCTTGTTTGGGGCTGGATCGATACCAAAATCGACATGAAAATTTCCGTCAAGCTTTTCTCAGAAACTGTACATGGGAATGACTTGAAACTTAGTAGGATGGTTTAGTATGACAAACTATACGTCCTAAGAGAATTTTAGACCTGTCGGACATCTACTTCCTGTTTGGGGCTGGACCGATAGCAAAATCGACATGAAAATTTCCGTCAAGCTTTTCTCAGAAACCGTACATGGGAATGATTTGAAACTTGGTAGGATGGTTAAGTATGATAAACTATGCGTCCTAAGCGACTTTCAGATCTGTCCGACTTCAACTTTTTATTTGAGGCCAGCGGGGGCATCCGTGTCCCATGGACACATTCTTTCTTTATTTTTCGTTTGTTGTGGGGTTTGTTTCGTTGTATGATTTTGTCATTCTTTCTTCGGTATAATGTTTGTTAAACTCATTTATATACCTTTTTTCTTCTAAGGAGTACCTTGATTTAATTGTCATGTGTGAGGCATAAAGCAGACGGAAATATTTCCAAACACTCCATGTATAAATTACTTTAGATTTGGCCAGTGGACGTTCCACCCTGATTATTGATTAAAAAAAAGCAGGAAAAGGATACTCTTACCTCCAGTTATGTCTTCAATACTGTGACGAAATCACGTTTTCGTGCTACAGATGTCAAGAAGTATTGCAACGAAGCCGTTTTTATTAGGACTTAACTAATTGCCCCCCCCCAAAGAAATGACACAATAACGTTTTTTTTCTAATTGATGAAAACGACAGAGATGAACTTGTCCATGTATTAGGAATAATTGATGGTTGTAGAATGAATCCTGGACTTAATAATGTTTTCCACCCCATCCCCATGTTTCATTTATCATCACCATTTGATGTTCATTTAATCATCATTTTCATGTTTATCGTCTGTAAATAACCTATGTAGCGTTGCACGGGCGTAAAACGCCAACTCACTCACTCACTCACTTTGCAGCAGAAGAAGAAAATATACTCCTTAGCAATGTTTCAACAACAACAAGTGTCACCATCCTTCAGTGTAAGTATTATTTTTTAAACAAAGAAAAGAAATGATTTTTTTTTTGCTATAAAAGTGATAAAATATCATTTCATTTAAAAAAAAAGATCACATGCAAACCAAAAAAAATCAAAATAACATGAAGGGAAAAGATTGAGAATACATGTTCATGACACAACATTATCTATTACCATCGTTAAAAAAATTAAAATAATAAGAAAAACTTGAAATGTTCTTAATTTTTTCAGGGATACACAGATCTGATGAATCTTGGCCTCTTAATGCTTTTATCTGCACTGCTGCTGTGTTTACTTTCTTTCTTAGTTTTCGTGTTATATTTTAATGTAAAAAGAAAAAAAAAGTTGTTGTAAGAGGCGACTAGGGGTCTGATGCAACGCTATATAGGTTATTTACAGGCGATGAACATGAAAAGGATGATAAAATGAACATGAAATGATGATGATAAATGAAATATGGGGATGGGGTGGGAAACAAAGGACCGGTAAATTTTGAAGAACCACAGGAAAAAGGGGAGAGGTGGGAAGGGTCGGAAAATTTAGCCTATGTGGTGCACTACTGGGCGGTTCACAAAGGGGTCTTTTACGTGCATGAAGCGTGGCACTCTCCACACACGTTGGCCCACTATGGTCGGCGGTCAGGGTTTCCGTATTATAGACCTGACAACCCCCGCGGACGAGGGCTACCCTATTCAGCCACCTAGGGTACACACTTGGTCGCTCTGTGGGCTGAGCACTGACCCGACGTCAGAATCCCAAGACCCTTAGTCGCCTCTTACGACAAGCTAGGCTCTGCTGCGGGCCTATTCGCCACCCGGGCCCCGCACGGGATTGGAATGACTAGAGAATGAATAGATAAAACATTTATTCAAAATCAATAAACCATTTACAGCGATAGCAAAAAAGGAACTTAACAATAACGAGTAAAGTGCTCAGCCCACAGAGCATCAGCTTGACGAACTTCTAAAGCAAGGCACCATCGCGCACGTCAGCGAAGCGGAATACTTCCCCATCACAAGTTGGATAGTGTTGGTAACGAAGCGTTGAAGCACATCTGACAAGGGAGCTCCTAAAAACTTTCGATTTTGTTGATTGACTTTCTGTACTTGAACTCTCAAACAATAGTTGTTGAGATTAAAAGTCCTATGATTGTTCCGTGTGATATATGCAACCCAAGATTATGCCAATGTGAAACAGCAAAAAAATGAACTACCTTGAGGTGACAAATGTAAAATTTACATTGAAGCATAACCACCATTACTGCGGGCAGATTCAAGGCCAGCTAGCCATATCTGGACACAATTAATGATTTTTTTTATATTTTCATCGTTTGCTAATCACCAGGAGAGGATTTATTTTGATGATAACTTTGGCAAGAAATGCTCCACAACTTGATTTTCTTTTTTAATACATACATGGTTCCCTATATGCTTCATGTATCTGCATTGAATGTTATCATGGTTATGGAATGCAACGAGGAGCCAATGGAGATTGACCACACTATTAGTGACACTTTACAAGATGAAGGCCATGTATTTTTTTGTCCACTGTGCAATGAAAGGATCCAAGAAGCAGAAAACATCAAAAGCTTTGGAGACCGCAGTGTTTGTTGTGATTCATGTAATACTACAAAATGTCAAAATCTGTTTTGAATCGTTCAAAGGAATGGTTGTGTCTTTCTTGTAAAATTTAGTTTAAATTTGAGTTTGTTTGCGTATAGTTTTGGTCAGATTTTGGGGTTATAAAAAGATACACAGTGTTTTTGTTGCCCTCTTTCCTGTATGTTTTTAGAAGAATCACAAAAAAACCAAAATAGGGGGGTAAACTGATGATTTTGGGAATTTTGCATGATTTTGAAAGAAATTTACTAGGGGAAACATCCTATATTGGGAGGTAAAATCAAGCAAACAAAAACTGATACATGCAAATGTTTGTAGGTAGACAGGGAAAATATATTCATAACATAGTTCTCAGCAATAACTTGTATCATGATGTTTGATTATTATGGCATGGGATCCTATATCAATTGTCATGTGATTTCCAGTCTGTTATTGGCCTACTTCTGTTTAAAAATCTGACCAAGTTTGTCGGACTATTTTTTTCATATTTAATGATTCTACAATGCATCATGTTGTATAGACAATTTAAGTTATATATGTATTACTTGATTATCTCAGATATGCCATGTCAAAATACAAGTTTTATAGCTACATTTTTACTTAAGTATTTTATGAATGGTGTGGTACATGTACTTTGTATTTGTGCCAAATAATCTTTTAAATTTATACAAAAAATCATAAACTAGTACATTTATTTAGTATTTAGTAATAAGGACTTGTATTCAAACATTTTATGCTTATAACTGATACTTATTTAACAAACTACTTGTATTTTGGCAATGGTTGGTACAGATTGCAAATCCTACTACAATGTGAACAATCTGATCAAGGTGATGAAGCATAATCATGGGCACCTCATACTTCAAAATACACTTCCTTCTCCTGATAGCTTGTTCAATGTGTATTCGGCGATTTGCAATCTGTTTTGTTTTCAAAACTTCAGCTGTTGTGAATTGTGCTGTGCCACGTTTACCAGGGGAAATGATCAGTTCAGCATTCCTGAGTACAAGGTCTTCATTAATGGTAAAGCCTCTATCTGCTAAGACTTTATCATATGGTTCAACTATGTCAAAAAAAAAAACAGTGTGTAGTGATATGTTTATCACTTGTTCTACCACCCCAGCCTTTTGAGACATAGTTACACATACCCGAGGGTGTCATACTAAGCAGATACTTGGCTGTATTGTGATGCTTGTAATCACTCAAAGTATCTGCTTTAACTGACTGACTGGGGGTCTCGAGAAATACCTCTGTACTATCAATAATATGTCAAACACCACTGTAAGTTGGGTTTTGAAACGACGCAGGGAGATTTTCCGTAACAATTAACGGACTCAATATGGTAAATGCTGTTTATATTGTCATATTTGATTTATAAGGGTGAGTCTAGAGACTATTAACTTTGCTTGTTTTTATTTGAAGAGAAGGAGGAAGTGGCCGTGATCCCTAAAGCATGGTTGAGAGGGAACACATTTTATATGTGGCCTTCATTCAATTTGAGAAGAAGGCTTGAGAGGGCGGTAAAAACATAAAAGAGCCAGTTGAGACAACTAAAAACAAGTTTAAATTATCTAGAACTATGTATAAGACAGGTTAGTAGGTATAAATAGTATGCATTTTTAATTTTTAAGCAAACAGTTGGTAATATATTTGGGGTTTGTAGCCCCTGCCGCTTTAGAAAAAAGGACCAAAAGGGGCTAAAAAAGGTGTATTGACAAAACTGTTGTAGAATGTTATTCATACGATTTTTAAAATTATTTTTTTATTGAATTCATCCTTAAATTCTGTCAACTTAAAGTGTCAATGGTTTTGATATTTATTGCACCGTAAGATTGCTACAAGGGGTCAAGAAAGACAACACCCCCAAAAATCGACTTCTTATTTGTGGTCCAATTTTCAAAATCTTTTTTTCATTGGAATCCTTGTGAAAATATATCTGCATTTTTTAATCATATTTGCAATATCTCTTACCGTTTTTGAGAAATTGTGGGACGAAAGGGCAAAATATGTCATCATTTAAATGTTTGTTTCAGCAAATAGTTTTACACAAAAAATAATTGTAGTCGTCCAGCCAATTGTCATGAAGTTTTGAATATGATGATTATATCCAGATACTAGTAAAAGATTGGTATTATATCCAGACACCAAGCTTAACAAGTATTACTGTGAGCGAGCTCACAAAAGGATACCCCCTGCTTCATATTGGACTCTGTGCTGTCAACAAAATCTTAAGTCCAGTTATCTTCCCTCAATGATAACCGAGAGCAATACAAATTCTTCATGCACATCTACAGAATCTACAGAAGATGTACTTCCTTCATGTAAAGTTTCATCGAAATCCATTAAGCGGTTTAGGAGGAGTAGTGCTTACGGGGTATCCCATTGAATAATTCATTTAAAAAGTCTAAGTCCAATTATCTACCCTGAATGATGTTGGAGTGCGATGAAAATTCTTCATGCACATCTACATATGATGTACTTCCTTCATGTTAAGTTTCAGCAAAATCCTTCAGGCAGTTTAGGAGGAGAAGCGCTTACGAGTTATGTGGACAAACGGACGGACAGACAGACAGACAGGGTGTTTCCTATATACCCCCCAAACTTTGTTTGCGGGGGGGGGGTATTATAACTGAAAAGTCCTTGGTACATCGAGTCTTAAACTTAAATAACAGCATCCGCCATATCAACTCAACATTAGGATTTACATCAACCTGCTTCTCAACTGACATCAGTCATGCTGGACATCTAAATCCAAAAACAAGAACTGAAGACATTATTCCGGCAGACACTTACAACTTTAAACTATATGTGGATGGTATTCAACCTTGCAATCTGCTTGCTGAAGTTTGGATAAAAAAGATCAAACAACAGATTATTGTAGACTCCTACAGGACATAGACCTACTGGACAAAGGTGGGGGCATCCACAACTGACCAGTTAGTTAGTTATTGCTTTACTCCCAAGCAGCACGATTTCGGCTATATCCGGGAGATGAACATGAAATTGGTGACACAATGAACATGAAATGATGATGAAGTGGAGGAAATGGGGACACAAGGCCAATCGGGTAGGATAGTTTTGACTGCCACTGGAAAAAGGAGTAATGGGTAGGGACGGGAAATTTTGCCTCCTGCATGGGGATCCTACGGGTCCTACTCTTACCGAGACCTGCAGCAGGGTTCTTTAACGTGCGAGGAACGTGACGTTTTTCCCAACACGGTGCACCAGTAGATCTATCGGAACTCAAATAGTAAAAAAAGAAAAAGAAAAAAAAAGAAAATAAAGATAAAGAAATACTGCTCAAGATGGCTGTCGCATTATCGAAGCAACCACAAACATTCCGGTTGATGTCTCACACACAAAATGATGCTCTGAATTACACTCTGAATGTGGAAAAAACTTTGCTTAAGAAATTTGAAGCCACCAAACGCAGAACCATAACATAGTTTTTACAAAAGGTGGATTAACAGCAAGATTGGACGCTGTGACATTCGAGCTACTCAGATACGCCTTTGAACTGTTCATACAAAAAGAACAAAACAGGAGGATGGACATCTACCTGCCACACAAAGAATGATAAGGATAATAACATCGTCTATAATACATACTTCTTGAAAGACAAAGACGACAAAGGATATACCATTAAAATGTATAGTACAAAATCTTCCATTTAGGTAAACGGCGATAAAAATAAGTATATTCGTAAATCGACACATGAAGAAAGTATCAGAAAAGTTAGACAGCATACAAATAAATATAAATTGAATGGATATAAATCGAGATGAACTGATTAAATTGATGGCGGACAAAATCAGTGAAGCGATAGATATATTATCTAACAAGAAAGACTTTTCGACTGATACTCCAACTAAAGAGCTGGATATTGATAATAAGTGCATTAAATGTAAGAAAAGGTGTTATACTGGAAGCTGTGATGGACTTACTCAGGATCAAATAAATGACATCATAATTATGCCATTTTACTCTTGTAAAAAATGCAACATTCAGTATAATGAACTTACCCGAACCCAACTCTGCCTACAGGAAGAATTAAACATTACAGGAGATATATGTGGAAATTGCGATGGTGTAATAGATGAGAGCACTAATAGCTGCGACAGATGTCAACTGTGCTTCCACGATCATTGCATAATTACGGACGAGTGAGTGAGTGAGATGGTGTTTTACGCCCGTGCAACGCTATAAAGGTTATTTCCAGGCGATGAACATGGAAAGGATGATAAAATTAACATGAAATGATGATGATAAATGAGATATGGGGTGGGGTGGGAAAGGACCGGTAAATTTTGAAGAACCACAGGAAAAGGGGAGAGGCGGGTAGGGGCGGAAAATTTAGCCTAAGTTGATTACGGATGAAGAGCAATGCTTCAGCTGTGAAGGATCAATAGAATCTGAGCTTACTCAATAATCAATACACTGAAGCTATATCAGATACTGAACTATTGAATACCAATGAAAAGCGACATCCAGTACAACCCTCACATGAGGAAAGTCAGATACATGATTTGCAACAAACACACTTAAAGGAAGTTTACATTGAAGACGGTGCTAATGGAGTACGGGAACTACCAAGCAACTCCAACAACATTGTGGTTACACAAGGTCGAAAGGAAGAAAGAAATGAGATGTGCCCTAGCGACAAAGGTGGGGGCATCCACATAGATTGCTTGAGCGCACCCCATACTCCAACCGTGAATTTGAGCCACGCTATTGATGTAGATGCTTTCTCTCACACAACTAAAAAGAAAGAACTAAACGACCAAGGAAGAGGGCATGATGAAGCAAATGCTAAAGAATTCCGACTCCTAGAACGGAAATTGAAGAAAAAAGAGGAACAACTCAAGATAAAGAATGATCAGATTAATGATTAAGCTAAAGACCACATCAAGCTTGTAGATAAAATACATCAGCTAGAAAGCAAAAAGTCGAAAGTCCACCAGAGAAGCATTTATGTCAAAAACCTTTGTCAGTCCACAATGGGCTGCATGTTTCCAGAGCAATAGACTATCCATATTGGGCCTAATATGTACAGGGTTCAACATGTTGCGGTCGTATCATGCTGCGCTCGGCGAAGCTTTTTATTTCTAACTACGCTAACGTCGCTGCAGACCTATATATAGGTATAGTCACGACGTTAAACTCCCCAGTCAATCAAACTACGCTAAATGTCGGAAAATAAAACTGAATTCGTCATTAAAATACTATAAGCGATATTTTAATACCAAAGACGTCTAATTGATGGAATTGCGTCCGGTGTGATTTCGCTTTCGACGTTGCTCTGTTACGAAGAATGGGACCGCATTGTAGCTCCGCCTAATCAAAGATGTCAAAGGAGCAACATTAATGTAGCTATCTAGGACTAACTGTGAGCAAATGCGAACCACTTCCATTTGGGCTTCGGTTAATAATCTGAACAAGAGGCTCCCAGGAGCCTGAATCGCTCACCTGGTCTTGATATCAACCCTATGAGGACTTTTGTAAAGCTAAATGAGCTGAATGTTTAAGAAAGAAAAAGCTTTTCACTATTTGCAATAGTAGCAATCTCGGACTAAGTTAGTCATTGACGGGTTGTTATAAATACTGTTGTGGGGTTGCCCGTTACGTCAGGGGGATCCCGATCCAGTTAGGATGACGTCAGCTCGATGTCCATTGGTCGGCACCAACCAAGAAGACCAGCGATTGGTTGATGTACTGCTGGAGGCTGCGCAGTGTGACCCTTCTGGGAGAAGTTTCCCGCGATATAGATTCCAGCTTGGAGAAGACGAACTGAAGATAATACTCAGATTGACTTACTCGTCGCAGAGCTGAATATCCAGCAGGAAAGGTATTCTGATTGATATAGTTATTACATTTATTGCTAACCCTTGTCCGTTGTGTGGAATAAGTGTGTTCGTGACAGAAGTAGTACCACGAGGGCATTCACAACATTGGCGACTGCGAGCAGGGTCGCATCAGCCATTTTGATTTGGACCAGACACTGGTCAAGTTTTGACAAAATTTCTGTCTGAGTCGAATGTGACTATATCATTGAATCCCTTGCGTTCTGCGTTTTGTAAGGGTCCTGACTTGTGTGTTTTCTGCGATTTGAAGATCGTAGGAAGTTT
Organism: Arcuatula senhousia; assembly: GCA_963971305.1. Taxonomy (NCBI): domain Eukaryota; kingdom Metazoa; phylum Mollusca; class Bivalvia; order Mytilida; family Mytilidae; genus Arcuatula; species Arcuatula senhousia. The sequence continues at coordinate 57,316,148 of OZ020306.1, forward strand.
TAATAAGCTCGATTGTAGTCGAGAAGGAGATACACGAGTTACGAGACTTGGGCGAGACTTTCGCGTGATTCAGCGACTCTCAAAGTGACGTGCCGGAAGTGATCGGGTGATTTTGTAAACAGTTCGATCTTTTGTTTACATTTGTAAAGTTTACGATTTCCAAGCTTTGTAACACCGCGATGGTTGTTTGATTGATATTTTGAGAATATTGTTGTATTGTTTATTGAATAAACTGATTGTTGTGTGAATTATTATTCAATAAAGTGAATTTTTTGCTGCTTACCCCAAAGTTTGACTTTGTGTGAAAATTTTTTTTTTTTCTTGCTTGAGTTATATAGTAAGTAAGCAGTGTTGTTATTGTGTACAGAGGTTGCACAATAGTTTAGAACCAGCTAGGTTGTGGTGTACACAGGTACACAACTGTAAAGAGTAGCACACACACAAGTTAGTTGCACTAAAATATAGAGATAGTTGTAAGGTAGGATGGCCTATGTAATGTGGAGTAAGAAAGTTTGTATAAACTCATGCCATCCAGATGAGTTGTTGTCACTGCCGGGCATAGGTCCCGCGTATGCAAAGCAAATCATGAGCTACCGCAACAAGCAAATCAACATAACGGTAGATATGCTTCGGTCAATACCAGGGTTGGTCTTAACACGTGAGTTGCTTGACCGAATTGATTTTTCCCCTGCATTTTCACCATATCCATGGGGTGACACAGTGACAACTGTTATGGGTGCGACATCACACACCAGTCCCATTACACAGAGTGCAACACCAGCTAACACCAGCGTAGGTCAGCAGGCAGACCAACGGCTTGCCGACCAAGGCCCTAGGCCTTATACAGAGCCCAGACAAGAGAGACAGCCAACATGGCCAGGTATAACCTTTAGCAAGGTATCCAAGTGGATAAGTGAGAAGACCGGCAAATTCAAGAAGCGGTCCAATTTCCCACAACCAGACTTTGAGACGTCAGACATCGACATGAGCCGTAGGAACCCAGTACTAGAGGGGGCAAATAGTAGGGACCAACACGCCTACTCACTGGGAGCGACGTTCCAGCAGGATAGGACAGTCACACCAGTCCAACAACAAGAACGTGAGTTAGCTAGCCCTAGGCTAGAACAACAACAACAGTTGGTAGTACAGACACCACCAGTCCATGACATGAGGTACAGTCAGCCAGTCGCAGCACCACTAGCTGCCAGTACCGGGGTGCCACCACAGACACAACAAAGCCAGGCTTCACCGCCCAGGGATTTGAACGACGTAATGTCTCAAGGTGAGATCACTGGTGATGAGTAGGAGTATGAGAGTGTGTGTGAAGCACACAGAGAGACGGTAAGTTACCAACTCAGTGGTACATACCAACCAAGCCAACAGCCTACCGTTCAACCCAGTACAGGCCAGCATGAGACAAGCCAGACGAATAAGTCCAGGTCAGACGATTACCTAGCAGATTACGTACCTTTGCCTACATTACAAGAGGACGTACATCAAACTGAAAATTGGAGCGATTGGTCAGGCGATGCCGAATATTTGGACAACTTGGGAAGGCAGACCCAGTCATCGCCACGACAACAGATACCTGCCAGTGAGCCCACCCAGCAAGGAGTAAGCTTGTCTCCAGAACAACAAAGGGAGATCATTAGACAAGAGATAATGGAAGAAATGATGAGAGACCTACAGGCTCAGTCAGAGACAGAGATGGAACAACCCAGCCCACCAGGAGCTAGGATAAGACCAGACGATAATAAACAGGTGGCCCCACAGCCACAACAATATAATACAGCGAACCAGTTACAGGGTGGCAGTTTTCAACACCAGACGGCCACAATGCCGAGTTTCAACAGGGCACCAGCACCAGGTTTTCATCGACCTCAACACTTGCCACAAGGTGTTCCGAGACAGCAGGGACCTCAACCGCCCCGGCCAGTTTTTACAAGTGCACCTGCACCCAGCATTCCAAGATCACAACCTGTGACTCGTCCTGCTTATAACCCACAAAATGTACCGGTGTTTCAAGGTCCTCACCGACCTCAGCCTGTACCCAGCATTCCATCATCACAACCTGTGACTCGTCCAGCTTACAACCCACAATACGTACCAGCGTTTCAAGGTTCTCACCAACCTCAGCCAGTACCAACATATAGAAAACCCCAGCCGGTAAACACAATACCAGCCCAAATGATAAGACCAATGCAAGCACAGGTTACTCCAGGTGTGACGGTAATGACAACTACCGGACCAACATATACAAGTTCCATCGGAAGTCAGATGTTCCAATCAACACCTCAATCATGGTATCAACCACCACAAGTCCCACAACCAGTATACAACCAATGGGGACAGACACAATCCACTATCCATCCAGGATATACACCTATGGTGCCAAATATGAACCTTGGCGTACACCAACAGCCAATAGTAAATGTAAGTCCACCGGCTCAAGTGCAGACAAGTTCCAGTAGGGTGAATTTTGCGAGTTCAGACTCGGAAATGTCAGACAGACCATCGTCAGGCCGAGGACGAAGAACTACCAGACCAAAGAGAGAACGTCGGTACGACTCAGAATCTGACAGTGAGTCCAGAGGGAGAGGTAGACGATCGGATAGTGATACCAGTAGGTTTGGTCCCAGACCAAGACGAGATGTCTCAGACAGGGATACCAATGCATTCCAGTATAGTTTTTTGAGTAAGACCCTGAAGTTTACAGGTAAAGGTAACTGGAAGGCCTTCTTCATGAAATTCCAAGACTACTGTAGGGAAAAGAGGCTAGAACCAGAACAGAAGTTATCACAACTTTCATGGTGCCTAGACGACAAGGCTCTAGACTATTACACGCTGCTGAGAGAGCAGAATTCCCAGTTGACGTACGATGAGGCGGTCAGCAGACTATCCAAGAGATTTGGACTTCAAGAGCTGCCAGACACCTTGCAGGTACAATTCCAGACGTGTTCACAGAGTCGGAATGAGACGTTAGACGACTGGGCGGACAGAGTGTTTACGTTGGCGTCAAAAGCCTTTGTCGAAATGCCAGAGCAAGTCATGACGAAGCAAGCCATTTCCAAGTTTTGCCAGAATTGTGTAGACGCTGAGGCGGGTCAGTTTGCCTGTGTATCCAAACCAACATCTATGGAGCAGGCTATAGATATCATTAAGTGGTACCAGCATTCAAGGACAGCGGTCCAGGCAGGTAGAACTCCTGTGCCTGGTGAGTCAGCAAGTAAAAGGAGTGTCCATGGTGTAGGTACGTCAGCAGATACGGACCCAGAGTTAAGAAGGGAGATCCAGAGTATGACCGAGAAGCTGGACATACTTATGAGTGAGAGATCGTCACCGGCAACATCGCCTAGCGGACCAGCTGAGCCGAGAAAGGCGAGTCCAAAACCATACAAGAAGCGTTTCGAGAAGAAATGGTCTAATGATAACCAGGGTGGTCGACAAGATGTGACATGCTTCAAATGTGGTGAACAAGGCCATTTTGCCAGGAGTTGTCCTAAGAAGAAGAGCGGAGGCCAGAATAGACAGGGGCCAAGCTCAGGTCAGACGAACCCACCCAATGGTAATACAGATAGTAAGAGTGCAGCAGGCACAGCCAGCGTAGGTACATTAGGGGAAGCCTGCTTGGCAAGAGTGAAGATCAACTTGCTTGGAAAAGATCTACTAGCGTTGGTCGACACGGGCGCTCAAGTGACTATCATAAGAGACGATGTGTTTGAAACGGTAACAGCCAAACCACACATAGTTTGCGACACAGTGCTCCATGCAGCGGGGAGAGACATGACAATACCAAGTCGGTTAACCAATCCAACCGATATTGTACTTGGGGACAAGAAGTTCAGCCATTCGCTGTATGTGGCCCCCATAGATTGTGAAATGATCCTGGGATATGATTTCCTGCGTGGTTATAGGTGGATTTTGGATCTAGATGAGTTCGTTTTGTCAAATAAGAGGACCAAACAGACGATTCCACTGGTGGAAGGCAGTGAGTCCCAATTCACGGGTATGTACGCCAAGGTGAACAGAATAACGTTAACACGTTCTATTGTGGTTCCACCAGGCTCGGTTGTGCGTATGGAAGTGACCCCCCAGAAGTTACACAGGGATTCAGTGATTGAACCAGTGAATGACTTGGCGGTGCTCATGCCAAGAGCTGTGTGTAGTGAGGGGAAATCCCCTAATATGTGTTTCCTCAATGTTACCGACACAGCGGTAACAATCCCAAAAGGTAAACAGGTAGCCACCGTAGAACCGGTGGAGGTTATTGAAGAGGTAGCAGGAGTAAGTGTAGGGGGTATGTCTCAAGGCCAAAGTGAGAAAGTAGGTACGCCTGAGGTTGAGCTGCCTGAACATATTAAAGATCTGTATGAACGATCCTGTACCTTGCTGAACCCCCAAGAGCAGAAAAAACTAAGAGACCTGCTGTGTGAGTTCCAGGATGTGTTTGCCACCCATGATTTTGACCTGGGAAGTTTCAACACCATCCAGCATGAAATCGAAACAGGCGATGCCAGACCCGTGAAGCAACGGATGAGGAGGACTCCAGCCTGTTTTGTGAAGGAGGAGGAGGCTGAGATAGCTAAGATGTTAGAGGCCAAAGTGATCCAGCCATCTACATCTGAGTGGGCGTCCGCCCCAGTCCTGATCCGGAAAAAAGACGGTGGGCTGAGATGGTGCATCGATTTCCGTCAACTCAATGCTGTGACGACCAAGGACGTGTTTCCACTTCCACTGATAGACGAGTGTCTTGACACCTTAACCGGTAACATCTGGTTTTCCAAGTTAGACGCTAACAGTGCGTACTGGCAAGTTAACATCAAGCCTGAAGACAGAAAGAAGACGGCATTCATCACCAAGTATGGTTTGTTTGAGTGTGTAAAGATGGCATTTGGTTTGTGCAACGCCCCGGGCACCTATGCCCGTGTGATGAACCTTGTGCTGAGAGGCCTGGCTTGGAGGATTGTACTGGCATTCCTGGATGACATCCTAGTGCTTGGATTATCCGTAGACGACCATTTGAAAAATCTACGTGATGTGTTTACCCGTTTCAGGCAGTACGGTTTGAAACTGAAGCCTAGGAAGTGTGAGTTGTTCCAAAAGCAAGTGGAGTTCCTGGGCAGGAAAGTAAGTGAAAACGGTTTACAGATTGGCCAGCAACACCTAGAGCCAGTGAAAGAGTGGCCAGTGCCGAAATGTACCAAGGACGTGGAGAAATTCTTGGGTTTTGTGAACTACCACCGTTCCTTCATAAAGGACTACGCCAAGGTATCAGCGCCACTGTATGAGGTTACTGGCAAGAAGCCATTTGAGTGGAATGAAGAGCGGCAGGCAGCCTTTGAGAACTTGAAGCACAAGTTACTGAGTACACCCGTCCTGGCTTTACCAAACAACACGGACCAGTTCATCCTAGACACCGATGCGTCGCACACCGCCATTGGGGCTGAACTTATCCAAGTGCAGGAGGGGCAGGAGAAGACCATAGCCTATGGAAGTTTTGTGTTGACCCCAGAGCAGAAAAATTATTGTACGACCCGGAAGGAGTTGCTGGCAGTGATAAGATTCACCAGACAGTTCCGCCATTACCTGTTGGGACGACAGTTTGTGGTGCGTACCGATCACAGTAGCCTGACCTGGCTGATTAACTTCAAGGAGCCCCAGGGACAGCTAGCTAGGTGGTTGGAGGAGTTGAGCCAGTACTCTATGGTGATCCAGCACAGACCAGGGAAGCTGCATGGTAACGCTGATGGGCTATCCCGTATTCCAGATGAGTTGCCTGAGTGTAGCCAGTACAAGCCAGACGTGCCAGTAGAGAGTTTACCTTGCGGAGGATGCCACTACTGCCGGAGGGCCCATACCAGTTGGGCAAGATTTCTAGCTGAAGTAGATGAGGCGATCCCGTTGACCCAGGGTAAGGTTGTAGGGGGCGTGGCCGAGGTCAAAGTAAAGAAGGAAGTAGGTATTGACACAGGGGGACCTTGTTCCCAGTTAGATCTTAAAGAAGGTGAAGAAGAAGCCCTATGTTATGGGTCAATAGAGATAAATCAGGGTAGAGATGAGACTCAGATCAGGGTCAGTGGACCTGATGAGGTGACAGTGTGTGCAATCAGCCATGCCGACGGCATGGGGATTAGTTTTGTAGAGCTCAGCTCAGCGGAGCTAGCTGAGAAGCAGGGTGAGGACCCTGAGTTGAAACCTTTGTTGCTGTGGTTACAAGATAGTGTCGAGCCGACACAGAATGAGCTTTTTTCAGCGTCACCAGCTACCAAGAGTCATTGGTTGAACAGGGAGCTATATTTCCTAGACACACATGGGGTACTGAGGTGCCACTCCAAGAAGGACGAGGGAGTCGTCAGGTTGGTTGTACCCAGTTCTTTGAAGGAAGAAGTGATGGCCCTGAACCACGACTTACCCAGCTCCGGACACCAGGGGGTAGCCAGAACCACTGCAAAAGTGAAAGAAAAGTACCAATGGTATGGAATGACGGGCGAGATTAAGGCCTTTGTACTGACCTGTGAGGTATGTAACAAGAACAAGAAGCCCAACAGACACGGCAGATGTCCACTCACCAATTACCATGCAGGGTATCCAATGGAGAGGGTACATATTGATTTCATGGGTCCATTTCCAAAGACAGAGCGAGGGAACGAAGACATCCTCATGATGGTGGACCAATTCACAAAGTGGACAGAGTGCATTCCATTGCCTTGCCAGACGGCAGAGGTGACAGCGCAAGCAGCTGTGAACGAATTTTTTGCACGTTTCGGGTATCCTTTCGAGATATTTTCCGATCAGGGCCGTAACTTTGAGAGTTCGCTGTTTCGCGCTATTTGTAAAATCCTCCACATACATAAGGCTAGAACAACGCCTTATCGCCCCTCTGCCAATGGTCAAGTTGAGAGGCAGAATAGAAGTCTCATGGACGCTGTTAGGTGTTTTGTAAACCAACAGCAAGATAAATGGGATGAACACATAGGCCAGCTAGGTGGTGCCCTGAGGGCCAGTGTCAATAGAAGTACTGGGTACACCCAGAATAGGTTAATGCTAGGGCGGGAAGTCAATGTCCCCGCCGATCTGATGTTTGGTAATCCCAATGAAGTAACCTATTCTGGTACAGATGAGTACATTGTGGGGTTTGAGAAGGCTATAAAAAGTGCCCATGAAATAGCCCGTAAGGCCTTGAAAACCACCCAGGTTAGAATGAAAAGGGACTATGATTTAAGGGTTCAAGAAAAGCCCTATGAACCAGGCCAATTGGTATATGTGCTTGACTCAGCAACTATTAAGGGCAAGGCCAAAAAGTTGAGTCCACCTTGGAAGGGTCCTGGTATTATTGTGGCCAAAGTTACATCCTATGTGTACAAGATAAAATTCCAGCGGGTAGTGTTCAACATGAATCATGATAGAATTAAGTTGTGCACCGATAGAAAAATCCCCGGCTGGCTTAGGGTGTGTCAAGAAAAGTTCAAGGGGGGCGAAGATGTGATAACCCCAGAGAAGGCCAAGGGCGAAAAGGCTAAGTACTGTGTTTGCAGGGGCCCAGATACGGGTGAGATGATGGTACAATGCGATAATTGTAGGGAATGGTTCCACCTATCTTGCATTCAATTAAGTGAACTGGAGGTGCAGGATATTGAAATATACCATTGTCCGAATTGCCAGCTGGTGTGTAGAACCCCGTTTAATCGGGACAAAAGTGCCATGGACGGTGCTTTGGGGCCCTTGGCTCCAGGTGCTGCTCCTGACCAGTAGATTTTGTCGGACAGGAGGGCATGGTCCGGGACCTGCTCTCAGAAATATGCATATTCAGTGCATATAGTGAAATGTAGAAGTGTGTTAAATTTTTTGAAATTTTTGTGATTAAAATTCAGTTAAATTTTTTGAAATTTTTGTGATTAAAATTTAGTTAAATTTTTGAAATTTTGGTAATTGAAATTGTGTAATATTTTTCAATTCTTGTGGAAAAATTGTGTGATTAAATTGGTAAAATTTTTAAACTTTGTGATTAAGTTTGCTATCAAATGTGCGATGCATTTGTGAAAATTTTGAACTTTGAGATAAAGTTAGTATCAAATGTGTGATTCATTTGTGGAAATTTTTTGTGGAAAAGGTTGTGATTAAATGTGAGATTCATTTTTTGGCGTTCCATGAGATGTGGGATTCCTGTACAGCTTCTATTTGGTGATGGGACTGTGTTTTTAAAAAGGGGGGGAGGGGTTACCAGCCTCCCTCCGCACCATGTGAAAAATCAGTCGTGGACTCTGGGTGACAATCGTTTTTGTTTTTCAGAATGAGCTCCATGTTTAATCAGATGTTGGCTGCACTGGAGGCAGCGGGCAAGATACCCACAGGAAGGAAGACCCCGCCAGCTGGTGACCTTGAGGGGGCAGTTGGTGGTGCCCCGGAGGGGGAAGCAGTGGGCCAGGCCGTGGAGGTAGACCAGGCCGTGGAGGTAGACCAGGCCGTGGTGGAGGACCAGTCAGTGGGCCAGGCCGTAGGAGAGAGCCAGCAGGCAGATGAGGGCGAGACCTCCGCAGGGAGTGAGCCAGTGGACCAGGCCGTGGTAGAGGACCCGGCAGTGGGCCAGGCCGTGGGAGAGGGCCAGCAGGCAGGAGAAGAGGGTGAGCCTGAGGGAGCCGTTGGCGGTGCTCCAGTGGACGGCGGAGCTCCTAGCCCCGTCCAGCAAGAACCAGGCCAGCCGGAGGAAGTGCACCAGCAGGTGGTAGCCCAGCAGAGGGCAGTTGAAGGAGATCCGGGCTTCGTGGGAAGATCGGGTAGATGGCTGCCAACCATTAGGCCGAATGACAAGCATGTGTCCTGTCCAGTGGTGGATTGCCCAGCATACACCAAGTTTGTAGGGATCCATTTGAGGGAGGACCATATTGGTGAGCTATTCTGGCCAGGGTCCCCAGTGGGTGATGTAACCTACCAGAGGTACAGGGGCTATGTTGTTTTGGCAATGGCCCAGTGGTTAACTGGAAACCAGCAGGTGACGAGGAGGGAGTTCTTGGCATGGCTACAGAGGAACGTCCGCATCCCTGCCAGCTCGCAGAAAATCATGAAGGGGGCAGTGGTAGTTGCTTTGAAAGCGGTGGCCAGCAGCATGCAGTGGCCTGTTCCAAGAAGGCTTTTGATCGCCCCAGGGCCAAGCATTAACTCAGTGGTGGCCATACTTCACCAGCGGGTGTTGGCGACGGTCCTCCACCGTCTCACAGCGGAACAGAGGGAATTGGTGGCCACAAACACCTATCCGACAGACCCCAGGGACCACCTGCCTATGGAGGACCTTGTGGAATGGTGCCTGGCATTTGAGGGGGAGACGAGGAGGCGTAGGGTGGAGCCCGTAGCCAAGCCTGAGGAGAAGCCGGTAGAGCCAGCAAGGGCTGCCCCACAGTCGGAGAAGCCGGTAGAGCCAGCAAGGGCTGCCCCACAGTCAGAGAAGCCGGAGGAGCCAGCGGGGGCTATGGCTAAGCCCGAGGAGGAGAGACCAGCAGGGTCAGAGGAACTACCCCTTAACGAGGAGTGTGGACCAGCCCGGTTAGTAAAGGTCCGGGTGAACGGGGTGGTCATCCTGGTCAAGGGGCGCAGCATGGCAGAGATAGCTGACGTCCTGAGGACCCGCTACCACAAGCGGGGAATATTGTTTCTTGTGGGCGACGCCGTCCTAGATGCGTCTGTGGCCTTAGAGGACGTGTGGTCAGCAGACCTGCTGCTGGACACCGAATGTGTGGGTTAATCCAGCCAGGAGACATTCATAATGTCTAGTGTGAGAGAAGGAGGAGTGTGGGGGCGATGTCCTGACGGACAAAATGATTAATTGGCAGGAGGTACCAATGCCAACATGTATACTAACTATAATAATTTTGAGATTCCCCAGTGATTAATGTTCCAGAGATTGGATGATAACATAATGAATTAGAATAATAACTTTTGGACCCCCCACCTCCTGCCTTGTAAAGTGTACATACAAGTTGAAGTCAGCAACATGACCGTGTCACTGGGACACTGAGCATCCCGTGACAGACAACCCAGCAGGAGAGATAGAGGGACAGCGAGCATCCCAAGATGGCTGTTTGGGTTCAATTTTGATTGATAAGGCTAGTTTTTGTTAGGGGCTCTAGGGCGAAAGTTTTAGATCGTTTTTGGTTTCCTTACCTATCCCCTAAGGAAAGTTTTGATATTTTTTAATAAGTTGATATTTGTATCTGGTCATGTCTGTTGCCACTTCTGTAGTTTTAGTATGGGGAAAATTAGAAGATCTGTTGAGGGGGTTTTTTTGCTAATGAATTGCATTAACCTCAGGGTTAGACGATACGAGCAGTGATTTGCTCTGGCGTCTGTTGTTGTATAAGTGTTAGACTGTATGAGCAGTGATTTGCTCTAATGTCTGTTTTATTTTGTATAGTCATAGCTGTTTGTTTACCCAGTCGAAGCTGGTAGTTTTTTCCTATGAGATTTAGGAGTTTGTGTTATTTTTGGCTATGATGTGTATTCCGTTTATTTGTATATTTGTGGTCTGGAGTGATTTCAGATGTTTTTTGTCATGTGATTTGATAGTAGTTATTTTATGTATTTTAATACCCAGGGTGATAAGTTTAAGTGCCCAGTCCTTGGGGGGTGGTTTTCATATATATATATACAGTTTTGACGTTACTTCAGCCCAGAGGGGTGTTCATAGTGTTGGCCCTTGTCGGACTTAACGTCCTCCTTTTTAAGGTGGAGGGGGGTGTTGTGGGGTTGCCCGTTACGTCAGGGGGATCCCGATCCAGTTAGGATGACGTCAGCTCGATGTCCATTGGTCGGCACCAACCAAGAAGACCAGCGATTGGTTGATGTACTGCTGGAGGCTGCGGAGGCTGCGCAGTGTGACCCTTCTGGGAGAAGTTTCCCGCGATATAGATTCCAGCTTGGAGAAGACGAACTGAAGATAATACTCAGATTGACTTACTCGTCGCAGAGCTGAATATCCAGCAGGAAAGGTATTCTGATTGATATAGTTATTACATTTATTGCTAACCCTTGTCCGTTGTGTGGAATAAGTGTGTTCGTGACAGAAGTAGTACCACGAGGGCATTCACAACAATACTGAGGTAACGCTACAATAAGAAAGAAAGAAAGAAATATTTATTGAAAGAAAGCTCATAAATGAACATGTATATAAAAGTTACAAATATTGCCAATGTAATATCAGGGATTAATTAAAACTGTTGTTTTGGACATCCCTGGTAATATGTTAGAAACATAAAAGCAGATCTGGTAATCGCAATTGCTCAGGGGGCTATTAACTTTCCATCCCCTAGTCCCTAGACGGCCTGCTTTATTCTTCCTCTCCTCGGTCTTAAATACCACGTCCCGTGCGGGGCCCGGGTGGCGAATAGGCCCGCAGCAGAGCCTAGCTTGTCGTAAGAGGCGACTAAGGGTCTTGGGATTCTGACATCGGGTCAGTGCTCAGCCCACAGAGCGACCAAGTGTGTACCCTAGGTGGCTGAATAGGGTAGCCCTCGTCCGCGGGGGTTGTCAGGTCTATAATACGGAAACCCTGACCGCCGACCATAGTGGGCCAACGTGTGTGGAGAGTGCCACGCTTCATGCACGTAAAAGACCCCTTTGTGGACCGCCCAGTAGTGCACCACATAGGCTAAATTTTCCGCCCCTACCCACCTCTCCCCTTTTTCCTGTGGTTCTTCAAAATTTACCGGTCCTTTGTTTCCCACCCCATCTCCATATTTCATTTATCATCATCGTTTCATGTTCATTTTATCATCCTTTTCATGTTCATCGCCTGTAAATAACCTATATAGCGTTGCACGGGCGTAAAACACCAACTCACTCACTCACTCACTTAAATACCACACTAGCCGATCACCTCTCAGCTGGTGATCGAGTCCCGTTTGTAGTAAAACAAAAAGGGACTTCCCCAACTGTATTTCTCTCATGAAAGTTAACATATTTACAAGTGTATTCACATGGACCTGCTTAGCTACAATAATGTAGCTCCTTTGACATATTTGAATCCGCCCTTAGCTACAATAATGTAGCTCCTTTGACATATTTGAATCCGCCGCTACAATAATGTAGCTCCTTTGACATATTTGAATCGGCGGATTCAAATATGTCAAAGGAGCTACATTATTGTAGCTAGGACCTGCTCTCCTCCACAATATTCCATCAGAGCCAGTGTGCGGCACCAAAAAAAAAAATGTTTTTTTTTCGTACGGCACACTGATTCCAACTAAACACTGAGAGAAGGGAGCAAGTCCCTGTTTTGTATTACAAAATAATTTGAACAATAAACAATAACTAATTCAACATGATTTCTTTTCCTTTAAACCAATATACATACAATGCATATCATTTTCTATTTTAATACCTGAAATTATTATGTTTCATCTTGGACAAAACATTTGCTATCATTTCACACATTTGCTCATTTTCATCATAACCTCTTGAATTCATGTACATGTTTGACTAGCTACAATAATGTAGCTCCTTTGACATATTTGAATCGGCGGAGCTACAATGCGGTCCCATCACAGGGACTTGTTACGAAAAAAAATTAAATATCTCTATATAAAAAACCACAAGGGAGGAATCTCCATGTCATAATACCGCATACTGCAATTTTTCAATCTCATTTAAAACTATCTAGTCGTTCGTAAATTTTGGTAAAACTGGCATGCCTTTGAAGATAAATGAATATATGTTCAGGATATCTACTTCATTATTCACTTACTTTTATTTAAACTTCACTACGATGACACTTTTTGTGAAAATTTACTCGTGCGAAATCTCCTTCCATATTTTTTTACGACCCAATTCTTAATCTGCGATTTGATTGGTCGATAAGTAGGTGGAGGTATTATTTTCTCTTCCGAGAATCGGAGCACCACACCTTAACCAATCAAATTACGGTGCTCCGATTCTCGGAAAAGAAAATAATACCTCACCTACTTATCGACCAATCAACTCGCAGATCAAGAATTGGGTCGTAAAAATATGGAAGGAGCTTTCGCACGAGTAAATTTTCACAAAAAGTGTCATCGTAGTAATGTTTAAACAAAAGTAGGTGAATAATGAAGTAGATATCCTAAAAATATATTCATTTATCTTCAAAGGTACGCCAGTTTTACCAAAAATTACGAACGACTAGATAGTTTAAAATGAGATTGAAAAATTGCAGTATGCGGTATTATGACATGGAGATTCCTCCCTTGTGGTTTTTTATATAGAGATATTTAATTTTTTTTCGTAACAAGTCCCTGTGCATTTATCAATAAAATACTATAAGCAATATTTTAGTACCAAATTTGACATCAAATGGAATGAGTTGCGCCCGGTGTGATTTCACTTTCGGCGTTGCTCCGTTACGAGCAATGGGACCGCATTGTAGCTCCGCCGATTCAAATACATTATTGTAGCTAGTGGAATAAGTGTACGCGACACAGCCCACAATTAAACGGCAATTTAGAAAAACCACTATGGACAACCGCCAGCAGCCTTCAACGAGGCCATTTGGCACTGCTCGCGGTTCTGCAATTGGCCCATGGTCTAAATAAGATGCATATATTTCAAATCCAGCCCTGAAATAGTCACAGATAGACCCCCTTCTTAAACAAGGAACAGAAAACATCAAAAAGACAAGTACAAACGAAAGCTTTGTCAAAGATTCCTGGCTTAGGACAGGCACATGTAATATGTGGCGGGGTTAAACTAGTTTTGATGACACAATTCAATATTCAATTCTTTAAAAAAAACTATTGTCTAAATTGGACTTAAATTCTATAAACGGTCTAATTATGGACTATGAATGCTCACATGTTCACTCAAGAACATAAAAACCAATGGTATACATGTACTGAAAACTAAAAGATAATCTGTTTTTTTTCCAAAAGAGGCACTATTGTTATCAGGTAACTCAAAAACTTATGGTATTATTTTTGCTTTTAATGAAATCTTAACTGAAAATGTCACAAAATTACATGGAAACGCAAGAACCGATTCCAATGAAACTTCAGTTGAGGTGGTGGATGTAATGTCACTACAGGGGGTAAAATTCACTTTCAAATTAAATTGAAGGCCGGGTCTTACTTAAAATAGATCAAAATTGTCGGATTGTCATGAAACTGTGTTATCTGGGTAAATGATGCAAAATTTTGAATATGCCTTAAAGTTTTCATACTGTTGAAAATTTGTAAGATTTCATTGAAATTTTATTTCTAGGCATATTTTTGTGATCGAAATTGAATGAAGTACTATCCAATGACTTTTAGGGTGACCTAGAACTGTGTTGGCATTCCTACACAATCATCACTTGTATTAATTCTATTGATTTACCATTGTTTACCATTATTCAATAGGTATATCCTCTTTTACTGTGTTTGACAACTGTCATAATATTTCTTGGCAGTAAATCCCTCTCTCTTTATTTCTTTTCCTGTACTGTTTCCGATTCTAGTTTCCATGTATTTTATCATGTTCATTTTTGAAACACTTAAATAAATCATTAATTTCATTTTTACATTCAGTTTTAGCTGGACTCTGACTCCAGTATTCGTCATTTTGAAGAACTATCAAAACTGTGTTGGGTTGTAGCAGGTTGAAGCTTCCCTCATCTATCTCCATGCCATCCTCTATTAAAACAATTTTAATCTGGAGATTTCAGTAATATAATCAAATCTTTCTCTGCCTGAAAATAACAAAAAAATGTGTAAAACTTATGAGTGAGTGAGTAAGTGAGTTGGTGTTTTACGCCCGTGCAACGCTATATAGGTTATTTACAGGCGATGAACATGAAAAGGGTGATAAAATGAACATGAAATGATGATGACAAATGAAAAATTGGGGTGGGGTGGGAAACAAAGGACCGGTGAATTTTGAAGAACCACAGGAAAGGGGGAGAGGTGGGAAGGGACGAAAAATTAACCCTATGTGGTACACTACTTGGCGGTCCACAATGGGGGTCTTTTACGTGCATGTAGCGTGGCACTCTCCACACACGTTGGCCCACTATGGTCGGCGCACAGGGTTTCCGTATTATAGACCTATTCAGCCACCTAGGGTACACCATGGTCGCTCTGTGGATTGAGCACTGACCCGACGTCAGAATCCCAAGACCCTTAGTCGCCTCTTACGACAAGCTAGGCTCTGCTGCGGGCCTTTTCGCCACCCGGGCCCCGCGCGGGACGTAAAACTTATGAAGCAATGCTCATTTATAGGAAAAGATCACTTTCAAATCATTTTCAATTGAGAGATAACGAAGGCAGTTCATGGAACAAGAAACGATTGTCGGCTGATGGTATGGTCTTTACAATGCCAGAAGAAGGTTCAACCTCTTTCGATTAATTGTCAGAATGTGGATTAAGAGCTAAAATGTTGTATCAAAGCATGTCAGAGGACAGCAACGTACGACAAAAGGGTGAAGAAGATGCATCCAAGTGCTTAATGTATACATCAACCAAGGTGCAAGAAACGAAATTTAAGGCAACTAAGCTGGTAAAGAAAATCTTCAAATGTGTACGTGCTGTTTTCCTGCCAATGCTCCAGAGTGATGAATCGAAACTACATTATTTTGTGGACAACCGAGTAGCAGGAATTAATTACGTATTGCTGCATAAAGAAGACAGAAGAGTGTAAGCAATATGCCAGACTATTGCTGCAAACGCGGGTGCAACATTTACAAAGTTTCGAGTGAGTGAGTTGGTGTTTTACGCCCGTGCAACGCTATATAGGTTATTTACAGGCGATGAACATGAAAAGGATGATAAAATGAACATGAAATGATGATGATAAATGAAATATGGGAATGGGGTGAGACACAAAGGACCGGTAAATTTTGAAGAACCACAGTAAAAGGGGAGAGGTGGGTAGGGGCGGAAAATTTAGCCTATGTGGTGCACTACCTGGCGGTCCACAAAGGGGTCTTTTACGTGCATGAAGCGTGGCACTCTTCACACACGTTGGCCCACTAGGGTTTCCGTATTATAGACCTGACAACCCCCGCGGACGAGGGCTACCCTATTCAGCCACCTAGGGTACACACTTGGTCGCTCTGTGGGCTGAGCACTGACCCGACGTCAGAATCCCAAGACCCTTAGTCGCCTCTTACGACAAGCTAGGCTCTGCTGCGGGCCTATTCGCCACCCGGGCCTCGCACGGGATTACACATCTGAGACTAATTTATTACGATTTTTTTTTCATTACAAAAGAAACAGAAACAAGATTGACTCAAAATAAAACAATGAAAACATTATGAAACAAACGGAGTATGATGAGTGGCAACAAACCATCAATAAAACACTAATACAGATTAATAATTGCATTAAGAAACTTAATACCTCAACGGGGTGCTACACATCATGTTTGCATAGCTTGGTTGAAGTCAATGTTTGCTTTAAAACAAGAAAGAAGGAGGCCATCGCCACAGATATTATTATTTTAAGCTGGCTGATGGTCTACATCCATCAAGAAGTCTAGTACAAGGATTTGAGAAGAAAGTAGAAGTTGCGATGAAAATAATGAAAAGAAAATGAACATTTAACTAAATCGCAACTAAATTTTATACAAGGTAGTTCAAGGGTGCCAATTTTGGACCCCTGAAAGTAAGTTCCACACTGGACTTACTTTTTAGGCAATAAGGTAACATATAAGTACCTAAAACCACTATTCACTACATTCATAAATCATATACAGTTAGCTAAAATAAAACAAAACTAGAAAAACTGTGAGCCGCAGCTCACAAATAAATACCACCCCCCAAAATAATTAATCAGATAAAATTCAGAATAGGAGATGCACATCTACATTATGTCACAAAGATTGTGTGTAAGTTTCATGAAAATCCATCAAGGGGTTTTGGAGGAGTTGCATATAAGAGATGGGCACCCCCATGTAGTCGAATGGCTGAGTCCATGTATTGCTATGGGAAACCCCAAAATCATTCTGATCAAACTTTCAAATAGTAGGTGCACATCTATATTATGTTACAAAGATTATGTAAAAGTTTCATGACAATCCATCAAGGGGTTTAGGATGAGTTGTGGATAAGAGATGGGTACCCCCATGTAATCGAATGGCCAAGTCCATGTTTTGCTATGGGAAACTCCAAAAATCATTCTGATCAAATTTTAAAATAGTAGGTGCACATCTACATTATGTCACAAAGATTGTGTGTAAGTTTCATGAAAATCCACCAAGGGGTTTAGGAGGAGTTGCGGATAAGACATGGGTACCCTGAAGTGTAACAGAAGGAAGGACAGGCGGACACCCCTATCACTATATACCCCCACTTTTGAAGTGGGGGGTATAATAAACCTTTTAATAGTACGGACATATGAAAAATGTATGTAACTATTTCAATTGTTAAATTTTAACTTCAGCATCGTCGTCGTCCACCACTCCGACCCGGCATTGCGGTTTGTTCTTGTGTAGCTCTGCAGCGATATTAACAATTTCTGTCAAAAGATACTGGATTAAGCCGTTCCAATCTGGTATGAACATCTAGAGAACCACTTACATTGCATTTGTGTTCTCTTGTGAACACTTGAGTTCAATCTATCCTTATGGTCCTCTTTGTGAATAATGAAAGATTAATCACCTCAACGGTCGTCTTCTCATGGTCAGCCTGACAACCCCCGTGGACGAGAATCACCCTATTCAGCCACCTAGGGTACACACCTTGGTCGCTCTGTTGTGTTTTGTCTTCGTCTTTGCCTAAGTTTTTAACTATACTGTTAAGTGGTAGGCGGGTTGGGGCAGAACATTTAGTCTATTTAATGCACTACTTGGTAGTCCACAAAGCGATCTTGTACGGGTATGAAGCGTAGCCCCCTCCACACACGTTGGCCCACTACGGTTTGCGGTCAGGTTTTCTGCATTATGGCCTGACGACCCTTGCATTCATTATGACAGGGTTGCCTCATTCAACCACCTTGGACACACATTCCAGTCGCATGGACTTAGCGACCTGACCCCGATGTCAAGTGTCTGAGCGCTCTTAAGTGGACTTTTGCCGACAAGCTTAGCGCTGCTGCGGGACTGTTCGCATTTGAATACCTGTGGCTGATGTCGAAAGAGAAACTTTTTTTCGAGACCAGATGAGACGTATTAGGTTATAACCTTGGTCCAAAAGTCGATCACAGAGACAACGGTGTCGGGTAAAAAAATTGAAAAATTTGTACAAGCCCTGGCATATCTCTTAAGTTGGGAAATATACACTCCATATGGTTGTGGGTGGGTTTTTAACTTTCCAGATAAGGAAATTTACTTGTTTGGAAAAAAAATCGTCTATTTTGTCGAATAATTTGTACTGAGATGACCATCCGAGACAAATTAGAGATGCAAAAGAACCCTTTGTGGACCACCAAGTAGTGCATGGACTAAATTTTAAGTTTTTAGAATAATTAATATCGTGAATATATGTTTTATAGGCTTTATAATTTATGAAAGAATATGGAGTAAATGAACACGAGAAAGCACAACAAATATGTTAACTCTAACTGCAAATTAATTCTAACTGCAAATTAATTTTTATGACCTTTTTCGAAAAAAAAAAAACGTGTTGTGACCTGTGTCGGGGGAGGGCGGGATCCTGGTCCACGTATGTGGGCTTTGGTCCTTACTTCTAGACAAGCGGTCAGATTCGGCTCGGTCTGATCAATGGGATGGTCACGCCAAGCCCTGTAGAGCACCATCTCGTTGTATTTCTTACTTCAATTATGTAATGTTTGAAATTATTAACCTTATGTCATTCATGATCAACAGAAGGCGTTGGCTCATTGGTTAATCGTTTGGATGTCAGTCTCGAGTGAGGTCTAGGCAAAACAAGAAAAGGCCAAGCCCTGGCTCCCAATTAGAGTTCAAAGCGAACAAATACAGAGCCCCAACCGTCATTAATTTCGATTCTTCTCCTCCTCTAAAGCGTAGGAAGGTTGGCAGCAAGCAATATCAGCCTAATCAATTTTGTGACGATGTTTTGAAGTCGTTATTTCAGGACCTTTCGTCCAACTTTTGAATGCTATTAATTTGGGTAGAAATGTTATCAACAAGAGGCTCCCAGGAGCCTGAATCGCTCACCTGGTCTTGAGTGAGTGAGTGAGTTGGTGTTTTACGCCCGTGCAACGCTATATAGGTTATTTACAGGCGATGAACATGAAAAGGATGATAAAATGAACATGAAATGATGATGATAAATGAAACATGGGGATGGGGTGGGTAACAAAGGACCGGTAAATTTTGAAGAACCACAGGAAAAAGGGGAGAGGTGGGTAGGGGCGGAAAATTTAGCCTATGTGGTGCACTACTTGGCGGTCCACAAAGGGGTCTTTTACGTGCATGAAGCGTGGCACTCTTCACACACGTTGGCCCACTATGGTCGGCGGTCAGGGTTTCCGTATTATAGACCTGACAACCCCCGCGGACGAGGGCTACCCTATTCAGCCACCTAGGGTACACACTTGGTCGCTCTGTGGGCTGAGCACTGACCCGACGTCAGAATCCCAAGACCCTTAGTCGCCTCTTACGACAAGCTAGGCTCTGCTGCGGGCCTATTCGCCACCCGGGCCCCGCACGGGACCACCTGGTCTTGATGTTGACCCTATACTTTTGTAGAGCTAAATGAGCTGAACATTTAAGCAAGCAACAGCTAATCTCTATCTGCAATAGTTTTCATTCTGTAGGCCAAAAACATGAAAAATCACTTTTTTTCAGGGGCCGTAACCCCTATAAGGGGTCATCTTACAACTTCGACCCTGTGGAGAATTTTGTAGAGCTAAATGAGCTGAACATTTAAGCAAGCAACAGCTAATCTCTATCTGCAATAGTTTTCATTCTGTAGGCCAAAAACATGAAAAATGGCCATTTTTCAGGGGCCGTAACCCCTATAAGGGGTCATCTGACAACTTCGACCCTATGAAGAATTTTGTAGAGCTAAATGGGCTGAACATTTAAGCAAGCAACAGCTAATCTCTATCTGCAATAGTTTTCATTCTGTAGGCCAAAAACATGAAAAATCACTTTTTTCAGGGGCCGTAACCCCTATAAGGGGTCATCTTACAACTTCGACCCTATGGAGAATTTCGTAGAGCTAAATGAGCTGAACATTTAAGCAAGCAACAGCTAATCTCTATCTGCAATAGTTTTCATTCTGTAGGCCAAAAACATGAAAAATGGCCATTTTTCAGGGGCCGTAACCCCTATAAGGGGTCATCTGACAACTTCGACCCTATGAAGAATTTTGTAGAGCTAAATGGGCTGAACATTTAAGCAAGCAACAGCTAATCTCTATCTGCAATAGTTTTCATTCTGTAGGCCAAAAACATGAAAAATCGCTATTTTTCAGGGGTCCTAACCCCTATAAGGAGTCATCTGACAACTTCGACCCTATGGAGAATTTCGTAGAGCTAAATGAGCTGAACATTTAAGCAAGCAACAGCTAATCTCTATCTGCAATAGTTTTCATTCTGTAGGCCAAAAACATGAAAAATGGCTATTTTTCACCTTTAAGGGGCCGTAACCCCTATAAGGGGTCATCTGACAACTTCGACCCTATGGAGAATTTCGTAGAGCTAAATGAGCTGAACATTTAAGCAAGCAACAGCTAATCTCTATCTGCAATAGTTTTCATTCTGTAGGCCAAAAACATGAAAAATCGCTATTTTTCAGGGGTCCTAACCCCTATAAGGAGTCATCTGACAACTTCGACCCTATGGAGAATTTCGTAGAGCTAAATGAGCTGAACATTTAAGCAAGCAACAGCTAATCTCTATCTGCAATAGTTTTCATTCTGTAGGCCAAAAACATGAAAAATGGCTATTTTTCACCTTTAAGGGGCCGTAACCCCTATAAGAGGTCATCTGACAACTTCGACCCTATGGAGACTTTTGTAGATTTAAATGAGCTGAACATTTAAGCAAGCAACAGCTAATCTCTATCTGCAATAGTTTTCATTCTGTAGGCCAAAAACATGAAAAAATGCTATTTTTCACCTTTAAAGGGCCGTAACCCCTATAAGGGGTCATCTGACAACTTTGACCAAATGGAGACTTTTGTAGAGCTTTTGATGCTGAATCAGTAGCGTGGCCTCAGATTTCCTCTATCTCTTATACTTTTTGATTTATAAGCCAAAAACAGTAGTCTGACCCCCCTAGTCTATTTTTAGTAACGGCGGCCATGTTTTTTATGGGATCAAAAATCAAAACACAAGTTTGGTGCAGGACACCCTAAGGATCATTCATACCAAGTTTCATTAAATTCTGTTTGGTAGTTTCAGAGGAGAAGATTTTTGAAAAATTGTTAACAGACGACGACGACGACAGACGACGACGACAGACGACGACAGACGACGACGACGGACGCCAAGTGATGGTAATAGCTCACATGGACCTTCGGTCCAGGTGAGCTAATAAAAATAGGGAAGGGCAATGCTCCCAATGAGAATGCACATAATATAGCACAGGATTTGTTTGGGTCTAATTGTTCAGACATTGAACATGAAAATGCTCAGGAAGTTACTGAAGATGATGAAGGTCTATTGTTACATGTAGGATAATATGCAACTGATTGTTCGTTCGACACGAACATGAAATAAGCGTCATCACTTTAACTCATGTCGAGTTAGTTAGAGACTTGATATCTTTTACGGGAATGTATGCATTGTATTTGGATGACCAACCTTCAAACTTGCAAAGATATTCAATTTTACCACCTCTTTTTCGTGTTTTAATCCTTTTTAGCTCACCTGGACCGAAGGATCATGCGAGCTATTGTCATCACTTGACGTCCCTCGTCGTTAACAATTTTTCAAAAATCTTCTCTGAAACTACTGAACAGAATTCAATGAAACGTGGTGTCCTGCATTAAAATTGTGTTTCGATTTTTTATTCGTCTAATAAAAAGCTACGCCGAGCGCAGCATGATACGACGTTATCCATGCATTTCGGTAGTTGTATTTTGTATTTTTTTATATGAATACTTTTAAACAACATAGGAATAGATTTTATACTTCCGAGGTAAAAATACTGTGTGAAATTTTTAATTTAAGCATTATCCGCTACCTTCTGTCTTTCGTTATCATTTTACTAATATCAAAGCCTAGGATTAATCCGTTACGAAAGAAGTGTGAATGGTGGACGGACGAACGAACGGATGGACGGACATCGGCATGTTTATATCCCCGCTCCGCGTTGAGGCGCACCAAAAGCAAAACTATATTCTGACGAACAGATGAACGTGTGCATGTGTAATAAATCTGCATAAATCTTTGACAAAGCTTTGGTTTGTACTTGTCTTTTTGATGTTTTCTGTTCCTTATTTAAGAAGGGAGTCTATCTGTGACTATTTCAGGGCTGCATTTGAATTATATGCATTTTATTTAGACCATGGGCCAATCGCAGAACCGCGAGCAGTGCCAAATGGCCTTCAACTGGTGTTTCTAAATTGCCGTTTTATTGTGTGTCGCGTACACTTATTCCACATCTCATTATTACTTTTTTTTGGTTTATGTATTTTTTTTCTAAAGCCAAACTAGTTGTTGAATTTATCATGCATAAACTCTACCAGTCTAGTATTTAATATTGCACGAAATACTTTTGACAAACAACTCATTAATGAGATGCCTCTGCAATTATTTAAATCAACTTTATTCCCACTCTGAAATATGGGAACTATAAAAGACTCTACCCAGAGAGGTTAAGAATCTGCAAACAGCTTTTTTAACGCACCATTTAATAAATTTTCTATGACAGCTGTGTGAGCATTCTGCCCTCCTAGTTAACCTCTCTTGAACCAATGTTTTGACAATAAATATTTTTTGCTTTAGAGTGCATATCAAACTTTATTGGAAATTTTGGTTTTAGGTAGTTCTCTGTAAAATATGTGAGTCCAAGTGTTTTTTGGAACTTAACATAGAAATTTCATCAATGAAGAATAACTTACATGAAATAATGTTTTCTTTTACTTTTTCATAAAGTTCATGCGTTTGAAAAAGGTGTATTTTCGTGAATGGAATCTTGGCCGCCTGCAATGCCTGACCACTTGTGCAAAGTGCATGCATCTTAATTATCATAAACACTTGTGGCTAGACCTGTGGAGCATGTCAGTGCGACTGCATTTCCATTTTGACGCAAATACTTCACCGCTTCTTTCAAAAACAAAGGACTTGCCCGTCCCTACCTGGCCTTTCAATAATTATGACCAGAAATGATACAATTAAAGGCCTGCTTTTTTTTGGTCTAAACATTGTCGTTAAGTGAAAATAACGATATTGTTTTGATTGTATGTGAGATTTGGTTATTGAATAAAGCAGTTTAAGTTGACTTTTAAGGGTCACAATAAACAAAAACAATGGCAACAGACAAAATAAAGATAGATTTGTGCACTCGCGAGGAGTTGTTGAAGCTGCCACATGTAGGGCAGCAAATAGCTGACTATATAGTCAGAACAAGAGTAACTGACCCATTTACATTGGAATTCCCTACTTAAGGTCACCCGGAAGACTTTTTGTACATGTAGATTATAGAAAAAAAAACCATGAAGACTTGAGTGCAAATCTTGAACAATGGGGACCTTTCTCTGTAAACCATCTGAATTCACAGATAAAACAGGAGGTCAAAGATAAATCAGCAGGTACAGTCCAAATCCCCACAAGTGTTTCAATAGGGTATGCATAAGACTAACATATAAGCACCTCACAAGGTTATGATGATAGTTGGACTTATGATTTGATAGGTCAAGAATACAAGTCACGTTGAAACGGCAGTTCAACCAGTACTTAATGTTTTTTTTTATTATTTCAGTGTATCTGGACGTAAAGTGAAAATTGGCATACCCACTTACCAATGTTTGATAATTATAGTTGTGATGTTATACAAGAAAATAGATATAGTTATGATACAAATATAGATAAAAGAGGTAAACAGCTTCTAGATTATGTATTGCAACAAAGTTACGTATTTTAAATGGTAGAATTTGGGGCGACCTTTATGGCAAGTTCACATGTATGAAATTAATAGGAAACAGTGTTGTTGATTATGTTATTATGTCAGAAAGTTTACTAGAGGATACATTATTTTTTCATGTACATGATTTTTTACCAACCCTTTCAGACTGCCATTGTAAATTAACGTTTGGTGTACTACCTAAATATAAAATAGATGAAATAGAAAAAGAAAATAATACTCTATTTCCAGGTAAATACATTTGGTCGGATACTTCCTCTGAAAAATTGCAAGATTCACTCTGCTCACCAGAAATTAAAATGAGTATCTCTAATTTCTTAAATTCAGAACTGGATTCTTTAACTGAAGACAGCATTGAAAATGCTGCTGATGAATGTCTTAATATCATAAACAATGCTGCGAGTAAATGTTTAACCTTTAGGAAAACTAAAGCAAAAAAAAACCATCTAAACATAAACATAAAAAGTGGTTTGATATCAACCTCCAACAAAAACGTAAAAATCTTATACATAAGGGAGAGCTATTATCAAAATTCCCACGAGACCCAATTGTAAAAGGGTCATATTATAAATGCTATAGGGAGTATAACAAATTAAGGAAGTTTAAACAAAGAAATTTTAAACAAAAAATCCTTGACAGCCTTGATAGTCTTAGAGAAAATAATCCAAAAAGTTATTGGAATCTCATCAATGATTTAAAAGAGAATGATTTAGATGGCCCAGAAAAGGCAATAGAAAGTAATGCATGGTTCTCATATTTTAAAGCTCTTAACATGAATACTGACCAACACAAACAACGTTTAAATGAGATTCTGGAAGAAACTATAAAGCTTGAAAAACATCCATTCTTCGGAGAAATGGATTTCAAAATTACATTAGAGGAGGTGCATAAGGCTTTAAAAGACCTCCAGAACAACAAAGCAGTAGGATTAGATGGTATACCCAATGAAATCTTTAAAGCTGGTGCAAGCATGTTAGCACCAGTTCTTCAAAAACTTTTCAATTCCA
Organism: Arcuatula senhousia; assembly: GCA_963971305.1. Taxonomy (NCBI): domain Eukaryota; kingdom Metazoa; phylum Mollusca; class Bivalvia; order Mytilida; family Mytilidae; genus Arcuatula; species Arcuatula senhousia. The sequence goes on from OZ020306.1 coordinate 57,341,106, forward strand.
TATTCTGTTCTGGAATATATCCCAGGAAATGGGCTTTATCTTATATATGCCCAGTTTTTAAATCTGGCTGTCCTTCAAATCCTGAAAATTACAGTTAGTTAGTTAGTTATTTATTGCTTTACTCCCAAGCAGCACGATTTCGGTTATATCCGGGAGATGAACATGAAAGTGATGACACAATGAACATGAAATGATGATGAAGTGGAGGAAATGGGGACACAAGGCCAATCGGGTAGATGAGTTTTGACTGCCACTGGAAAAAGGAGTGATGGGTAGGGGACGGGAAATTTGGCCTCCTGCATGGGGATCCTACGGGTCCTACTCTTACCGAGACCTGCAGCAGGGTTCTTTAACGTGCAAGGAACGTGACATTTTTCCAAACACGGCGCACCACTATGGTTTGCGGTCTGGTTTTCCGCATTATCGCCTGACGACCCCGCATCTCCCGATGTCAGGGCTGCCCCATTCAACCACCTGGGGCACACATCCCAGTCGCTTTGTGGGCAAAGCGGCCTGACCCCGATGTCAGGTTTCTGAGCGCTCTTTAGTGGACCTTTACAGAGGAATTGCTATAAATTCCTCCATTAGCAAGATTTTTAATAGCATACTTAACATAAGACTTGATACTCATCTGGAAAAAAAATTAAATTATTCACCCATGTCAAATAGGATTTTCTAAAAAAAGCAAGACATCCGACCATATGTTTGTTTTAAAGACAATATTTGACAAATATACCAACAGAAAAGGAGGGAAAATTTATGCTTGTTTTGTTGATTTTAAAAAAGCATTCGATAGAGTTATTCACTATGGTATTAGATATAAAATGTTAAAAAATAATATTTCAGGAAAATTTTATAATATTCTAAAAGATATGTGTGTGAAAAACCATATTTCAGTAAAAGTTGAAAATAAACTCACTCCTGCTTTTAAGTCACATATTGGAGTGAGACAAGGAGATGTTCTAAGCCCTAACCTATTTAAGCTTTTTTTTATTAATGATTTACCTTTAAAACTAGAAGCAGGTTCAGAAGCAGTTGAAATAAATGGTAGAAATATAAATTGTTTAATGTATGCTGATGATATTGTTCTATTATCTACTAGCAAAAATGGTTGATATTCTAAATGAATACTGTAAAGACTGGTGTCTAGATGTAAATCTCTCAAAAACAAAAGTTTTGATTTTTAACAATTCTGGAAAATTTTTGAAAGAGTATATACATTTGAATAATGAAGAAGTAGAATGTGTTAACCAGTATAAATATTTAGGAATTACTTTCACCTCAAGTGGACTTTTTAATCTTGGAAAAGAAGAATTATATAAAAAATCTCTAAAAGCAATATTTAAGCTACAAAAATCTCTGTCATCTTGCAGTCCAAGTATAGCTACATCGATTCATCTGTATGATCACACAATAAAACCAATTTTATTATATTGTTGTGAAATAAGTGGTATATTCAAAGTAAAATCTGCAGCTTGTAAAAAACAGAATGATTTTTTTTTTAAAAAAAGATATATAATAATGATTTTTTCTGAGAGGTCACATATAAGATTTCTTAAATATATTTTAGGGGTAAACAAAAAGGTCTCTAACTTAGCAGTTGAATCAGAGGTAGGAAGATTTCCTCTATATTTCTCTATAGTTATATCTATTGTTAAAAATGCACATAGACTTGAAAAATTACAGGAGGGCTTATTATATGATGCTTATTTATGTAATAAACAACTAGATATAAATAATATTGACTGCTGGTTCTCATCAGTAAGATATATATTACAGTCTTTAAATATAGACACTCTAAAGATTAATTTGGGTAAACTTGTCAAGATAGTCAAATCAAAATTGAGTGACAGCTTAAAGACTTTTTGGCAAAATAAAAAGACAGAAATTTTATCACAGGGAAACAGTAAATTAGAAAACCTTTTTAGTCTTAAAACTGATTTTATTCCAGAGGCTTATTAATCAATTAAAGATTTTAGAATTAGAAGAGCAATTTGTAGAATAAGAATAAGTGCTCATGATTTGAGAATAGAAACAGATAGATATAGTAAAAATTATATTGAGAGATCTCAAAGATTATGTCACTATTGTTTGAGTAAAGACATCCATGCGGTTGAAAATGAATCACATTTTATAGTAACATGTCCTTTATATAAGCAGGAGCGTAGCATATTTTATGACAAAATAAATAAATGCTGTGATAATTTCCAATCATTATCCCCAGAGCTGAAGTATTTCTGGCTATTTACTAATGAGAACCTAGAAGCATTAAACTATTTAGGCAATTTTATTCTTGAATGTTTTGAGAAAAGATCTGAATGGAAACAAAAGAAATAATAATAAGTTACTAAATGTTAACACACTAATTGTATTATGGTCCATGTTTATACTCTATTATTTGTATTTTTTATTTTTGATATATTACAATATGTACATGGTACTTCAATGGCTCTGATCCTGTGTCTCATTGATTTTTTTTTTTATTGTTGTTTTTTTTTCATTTTTTTTTTCATATCATCTGTCCAATCATTTAACTGTTTGTCACATTATGCCCTTCGTGGGTTCTTGATTAGCTAATAAAAATTCTTATTCTTATTCTTATACAGGAAAGATGAACCGCCAAACAGTGTGGATTCGGCTAACGACATAATTACCAAGGAATGTCAACACTTTGTCAATATAGATGTTTTAAAACCGTTTATAACAACCGATACTATGTACTTAGACCAAGTTAACTTGAACAACAAGATTGGTATGTCAGCTGTGGTTCGCCATCTGGAAAATGAACTTAAAATGTACTCATCTCAAAATGTCAATTCTAATCAACAATTCAAAAATGGTCAACTGCCGCTTCATAATCGTTCTTGGAGTTTTGCACCAGATATCTCCGCATCACCATAATCCACACATGATGCCTACGATCTCTCGTCCATCTCTGTCAGCCGATGAAATTTGTGCAACTCCCTCCTTTCCGTATCAACCAATCCTGATGATGAGAAACGTGGGTCCACCATTCCATACATTTAATTCTATAACAGCCTTAAGAACATAAGGTAATTCATTATAATGTTAATCCCTCCTAAAACCGAAGCAACGATCAGTTAAATGTATAAAAAATATTCTACATTCAATGAGCTGTTTTTCATGTATATGAATGGACTAAATTGGGAAGGTAAGTTGATGAATCTGTACCTTAAAATCTCCAAGGCACAAGCAAAGAATAAACTAAATATAGACCTTGCATTATTTCTTTCAACTGTCTGTTCCCAATGTTCAAATCTCCGATTGTCACATTGAGAAAACACAGTTTTGAAACTGTTATTAGTAGTTCCAGCAGAGCGTGTGTTACTGACACTTCTAGTGATGTGTAGTCAGAAACAAAGGTATGAATTGGCGGAAGAAGGTTGAAAATAAGAAGTTAAAGGATTTGACGTTTTACTACTGCAGGGATTCGGAACAATCACAGTACTGTTCGAGGAGTTATTGTCAGTGCAGTTAAGATTAGTCTTAGAACAATAAGAGGTGTCAGCACCAAGGGGTTAAGGAAGTGGCATGGAACTTTTAGAAGTGTTATTACATGTTCATGGTAGTTTAGAAACAGTCATGGGCTTGTAAGAGATGTCAGTATGAGGCCATTTAGCAACAGGCATAGGACTAGGAGAAGGCTTAACAGTAGGGTTGTAGAAATAAGTAAAGGGTCATGTGAGCTATTGCCGTCACTTGGCGTCCGTCGTCCGTCGTCCAACTTTTAAAATTTGAACAACATGGCCACTGTGGCTAAAAATAGAACATGGGGTAAATTGCAGTTTTTTGCAATTAACTCAAAAACGGTAACAGATATCAAAATTCTGGCGTAGGGTAAAAGTGATCAGCACCTCAAGATCTACCTGCCCTGAAATTTTCAAGAAGATCCAACAACAGATGTAGGAGTTATTGCCCTTTTTCTGGATTTTTTCAAAATTTTGCACTTATTTAGCCCTATATCTTGAAAACTATACAAGATATTTAAAAAATTCAAATTGCACATAATTGAGCACATCAAGATCTACATTTCATTTGATTTGGTCAAAACTGTAGAACCATTTCTTTTAGGAGTTATTGTCCTTAAATGAAGAAACAGACAATTTGCTGAAAAAACTCTCAGAAACAACTTAATAGCAATCAATAACTCACACTCAAGTTATATAAGGACAATGAACAAAACAACATAATTTACCATTTTTCATTACTTTTATCCTGAATTTCAAAGATTAACTTGTCTGACACCGTAAGACCAACTGCATTTTAACTTGGCACACTTGTTTAATAGCTTATATGCTACAACTCTATTGTTCAGATTTTTGATTCGTCAAAAAACATAGCCCCCCATGGCTCAAAATAGAACATAGGGGTAAATTGCATTTTTTTGCTATTAACTCAAAAATGGTTTCAGATATCAAAATTGTGCAAGAATAAAAAGAGATCAGCATATTAAGATCTACCTGTGCTGAAATTTTTGAAAAGATCTGACTGCTGATGTGGGAGTTATTGCCCTTTTTCCTAATTTTTGCCAAATTTTGCACTTATTAAGCCAATATCTTGAAAACTAACCAAGATATTTCAGAAATTTAAATCTCATATGGTTATGCACAATAATATCTACAAAATGTATGTGTCTGTGTAGTTCAGGTGAGCGATTCAGGCTCCTGGGAGCCTCTTGTTAACAAGACCTTTCAGTAGCGTTTGGAAAGTTCTTGGTCACATTGAACAAATATGTTGATCCTGTGAAGTCTGACAAACTGCTCTTCCTTTTCTTTAAACTACTCGCCCGTGCGGGTTCCGGGTGGCGAATAGGCCCGCAGCAGCGCTAAGCTTGTCGGTAAAAGTCCACTAAAGAGCTTTCAGAAACCTGACATCGGGTCAGGCCGCTTTGCCCACAAAGCGACTGGGATGTGTGCCCCAGGTGGTTGAATGGGGCAGCCCTGACATCGAGAGATGCGGGGTCGTCAGGCGATAATGCGGAAAACCTGACCGCAAACCATAGTGGTGCACCGTGTTGGGAAACATGTCACGTTCCTCGCACGTTAAAGACCCCTGCTGCAGGTCTCAGTAAGAATAGGACCCGTAGGGGATGAGGCTTAATTTCCCGTCACTTCCCATCACTCCATTTTCCAGTGGCAGTCAAAACTCTCCTACCAGATTGGCCTTGTGTCCCCATTTCCTCCACTTCATCATCATCATGAAGATGTGCTAGTGCCAAATTGAAGTACTGTCCCTTTCTATCCCGAGGTGTGTTGCTGCTTTCACAACTGGAACAGAGCTACCATTCATAGTAAATTCCTTTTCCTCTTTGTCGCTCAGTACAATGATCGCTGACTTAGATTCACTGATCTTATAGTGTTCTCGGTTGGCATACAAAAAAATTAATAAAGGGAAGTTCTAAAAAAAATGTTAAAAAACTAATACCACAACGAATTAAAAATGGCGAATTAGGTTATGCTGTATATCGAAATTCAAAGTTTAACCTCTCATCATCAGCATTTTATTCAAAATATTGGAAGGTCAGAAACCAAAAGTTTCCAATGAAAAGTACAAAACAAAACCAAGTACCGATAGATTACTCCACAATATCAAAAGTATGCAGATCAAATCATTCTAAAAATGTCATTGGTACCTGAAATAGAATCCGTACAAGCCCCTCAACCACAACTGAAGAAAAATCAACACATGGAAACAAGAAAGACAGTATTACAAAGAGTCCCGTGCGGGGCCCGGGTGGCGAATAGGCCCACAGCAGAGCCTAGCTTGTCGTAAGAGGCGACTAAGGGTCTTGGGATTCTGACGTCGGGTCAGTGCTCAGCCCACAGAGCGACCAAGTGTGTACCCTAGGTGGCTGAATAGGGTAGCCCTCGTCCGCGGGGTTTGTCAGGTCTATAATACGGAAACCCTGACCGCCGACCATAGTGGGCCAACGTGTGTGGTGAGTGCCACGCTCCATGCACGTAAAAGACCCCTTTGTGGACCGCCAAGTAGTGCACCACATAGGCTAAATTTTCCGCCCCTACCCACCTCTCCCCTTTTCCTGTGGTTCTTCAAAATTTACCGGTCCTTTGTTTCCCACCCCATCCCCATATTTCATTTATCATCATCATTTCATGTTCATTTTATCATCCTTTTCATGTTCATCGCCTGTAAATAACCTATACAGCGTTGCACGGGCGTAAAACACCAACTCACTCACTATTACAAAGAAGCAGAGGTACCAATGGGGTATCCGAATGACAAAAGCCCGAAAGGGCAGAGACAAAACCAGTAACAACAAGAACGGGACAAAAACAGACAACATGTAAAACATGGAAACACAAAACAACTGAATATCAATCAACAACGAGAACTCCAGTCGAAACAAGAGTGAACTCAGGTGCTCCGGAAGAGTAAGCAGTTCCTGCTTGCTATAGCACACCGTCGCGTTGCCAATAGTCCAATCAGCATGAATGAAATTGTCGAAACAATTCACTCAATAGAAAAAGATAATATCAACATAGATGTTAATCCAGATAAGCGCTTCACACGCAGTGAAATTTTGCTTTTGTACATTTATTAAAATCATTTCAATATGTGAATCGTGTCTTTTTGGCACATATTCCATATTCTTTCGTTTTTAATATTATTTCAGAGTTTGGCTTTAGTGCCGTGTGGAGGTCGTAGAAAGCTTCCCCGTGCTTCAGTTGTATGCTCTTATATATTTTTGAGTACTGGAATATGTGTTGGAAAGACACAGTTTACATATTTCCAAAATTTGACAACTTTTGGTTGTTTCTTTAAAAATTGATAAATTCATCTGTTTGGTCTTTGTTGTAATATTTTTGGCTTTTTTTTTTTTATCAAATCTAATATTCTACCGGTTTTCCAAGTTTTCTACTCCATGAAGGTTAACCCAGAAAAGCGCTTCACACGCAGTGAAATTTTGCTTTTGTACATTTATTAAAATCATTTCAATATGTGAATCGTGTCTTTTTGGCACATATTCCATATTCTTTCGTTTTTAATATTATTTCAGAGTTTGGCTTTAGTGCCGTGTGGAGGTCGTAGAAAGCTTCCCCGTGCTTCAGTTGTATGCTCTTATATATTTTTGAGTACTGGAATATGTGTTGGAAAGACACAGTTTACATATTTCCAAAATTTGACAACTTTTGGTTGTTTCTTTAAAAATTGATAAATTTATCTGTTTGGTCTTTCTTGTAATATTTTTGGCTTTTTTTTTTTATCAAATCTAATATTCTACCGGTTTTCCAAGTTTTCTACTCCTAGCGTGTCTGATGAAGGTTAACCCAGAAAAGCGCTTCACACGCAGTGAAATTTTGCTTTTGTACATTTATTAAAATCATTTCAATATGTGAATCGTGTCTTTTTGGCACATATTCCATATTCTTTCGTTTTTAATATTATTTCAGAGTTTGGCTTTAGTGCCGTGTGGAGGTCGTAGAAAGCTTCCCCGTGCTTCAGTTGTATGCTCTTATATATTTTTGAGTACTGGAATATGTGTTGGAAAGACACAGTTTACATATTTCCAAAATTTGACAACTTTTGGTTGTTTCTTTAAAAATTGATAAATTTATCTGTTTGGTCTTTGTTGTAATATTTTTGGCTTTTTTTTTTTTATCAAATCTAATATTCTACCGGTTTTCCAAGTTTTCTACTCCTAGCGTGTCTGATGAAGGTTAATCCAGAAAAGCGCTTCACACGCAGTGAAATTTTGCTTTTGTACATTTATTAAAATCATTTCAATATGTGAATCGTGTCTTTTTGGCACATATTCCATATTCTTTCGTTTTTAATAGCTACAGATCTTAGAAATGACATTAATGCATTTAAAGTTTAAATTTTAGAAGCTATCTCCATTCTCACTTACAAAGTTAAAGCACTCGATGAAACAATCAAAGACAAACACAATAATGAAATACAATACAACTGAACTATTTGTTTTAATTTTATATGATGAGTGTTCTAACATGCACATAACGATTTGAAACCTTGGGATAATCATTGTGATTGAAAACATGATAAAACACCTATTAATGTATAAAGAAAAAAATGTCATAAAGTAAAAAAGAGCAAATTATTAAACAGAATAATAGTATTATTTTGTCGTCCCTTCTGGTGAACTGTAGATGTGTAGCTATGTCTTCGTTTAATATTTCGGTGTATATAGAACAGGTGGTGCACTTGATACATATACAATTATTTTGAACCGTGAAAACCCAGCAGAAGTTTGTTTTGCAATCATTGTGTTGTGGCCCTCTGGACGGATATTGTTTGAGTTGTACTTTGTCTTGCTTCCTGATGAAAATATTAAACAATAAGTGAAAACCGTAAAAAGAGAGATAACTCTGAAGACGTTAATGCATTGATTATTCTTATATATATCGTATTTATTCCACATTCTTTTTTCAGTGTTGATGAGGAGGGTTTATCAAGAAAAAAAGACTATTCTTAATACAACGTCCCGTGCGGGGCCCGGGTGGCGAATAGGCCCGCAGCAGGGCCTAGTTTGTCGTAAAAGGCGACTAAGGGTCTTGGGATTCTGACGTCGGGTCAGTGCTCAGCCCACAGAGCGACCAAGTGTGTACCCTAGGTGGCAGAATAGGGTTGCCTCGTCCGCGGGGGTTGTCAGGTCTATAATACAGAAACCCTGACCGCCGACCATAGTGGGCCAACGTGTGTGGAGAGTGCCACGCTTCATGCACGTTAAAGACCCCTTTTTGGACCGCCAAGTAGTGCACCACATAGGCAAAATTTTCCGCCCCTACCCACTTCTCCCCTTGGCCGGTCCTTTGTGTCCCACCCCACCCCATATTTCATTTATCATCATCATTTCATGTTCATTTTATCACCCTTTTCATGTTCATCGCCTGTAAATAACCTATATAGCGTTGCACGGGCGTAAAACACCAACTCACTCACTCACTCACCCCTTTTCCTGTGGTTCTTCAAAATTTACCGGTCCTTTGTGTCCCACCCCACCCCATATTTCATTTATCATCATCGTTTCATGTTCATTTTATCATCCTTTTCATGTTCATCGCCTGTAGATAACCTATATAGCGTTGCACGGGCGTAAAACACCAACTCACTCACTCACTCTTAATACAACATTTTGTATAAATAAACAGTTATAAATGTACCTGTAATAGCATATAAAAATTATTCTTAAATACAAAATTGATAACAACTAAAATTTCACCAGTTATGTTTGTCACATACATGTAGGGTGCGTTTGCACGAATTACTTGTTAAAAGGGACAAAACTTGAAATAACAGAAAAAGGGCACACGATTTGTCTCCCCATTTTTTTAATCTTTGAGGCATTTTCGTCAGTCTGACTCGTAAAAGTCAGATTGAAAATTTTACCCCCCTTTTTTGAATTTAGTTTTCACCATTTTGACGGCCGTGAACACCAACAAATCCAACCGAACTGAAATCCACAAATGTACAAAATTCCGATTTAATAAACCTCGTTGGTGTTCAAAACCGTCGAAAGTAAGGCCATATGATTACAATCGGTACAAATGAAAAATAAACGAAAATTACACTTACTCTTCAGTTCGATGTTGTCCTCCCAAGTGGCGCGCTGTTCTGTTTACCCACGTGATCAATTCTCATCGTAGATCAAGTGTTTATGCGGCTAATTCAAAATAACTACCGATAGAATGAAAATCGGAAAATCTGTTCTGACGCTGGTAAGGCAGAATGGTCTGACGCGACGACGTCAGAATGAATCTGACTTTATAAAGTAGATTTTAATCTTACATGTGCAAGTAAGAATGAATCTGACTTGCACAAGTTGGTCCCCTGACTGAAATAGTGCACCACATAGGCTAAATTTTCCGCCCCTACCCATCTCTCCCCTTTTCCTGTGGTTCTCCAAAATTTACCGGTCCTTTGTGTCCCACCCCATATTTCATTTATCATCATCTTTTCATGCTCATTTTATCATCCTTTTCATGTTCATCGCCTGTAAATAACCTAATATGCACGGGCGTAAAACACCAACACTCACCCATTAAAAAAAGTGTCAAAAAGGGTGTAATTGAAAGGTTAATTTCATCGTCATGTGTCCAAAGCCTTAAACTTGCCCTTTTTGTGGCTTTGTCTACGTTAAAATCTGGTTTGTTTTCAATTAAACAACCTGTTTTGTACATTTTAAACTGTCTACAGATGGGGAAATACCAGACTCTAACCCTCAGTTGGAAATTAACCCCCAAGTCTTCATGAGTGGATTTTTTTATTCTATGAAACTACCCGTTTGTAAATTTTGAACTGTCTATGGGTGGGGGGACACACCAGTCTTTAACCCTCAGTTGGAAATTAAACCACAAGTCTTCATGAGTGGATTTTGTCGATAAAACTACCCGTAGTAAATTTGGAACTGTCTGTGGAAGTCTTCAGGAATGGATTTTTATGCCCCCGCGACGACATGTCATTAAGGGGGCGTAAAGTTTTACTCGTGTCCGTACGTACGTCCGTCCGACGAATTTCTGTCAAGCTTTTTTCAGGAACTGTGTAATCCACCCCATCCCATATTTCATATATCATCATCATTTCATGTTCATTGTATCATCCTTTTCATGTTCATATGTAAATAACCTATATAGCGTTGCACGGGCGTAAAACACCAACTAACCCACTCACTCGCTTCCTCTTTGGGACCTAGACCGATGTGAAAATATGTTAAAATGGCAATGAAAGTTTCCGTCAAGCTTTTCTCAGGATCCATACATGAGAATGATTTGTAACTTGGTAGGATGGTTCGGTATGATTAACCATACGTCTTTAGCGATTTTTAGACCTGTCAGACATCTACTTCCTGTTTAGGATCTAGACCGATGTGAAATTATGTGAACATGAGTTTGAAAATTTCCGTCAAGCTTTTCTTAGGAGTGAGTGACTGAGTTGGTGTTTTCCACCCGTGCGCGCTATAATTGGTTATTTACAGACGATGAACATGAAAAGGATGACAAATGAAATGATGATGATGATAAATGAAACATGGGGTGGCAGTCAAAACTCTCATCATTTCATGTTCATTATATCATCTCCCGGATATAGATGAAATCGTGCTGCTTGGGAGTAAAGCAATAACTAACTAACTAACTAATTATGTTATACCCTCAGTTTTTTCGGTGTCTGTCCGTCCGTCTGTCCCTTGAAGGTTTCCGACCAATAACTTGGAAAATGCCTCAAAGGATTTGAATGATATTTTGCACAGCTGTTTAGTACAATAAAATACAGGTCATGACTGATTTGTTTTTGTCATTTTCTCTGGACTATGAGATTGATCATTCAAGTTCGGTAATTTTGTTATTACCTTAATTTCCAGCATGATCTGAAAAATAGTTTTTGAGATTGGCCAGTTTGAAAAATCAAATTTTATGAACTTTTAATATTATATCGTGGCGGGGTATCATTTATTGTCCCATTACATGCCTTTTTTTGAAATTTTATTTTTAAAAAATATATTCATTTACAGATCCTGAAAAACTACCTCGACAGATCAAACATGGAAGAAATTTGGAGCCAGTAGCTAAAAGGGAGTATTATTCCACAGCCAAGAAACATCACCACAACTTACAACAGACAGATAGTGGGTTTTTGATTTTTGAAAGAAGTCAATTCCTTGGGGCAAGCCCAGATGGACTAATTTCCGCTCCAGCTTATGGAGTTTACGTATCTCAATTGATTGTTTACTCCAGAGCGTGCGGGACTTACATCGATTTCCTTAGCAGAGCGACACGTCTGACGCAAAAATTGCTCACACAGGGTTATGTTGCTCCTCGGTTGCTGTCTTCACTCAAGAAATTTTACGGAAGACATCATGCACTTATAGACAAATATGAGATTTCGATCTTTCAGATGAGTGCAGATGTTGGTTTGTCATAGGGTGTTGTTTTGTCTTCCTTTACCGGATTTGACACGCTGAATGGACTATTGGCAACGCGACGGGTGTGCTATAGCAAGCAGGAACTGCTTACTCTTCCGGAGCACCTGAGTTCACTCTTGTTTCGACTGGAGTTCGCGTTGTTGGTTGATATTCAGTTATTTTGTGTTTCCATATTTTACATGTTGTCTGTTTTTGTCCCGTTCTTGTTGGTGTTTACTGGTTTTGTCTCTGCACTTTCGGACTTTTGATATTCGGATACCCCATTGGTACCTCTGCTTCCTTCAGTTGCTGTGGTGATGGTGTTTCAGAGCTTAAGTGCCCTTTGAAGCCACCTTGTACAGTGTGCAATCCTAAATTATGCACCTGTACAAAGCTACTGCCCTACCTCAAAGTAGAAGATGGTGTTGTCAAACTTTATCTTAAACATGCTTACTATGGCCAGATACAAGGTCAGATGGCAGTTGCAGGGAGACACTATTGTGACTTTTACGTATATACACCTACTTCTAGTCATTTTGAGAGAATTATGTTCAACAAATCTTTATGGGAGTATATGTTGGATAACCTTGTTCAATTTTACAAACAGTATATGGTCCCAGATATTATAAACTATGCATCATGTGAAGATATGTCACCACTGTCAAATGTTGATCGCAAAGATGAAGAAATGGAAGTTGATCAAGTTCAAAACACTGTTTATTTCTGTCCTGTATGTGACAATCAAATAAAAGAAGAGGAACATGTGTTCAGCTTTAAGGAAAGAAGTATCTGTTGTGACACGTGTAACAAATGGTTTCATTTTAAATGTGTGAAAGTATCAAAAGCTATGCTTCAATCAAATGTTAGCTAGTATTGTGCAAATTGTAAAATTTAATATTTTTTTATAATACATTTAAGTCTTCAAACAGTAGTACACCTTTTTTTAAACAAAAATAAAAAGTATTTTTTGATTTTTTAATATCATCTGCTCTGAAACTTTTTTTTAATTTTTCAGGTGATTTGATTTGTTATGGGAGTTATTGTCCTTTAAAGGTCATTGCCGGATATCACGGAGTGAAAAATCCAAGTTATAAAATGGTGAATGTCAGGCGGGCGATGTGTTAGGTATAGAAATTGATGGTAAAACTTACTAAATGACTTCACTATTTTGTGTTCATGATATCCTTGTTTATAGTAGTTTTTTTACACCGGTTTTTATCATTAAAATCAGATACACCACTGCAGATCCGAGCATATCTTACCAACTGTGAAATATATACTCCATAAGACGGAGCAAGTGGTACATCTCCCTCAGGAAAAGGGAAATTAACAATAGAAAATGAAAAGTCGTCCCGTTTATCATATATTTTAGTGTGTATTTTTTTTATTGATAATACATAAATCTAGATCTTAAAATGGGCATCTATCACCGGTTAAGTTAGATTTATTCAAAATAATTCCTTGGGATATATTTCCGTAATATTTTCATTTAACAAAAAAGCTCACAGGGGCAACCTAAGAAAACAATACTGCGAAAAATCCTAATTGTGGAGTACTGCCTTATATCTTTCTTATTGACATTCACTTAATACATATAGATCCTAAATAATGGGTTCTTAAATTCCAATGTTAAAACCGAAACATCTCATATTTATATAACATCGTTTGGTAACTTTCACTTTTTAATAACTTATACATATCTTGAAGATTTTCAATCAATTTATAATTGGCTTTCCTTATTGAGGGAAGAGCTCATTAGCACATGATACTTATAGCCAAAACAATCTGAGAGTGAGAAAAAGTAATTTGATACACTGCAGATATTATCAGCATGTGATATCTTTTTATGATTGATACATTCGAATGAAAAGCGAAGAATGGTTTGCCATGGCATATTATCTTCAAAATGATAAGAGCATATTTTTACATGCTTTCAAAATATTTTACACGTCCCTGTCTGATCTTGGTATGCCAAATTTTACAAAATTTTTCTCATCTTTTGGCAATGAATGGAATTGTAAATTTTTCACTAGGACCAAAGGTCCATTTGAGCTTTTACCATCACTTGGCATCTGTCGTCATCGTCTGTTAACAATTTTTCAAAAATCTACTGAAACTACTGAACAGAATTTTATGAAATTATATGTGCGGTTACAGTACTTTAAAACTTATGTGACGTAACATAACAATATGTCAATCAAAATTAAACAATTAAAACGATGGACTGAAGGCAGGGCTCAATGACGTCAGAGGGCAAATAGTTGTGGCGAGGTTAGTAGTTCGGAAACTATTGACCGGTCAATAGTTAAAACCTACCAAACGGAAAATATTGTATTTGCATGTTTTAAAGAAAAACAATACTTTATTACAGGTTTAGATACTTTTCAAGTTCTAAGTCTTCTAAGATTAGATGAAAACAAAGACATGGCAAGGACATTATTTAGTGGCAGGACACGGCAAGTAACAGTAACGCTTTCATCTAAGCGCTCTCAAGGCTACAAATCTTGTCGGATTTTCATGAAATTTATACCAAATGTTTATATCACTAATACCTTGGACAAGTTCAAAAATCAGCGTTTTTTTTTTGCAAATAAGACCTTGTAAGCGCTCTCATACCTACAGATGTTGACGGATTTACACGAAATTTATACCAAATTTTTATATCGGTAATCGAAAATAAGCATTTTTCGATAATTTTTGTAGGAATTATGGGACTTTGACCATAAACAAGAGGCTCCCAAGAGCCTGAATCGCTCACCTGAACGCTATTAAACAAGTGTGCCATCTTGAGATGCAGTTGGTTTTACCTTGTCAAACAAGTTAATCTTTGAAATTCAGAAGAAAAGTAATGAAAAATGGTAAATTTTGTTGTTTAAAAGATAATAACTCCTAAAAGAAATGGTCCTACAGCTTTGACCTAAATACATGAAATGTAGATCTTGATGTGGTTAATCATATGCAAATTTTTGAAATATCAATAACTCCTATGTCGATTGTTGGATCTTCTTTAATATTTCATAGCAGGTAGATCTTGAGATGCTGATCACTTTGGTCTCCCATCAGAATTTTGATATCTGTAACTATTTTTGAGTAATTAGCAAAAAACTGCAACTTACCCCTATGTTCTATTTTTAGCCATGGCGGCCATATTTTTTGACGAATCAAAAATCCGAACGATTGATTGGTAGCATTTATGCTATTCAACAACTGTGCCAAGTTTGATTGAAGTTGGATGTCTGGTGTCAGACAAGTTAATATATGAAATTCAGGGGAAAAGTAATGAAAAATGGTAAATTTTGATGATTTAAAGGGCCATAACTCCTAAAAGAAATTGTTCTATAGCTTTGACCTTATTACATGAAATGTAGATCTTGATGTGCTTAATCATATGCAACTTGAATTTTTAAAATATCTTGTATAGTTTTCAAGATATTGGGCTAAATAAGTGCAAAATTTTGAAAAAAATCCTGATTGATTGATTGTTGTTTGCTTAATGTCCCGTCGGCGATATTTCAGCCATAATCGGGTCATAAACAAGTTGTGATATATAACTAAAATTCAGTATAAAACAAAGTCAAAAGACCGTCGATAAAACAAAAAAGTATGACTAGATAAAAACACCAACTAAAAAGGTCACATTAAAACATAAAACTAGTGATAAAGAACAAACTACAATATTTAAACAAATTATGATGACATAGATAAATAAATAACGTAAAACAACACAATACTTACAAAAGTTTACTATAAAAACTACAATTTTGCATATAAACCAGTTTCCTTTAAAAACGATAAAATGGAATCGGTTGGGATACCGCTGAACAAATCGTGCATTGTTGCACAAGTGAAATACTTCATTCTTATTGGAGCAACATCAACACAGTCGAGGAAAACATGCTTCAAAGAATACCGCGAGTCACAAGGAATGCACATTGGGGCCTCCTTCTCTTGTGTCATCAGGTGGCCATGAGTGACTCTAGAATGTCCTATACGACATCTAGTGATGACCACCTGGTCTCGTCGGCATCGAAATGAAGCATGACTTTCCCCAAGCTGTGGTTTAAGCTCATGAAGTTTGTTGTGCTCAGCGGCAGCCCAAACCTCATCCCACAAGCTCTGAACATATAGTCGGATTGTATTTCTACAATCCGAGTAAGGAATGAAACATTTGGAAACTGGTTTGCGAAGGGCTTCCTTCGCAACACTGTCCACAACTGAATTTCCATGAATACCAGTGTGACTGGGTACCCATAGGAAAATCAATTCTAAACCACCTCTGATTAATTGATGAACCATATAAACAATTTTAGAAATTAATGGATTTTTTTATTTGCAGTTCTGAATTGCCAAAAGACAAGAAAGAGAATCGGAACAGATAAAGAATTGAGCGTGCTCAGAAGCATCAATCAATTTGAGCGCTAAAATAATGGCTCTCGCTTCAGCTGTAAAAATGGAAGCAGTAGATGGGAGACGTTGTGTAGAAGTGCTACCCCCCGAGACAGCTGCAGCAGCAACGCTATCACCATCTTTAGAGCCATCTGTATAAACTGTCAAGAAACCCGGATATTTAGATTTAATTTCACAATATTCTTGTTGTATAAGGAGATGATTTGTTTCAGACTTTTTATGTTTGCGGAGATCAAAAATAAATTTAGGTTTGGAGAGTTCCCAGGGTGGAACTCTTAAAGGCTTCACATGTTTTATAGTTTCTAAATCAATCTTCAGATTTGACAGATGTGAAGCAATACGAATACCAAAAGGAGGAGTTTTGTTTTCGTGTTTTTCATAAATACTTTTGAGAGGTGGTTTAAAAATACAATCGTGGGCAGGGTTGTCAGGAAAAGCTTTGTGCTTGGTAGAATATTGTAGACCAAGCTTAATTCTGCGGTGTTTCAGAGATGGCTCATTTGCCTCCGCATAAAGGCTCTCAATGGGAGAGGTCCTGTATGCACCGAGGCAGAGTCGCAATCCCTGATGATGGACAGCGTCTAAAATTTGTAAGTAAGACTTTTTCGCAGACCCATAAATAATTGAACCGTAATCTAGTTTTGATCTAACAATAGATCTATACAAATTTAAAAGAATTGATTTATCAGCTCCCCAGTCGGTACTGGAGACAACTTTAAGAATGTCATGAGCCTTAAGGCATCTTGATTTCAACATTTTGATATGGGGAAGAAAGGTAAGTTTTCTATCAAAAAGAACGCCGAGAAATTTTGATTCTTCAACTATTTGAATTTTTTTGCCGTATAAAAAGAGATCTGGATCGGGATGAAGTTTTCGTTTCTTACAAAAATGCATGGCAACAGTTTTGCTCTCTGAAAATTTGAAACCATTTTCAGAGGCCCATTTTTCGATCCTGTAACTGCCTTTCAATGGTATTCATGTTTTTTGCACTGTAGCATATTAAAAAGTCATCAACATATAAAGAACCTTCAATATTGTCTTGAAGGACTTTGGCAATGCTATTTATTTTTATACTAAAGAGAGTGACAGAAAGGATGCTACCCTGGGGAACACCCATTTCCTGGTCATACTCTTCAGAAAAGGTTTTATTGACTTTAACATTGAAGTGTCTGTCAGAAAGGAAGTCGGCCAAGAATGTTGGTAACCTGCCTTTCAACCCCATATCACAAATGTCTTTTAAAATACCATACTTCCATGTGGTGTCATAAGCTTTTTCGAGGTCGAAAAAGATAGACACCACATGTTCGTTCTTCGCGAAGGCGTTTCGAAAAAAAGACTCAAAACGGACCAAATGATCGAGCGTGCTCCTGCCTTGGCGGAATCCACACTGGATATTCGAGATGAGTCCATTGGACTCGAGGAACCAAACAAGCCGATCGTTGATCATGCGTTCTAGAGTCTTACAGACGCAGCTTGTCAAGGCTATCGGACGATAGTTGGAAGCATCTGTGTGATCCTTACCAGGCTTAGGGATAGGAACAACAGTGGCAAGCTTCCATATTTCAGGCAATTTTCCGTTGATCCATATATCATTCATTATTTTAAGAAGAGTGTTCATTGATATATCAGGGAGGTGTTTCAAAAGCTGATAGTGGATGTCATCAGGACCACATGCAGTATCATGGGCTTTACTTAATGAACTTTTAAGTTCATCTAAAGAGAATGGGGAATTATAGCTCTCCGAATTGTCGGAGTTAAAGTTCAATTTAGTTTTTTCAGCTGTTCGTTTAAATTTTTGGAAGTCAGGTTTGTAATTAGATGAAGATGAATGTTTAGCAAAAGTTTCAGCTAGTTTGTTGGCAATGTCCTTTTCAGATGTTAAAGTGGAATTGCCAACGTTCAGATGTTTAACTGAGGATTTAGAGTTTTTACCTTTTAATTTTTGTATAAAATTCCAAATTTTATTCATAGGAGTTCGTGAAGTTAAACCAGATACAAATTTTTTCCAGGATGTTCTTCTGGATTGTCGACAAGTTCGTCTAGCCTTCGCCCGAAAAATTCTAAAATTACTCATATTTTCTTTTGTTTGGTGTTTGTCGAATAGTTTTTGAGCCTTATTTCTATCGTCGATAGCCTTGCCACACTCGTCTGTGAACCAAGGTTTATTGAGTTTTTTAGGAGTTGCCGAGGTCTTAGGAATGGTTTCATCCGCTATAGATATAAGAGTTTGATTAAATGTTGTAATTGGTTCTTGGTCATGATCAAAAAGTTCTGGTCTTAATTTTTCCGAACAAAGTATAGAAAATGTTTGCCAATCGGCCTTCTCTAACTTATAGCGAGGAATTCTTTGTTCAGGTTCACCAAAGAGATCTTTTAAAATTATAGGAAAGTGATCACTTCCACAGAGATCGTCATGGACTTGCCACGAGAAGTCTAATAAAAGAGAAGGATCACAAATAGAGAGATCAATTGATGAATAGGTTCCATTGCCAGAATGTAAAAATGTAGACGAACCATCATTAAAAATGCATAGCGATTCTTTGGATAAAAAATCCTCAATCTTTTTACCCTTATCATTTAAAGTAACACTGCCCCATAATGGATTGTGGGCATTGAAATCCCCAATTAGCATGTATGGAGCAGGAAGCTGATCTGTTAAATTTTGAAGTTGCGCTAAAGTTAAATTATCATTTGGTGGTATGTAAACTGAACATAGAGTTATTGTTTGATGTAATGAAACTCTCACGGCAACTGCTTGCAGATCGGTAGTTAAAGGAACCGAACTATGGAGAATGCGATCCTTTACTAAGATGGAAGATCCGCCGGCAGCTCGCTCAGTATTAGAAAATTTGCTATACATAGAGAAGCCCTTCAAGGAAATCGTGTCAGTTTCCTTGAGGTGAGTTTCCTGAAGACAAAAGACAGTTGGATCTAATGACTGCACTAAAAGATGTAATTCAAGAAAATTGGCCTTGAGGCCTCGGCAATTCCATTGAATGATGGTACTCATTTTGGAGTCTGATTAGGATCGGAAAGTCTACCGAGAGATCGCCTACGTCTGTGTGGAGACTGGCTCTGTGAACGCTCGATCGGTGTTTCCGAAAGATCCATATCCGACTCCATGTCGTCAGCAAGAGAGCCAAAACGATTGTGCATAAAAATTGCATTTCGTTCGGCTTTCTTGGATCGAGATTTTGATGGTGACGTCTGTTGTGATGAGTTTTGTCGTCTATCCGGCTGTGAGGATCGCTGCTGTCTATTTGAAGTTTGAGAAGCAGACGATGACCTTGAAGAAGACTGTTTTTTCTTTGACGAAGAAGTTGAAGAAGAAGAGGGCTGAGGATTGGAAACTCTAGCAGGAGCTCCAAATCCGGCCCAAGATGACTTACGTGGTGTATAAAACAATGTCTCATCGACCACTGAATTGTTATTTGGACCTGCTGTGGACTTTCGTGGAGGAGGATGAGAATCATTCAACTCTTTCCATGGTTTCTTACTGTATTTGACAAAACCTTTTTGGGTTTCTTCATCAAAACAGTCGGCACCAAACATCCATCCATTGGTATTGCATGTACGGGGCTTAATTTCATCCTCCGGCCAGGTGTACATAGTTTGGTAACCAAATGTCCTAGAGGGTTTAGCAGCCTCCGCGTACGACCTTGATGGTGTTGTATCATTCGAGATAGAGACTTGACGACGAGCTTCCTGATTTGAAATGTTTTTTTCAGCTTTAAGTTTTTGAATTTGTTTTTCATTTAAAAGAACGGGACATTGTTTGGATGAAGAAAGGTGGTCAGCGCTACAGTTAACACATTTTGGATCATTGGCACAGTTGAAATCCGAATGGCCTTCCTGTGCACACTTTACACACCTTTCTTTTCCGTTGCATGTAGCCTTTCCATGGCCAAAACGTTGACATTTGAAACAGCGAAGAGGATTTGGAACAAAGATGTCTACAGACACTCTAAAATAGCCTAGATTTAAATGACTTGGTGGAACAGCTGCATTAAAAGTAATTAAGTAAGTATTTAATTTAATAACTTTGTTGTCGTCTCTTTTAGTGAATCTTTTGACTTGGATGACACCTTGTGATTCAAGTTCAGAGCAGATCTCTTGCTCTGATAAATCAGCAAGGTTTCGATCTCTATCTCGAATGATACCCTGTGAACGATTCAGGGATCGATGAGCTTCAGCTGATACTGGTATTTCCAAAATAGATGAAATTGTCAATATGTTTTTGGCTTGTTGTTGTTTAGCACACTCGACTAGAAGGTTACCGGAGCGAAGCTTGGTGACCTTTGGAATATCAACTCCGGTAACGCTTTTGATTTTTTTCGCAATGACAAAGGGTGAAACCTTTGTCAAAGGGCGAGTGGCATCTTTACTAGAAAGAACAATAAATTTTGGCCAACTATCATTATTTGTATTTTGTCGCTTGAAAGAGCCTGATGCATCTTGATCTTCACTATCACTTAACGAAATGTTTCTTTTTAAATTATCACATGAACTTGTTGTTTTTTTTGTTATTTGGGGTTCCCATGGTGAATGTAAATAATTTCACTGCCTTGCTCCCCGCCCGCCATGGAGCGCCAACAGGGGCGATGCTGTCGTACAACGGGTCTCCTGTTGAAAGCACCAGGGTTACAAGGACAGCATACTCGCACAGAGTATTCCTTAAAGAAGACAAGCATCGTGCCAGGGGTTACCCGGCGATACAACCCTTCCAGAATAACATCCACACGATTTACCCATGAGCCACCGCCTTCTGAGTGAGTGAGTGAGTGAGTTGGTGTTTTACGCCCGTGCAACGCTATATAGGTTATTTACAGGCGATGAACATGAAAAGGATGATACAATGAACATGAAATGATGATGATGATAAATGAAATATGGGAGATGGGATGGGACACAGAGGACCGGTTAATTTTGAAGAACCACAGGAAAAGGGGAGAGGTGGTACCGCCTTCTGTAAAGCATAACTGACATCAAGTAATAAATACAAATATTACGGCAAGAAAGTTTGAAATAAATGAGAATGTGCTTTACAGGGCTTGGCGTGACCAGCCGATTGATCAGACCGAGCCAAATCTGACCGCCTGTCTAGGAGAAGTAAGGGCCAAAGCCCACATACGTGGACCAGGATCCCGTCCTCCCCCGACACAGGTCGCAACACACGGCAAACATGTTGACCCGTTTAGTCGCTTCTTACGACAAGCTTTACGGGCGGCTGCGGGACTATTCTTTTCACACCCGGTTGAAAAAAAAAAAAATCCTGAAAAAGGGCAATAAGTCCTACATCGGTTGTTGGATATTCTTGAAAATTTCTGGGCAGGTAGATCTTGATGTGCTGATTACTTTTATCTTGCCAGAATTTTGATATCTGGTACTGTTTTTGAGTTATCAGCAAAAAACTGCAATTTACCCCTATGTTCTATTTTCAGCCACGGCGGCCATGTTTTTTTTTACGAATCAAAAATCCGAACGATAGTTTTGTACACATAATGCTACTAAACAACTGTACCAAGTTTGGTTGCAATTGGACTTATGGTGTCGGACAAGTTAAATTTTGAAAAATTGTTAACAGACGACGACGACGACGGACGGACGCCAAGTGATGGTATAAGCTCCCATGGACCTTCGGTCCAGGTGAGCTAAAAAAGACTGTTTTTTTGTAAAGCAGACCTTGTAAGCATTTTCATCCCTACAAATGTTGACGGATTTTCATATAATTTATACCAAACTACTATTACCTTGCGCAACTTTGAAAATCAGCATTGATCGATAATTGTTGCTTCACCGGTGGGGACCCTGGAATTCCATTCTTGTGGTAGATGGAATCACCTTGTTTTTTTTTAAACTGGAGAGATATAATAGCAGGCTTATTGAAGTCAAAATGATACATAATATATACTTTGAAGCTATTGGTACAAACAAGACAAACTTAGGAATTGGTGAATATATAGATTGTTTTACCGGGAGTTCTTCATCTTCTTATTAAGACGCCCAAAACAAAATATGTAGGCAGAACACCATATGTAGATGTGCATACTTTTAGTAGTTATTATGTCTCTTTTGGTGGGTGAATATCTAGATTGTTTTACCGGGAGTTCTTCATCTTCTTATTAAGACGCCCAAAACAAAATATGTAGGCAGAACACCATATGTAGATGTGCATACTTTTAGTAGCTATTATGTCTCTTTTGGTGGGGAGACATATTGTTTTTGTCGTGTCTGTCCGCCACAAAGTTTGATGGCGCAACTCTTTTGAACTATTGGACAGAATTTTACGAAACTTGGTATGTAGGTAGTACACCATATGTAGATGTGCATATATGATCCGCCAAATTAAATAAATAAATAAATGCCTAGAGTTCTTACTGGAGTTTGGCAAAATTGACCTTTGACCCGAACCATAGTTAACATTCCATGAAGGCAGGGTTGGGCGAGTAGAGATGGCGACGCCCGATGATGAAATCATATTTCATAAATAAATAATATTTTTTATGTGATTGAGTAAGGGAACCACTTTATTTATGAACTGATAACCAGATAGCTGTTTATGGTGTCCGAAACACCAATGTGTGCATTTTCACATGTTGCACTTTTTAGCTCACCTGACCCGAAGGGTCATGTGAGCTATTGTCATCACTTGGCGTCCGTCGTCCGTCGTCCGTACACTTTTTAAAACGTTAACTCCTCTGACAACATAAGTCCAATTGCAACCAAACTTGGTATGGTTGTTCATTAGCATTCGGTGCTTAGAACTGATGTGGGGATTTTTGATTCGTCCTAAAACATGGCCGCCATGGCTAAAAATAGAAAATAGGGGTAAATTGCAGTTTTTTGCTAATAACTCAAAAACGGCTACAGATATCAAAATTCTGGCGTAGGATAAAAGTGATCAGCACCTCAAGATCTACCTACCCTGAAATTTTGTAGAAAATCCAACGACCAATGTAGGAGTTATTGCCCTTTTGTGGATTTTTTGCAAATTTTGCACCTGTTTAGCTCAATATCTTGAAAACTATACTAGATATTGGAGAAATTTAAATTGCATATTGTTAAGCACATCAAGATCTACAAAATATGTAACAGGGTCAACGTTTTAGGACCTTTCCTTTTAGAAGTTATTGCCCTTAGAACGTCAAAATTTAGCATTTTAACAGCATTTCCTCATTACATTGAAAACGTTAACTCCTCTGACACTTTATGTCCAAATGGAACCAAACTTGGTATAGTTGTTTATTAGCATTAGGTGTATAGAACTGATGTGGGCATTTTTGATTGGACGTAAAACATGGCCGCTGTGGCTAAAAATAGATCATAGGGGTAAATGGCAGTTTTTTGCAAATAACTCTAAAACGGTGACAGATTTCAAAATTTTGATTGGGAACAAAAGTGATCAGCACCTCAAGATCTACCAGCTCTGAAATTTTGAAGAAAATCCAACAACCCATGTAGGAGTAATTGCCCTTTTTGTGGATTTTTTGCAAATTTTGCACCTGTTTAGCTCAATATCTTGAAAACTATATTAGATATTTGAGAAAAAATTGCATAATGTTAAGCACATCAAGATCTACAATATATGTAATAGGGTCAACGTTGTAGGACCTTATTTTTAGGAGTTATTGCCCTTCGAACGTCAAAATTTAGCATTTTAACAGCATTTCCTCATTACATTGAAAACGTTAACTCCTCTGACACTTTAAGTCCAAATGGAACCAAACTTGGTATAGTTGTTTATTAGCATTAGGTGTATAGAACTGATTTGGGCATTTTTGATTGGACGTAAAACATGGCCGCTGTGGCTAAAAATAGAACATAGGGGTAAATGGCAGTTTTTTGCAAATAACTCAAAAACGGTGACAGATTTCAAAATTTTTATTGGGAATAAAAGTGATCAGCACCTCAAGATCTACCAGCTCTGAAATTTTGAAGAAAATCCTACAACTCATGTAGGAGTTATTGCCCTTTTTGTGTTTTTTTTGCAAATTTTGCACCTGTTTAGCTCAATATCTTGAAAACTATACAAGATATTTGAAAAATTTAAATTGCATATTGTTAAGCGCATCAAGATCTACAAAATTTGTAACAGGGTCAATGTTGTAGGACCTTTCCTTTGAGGAGTTATTGCCCTTGGAACGTCAAAATTGAGCATTTTAACTGCATTTCCTTATATTGAAAATGTTAACTCCTCTGACACTTAAAGTCCAAATGGAACCAAACTTAGTATTATTGTTTATTATTATTAGGTGTATAGAACTGTTGTGGGGATTTTTGATTGGTTGTAAAACATGGCCGCTGTGGCTAAAAATAGAACATTAGGTTAAACTGCATTTTTTTGCAAATAACTCAAAAAGGGTGACAGATTTTTAGATTTTGATTGAGAACAAAAGTGATCAGCACCTTTAGATCCACCATATTGTCAGATGACCCCCTTATTAATCTTATGACCCTTTCAACGTTAAATAGATTTTGCCTTATAACCTTTACTTCAGGCACATATGTCAGGTGAACGATTCAGGCTCCTGGGAGCCTCTTGTTTTCCTTTCGTGTGCAGTCTCAAATTAGAGACCAACTATAAATCCTATGTGACTTTCAGACATGTTGGACCTCTACTTCCTGTTTTATGATGGGCCGATCTTAAATTGTACTTTTCAGACATACAAGTTTCCATCAAGCTTTCCTCAAAAACCGTACATGGGAATGATTTGAAACTTGGTAGGATGGTTTAGTATGATAATCTAAATGTCCTAATCGACTTTGGGACCTGTTGGACTTCAACTTTTTATTTGGGACCAGCAGGGGCATCCGTGTCCCATGGACACATTCTTTCTTTATTTTATAAAAGTACTACATGCTTATTAAACAGGAAAAAAAAATTGCTTTATTGCATGCAAAATTAGGCTATGTAGCAATTTTACCATAAAAAATATTTTTTGGGGGTCTTATTTGTATCTAAATTTCCAAATTTTATGTCAAAAGGTGCTGGACAGCCGGATCTTATGATCTTATGCAAGCAAACGATAAGCGGTTGTGAAAAAAAGGGTTCTCATTCATCGAATTATGATGTTTTAACTTTTGTAGGAAATGCAACCATTGTCAATGGCATCAAAGTTTGGCCGAAAGACGTGTTGATGTGGCTTACGGGAGCTTCCAACATTCCAGCAGTTGGCTTCCACAAATCCATAGATATTGAATTAGGGGACAGGACAAGAGTTAACACATGTGCTCTTTGCCCGACATTAAAAACCCAACCAGATCTCCAACCGTCAGATGCTGTGGCTTATTACACCTCAACGGTTGTCAACAGCCAAACATGTACTAATGAATAGTTTGATTAGTAAATTTTGTACTTTATGAAAAGAATTATGATGATGAGGGGATGGAGGGTCAGGCAAAACGAAATTGAAAGCTTTTTGTCTCGACTGCGGCAAATGTCGCGAAAGGCGGGACTTAGGTATGCTGATTCCGGCGGCGACGGCGGCGTCCACAATTGTTAACCTTTTTGGTTAAGTTTGTTTAATGTGAAATTGTCATGGTACATCATTTATATTTAGTCTGCAGATGCATTAGTATCAGTACCAATCAATTTCAAGAGAATTTGAATATATGCTCCTGCAGTCACAGTCCATTGATTTACTTTAAACTTTCGTGTGTTAACCTTTTCTCTTCAGTCTGATTAGCATCAAGCTGTAATGGGACATCATTGATTATAAGTGATGTTGGATTAGCATCAGTGCAAATCAATTTCAAGAGCATTTATTTGAGCGCGCGCTGTGTGAGCTGGTTCTTAATCCTCCGTTTCATTTAGTGTGCGTCCGTCCGTCTCCCGAAGGTTTCCGACCAATAACTTGAAAACGCGTCAAAGGATTTGAATGATATTTTGCACAGCTGTTTAGTACAATAAAATACAGGTCAAGTTCGATTTCCAGCATAATCCGAAAAATAGTTTTCGAGATATGCCACTTGTATCTTGGTATACCAGTAGTAGATTATATATAGATGTGCATACCGCCCAGAAATAAGTTGCCATCAAGGGAAACAGGGCAGGGGGTCATTGTTTTGTACACAAACCTTGACTTCTAACAGCTTAAACATGAGTTGTACTGTGCCTTCCCATTCTAGGTCAGTCAACCAACTACTTCCTATTTTCCCAGCAGACTTCGGCTTTTTAAGGTAAACAATGGGAATTTTTTATGTGCCGCCAACTTTGTTGGTGGGCATATAGTTTTTCGGTCCGTTCGTCCGTCCTTCCGTCCGTCACACTTTAGTTTTCCTCACTTTTTTCGACATCCTTGCATATATTCAAAAGATTTTTGGAATGTGAGTCTACCATGATGAGTTACAGGTCAAGTTTGAGTTTCATTCCGGTCCACTGATTTTGACCTAAGTTACGGCCCTTGAACTTAGCAAATTTTTTGAGACATCATACTGAACAAAGAGAGATAATCCAAACTAAAATTTTGAAAATAAAGGACCAGGGCTGATAAAGCCTGTTTTTGGCCTCAAAATATGGCTGAAAATTAAAAGTTCTAGTATTCTACATTCACTGTGTTATTTTCTTAGGCAAGGGTTAGGGACATAATAAACAATGAAAATTATTTCAATCCATTTAATCTTTATATAGAAAATAGCATTTAAAGTTGGAAGATTTTCAACATTTGGTCAAAATTAGCGTTTTTTACATTATTTTCATGCTTATTTTGTTTTCAATAGTAGTGTGTACAGCCATGTACCAAATAGATACTTAGGGAAAATATTTTTCAGGACCAACTTAATTTGTTACTAAAAGGATTTTGTGGTACATGGGTGTTGCGGTCACTTTCCAGAGCGAAAATGATTAAAAATATGCTAAAAAACAGCCGATTTGGTAATTTTTGTGCAATTTGTTCAATTTTGACGTCACTGTGGCGTGACAGTATGGTCAAAAATATTAAATTGTCTATGAAGCATTAAAGTACTGACATTTAACCTCCTTTTCATGTTCATCGCCTGTAAATAACCTATATAGCGTTGCACGGGCGTAAAACACCAACTCACTCACTCACTCACTGACATTTAACTAAGTCTTGTCACAATTTTTACTTGAATTCCAACAAAAATAATTTTTGGGCCAAAAATGGCCCTTATCAACCCTAGTCCTTTATGCATATTATCAAAGCTGTCAGCGGGGCATCAGTGTCATTCTGACGCATCCTTGTTTATATCTTAGCTTCTACTGAAGGGATCAAATTCAAATTTGGTAAACAGTTTTAGTGTGATAATTTGTACATTACCTCCCTTTTCCAGCTCAGTCAGCAGACTAGTACCTGTTTTCTAATTGGTCCAGTGGGGGTATGCTTAGCATGACTTAATGCAACCCCTTGTTCAAATCTATTGACAATTAATTTCTTTTTCAGACAACAGGTGTATACCGCACTGAAAATTCTGTAAGAAGGGAACTGGTTTTGTCAACCTCCGTCGACAAGACAACACCTACACTAACAGTTAATTCTATTACGTCATACCACTTTCGGGATCTTACGAGATGGGTTCTGCGCATGTGCGGCTTCAGTGTTCTGATTATTTTCGTCGGTAGTGGATGTTTCCATTCCGACAGCGGCTATTGATTGAAATATATCATAAATAGCCTTTACTTGTAATAAAATAAATTGTAATTGATTGAAATATATCGAAAATATATGTATATGTAAATTTATTTATTAATTTGTTTACATCGAAATCTCGTTTTAGACGAGACTGTTAAAAAAGTGAGAAAAAATGGCGGACGCAATGCTGCCGAAAGAAAATCTAGTGGTGGTGAAAAGGCTACGAAGGTAGCGACTTACAAAGGCAAAAAGCCAGTTAAGAAAAATGACGATGAACAAGAGAAAGATTCAGCTAGGCCGTCTACCTCTACGTCGGTTGTACCGAATGTAACACGAACTGAAAGTTCAGATCCCCGGGCACCGGGTTCAGATGTTTCTATGACCCAAGTAATGAATGTTCTTTTAAACATTCAAAAAGAACAGAGTGAACAGCGGAAAGAACTCAACAAGTACATTTGTAAACGAGTTGTATGAAGAACAACCGTATGAGCAAGATAAATATTATGATGAAACTTTAACTATGATGATGAAGCCACAGGGGACAATAATAACAATAATGTCAATGATGAAGCTGATTCTGTAGTTGAAGCCCCTCCTAGTAAACTGTAGTTGAAGCCCCTCCTAGTAAAAAACAAAAAACTGACTCTGATATTAGTTTTAAAGCTGTGGCCTCAAAATACCAGTCTAAGGAAAAGACATGTGAGAAGGTTAATGATGATTTGGCCGATATGGTAAATACCTTTTTTCGAGAAGGTATTTCTGATGATAAGTATCAGGATTTAATGAAATCAACACTAAAACCAGAAAATTGTACTTCACTGACAAAAACTAAACTAAATCAAGTAATCTGGAACTGGTTAAGTCCTCGCACTCAAGCTATTGATGTCAGTTTACAACAACATCAGTTTATGGTAATTAAAGCTGCAATTAAGCTTGTGCAGATGCTTGATAAACTAGATAACATTAAAACTAGTGAAGATAAGTCTAATTTGGTTCACGATTTACAAAAAGTCATTGACACTGGTCTTGATTCAATTGGTTTGCTAGCTCAGTACAATTGTTAAACCAATCTTAAAAGAAAAGAAATTCAGAAACCAGATTTACAGCCAGAGTATTATCATCTGTGCTCTCAAAATGTTCATTTTACTGAACAATTGTATGGTGATGAAATTGGGAAAGAAGTGAAAGTGATTCAAGATATTAATAGAGTAGCTAAGAAGATTTCAGCCAATTCTTCATTCGGTGGACGAGGAAGTCGTGGCATCCGTAGAGGTCGTGGCTATGGTTATGGTAGATATAGCAGAGGTAGAGGCCGTGCTAGAGGTTCTCGAGGAAGAGGTAGATACAGTACCTATACCACTGATCAATCACATCGACAGCAGTCAACAACAGAATTAAGAAATTTGGTAAGCCCTTTTTATAAGGAAACAGAGTTTCAGGCAGGTAGACTGAGAAATTTTTATAAGAATTGGACTAATGTGACAAGCGATATAAATATTTTAGATATAGTACAACATTGTCACATTGAATTTTCTAATGGTCCACCCATACAAATGTCTTTTCCATATCAACAAGAGTTTGATAAAAAGCAAGAAATTATCATAAACACTGAAATCCAAAAATTATTGAAGTTAGGTGTATTAAAAGAAGTTGAATCTGAATTTGGTCAGTTTGTTTCACCTAGTTTTACTGTTCCTAAAAAGATACTGATGAACATAGAATGATTTTGAATTTGAAGAAGTTAAATGAGTATATTGAACCTCATCATTTTAAAATGGAAACTTTTGAAAGTGCTCTGAAATTAGTTCAAAAAGGTAGTTATCTAGCTTCAATAGATTTACGCCATGCCTATTATTCAGTTAGTATTGCTGAAAATGATCAAAAATATTTAAGATTTATATGGAAAGGGAAAATTTTTCAGTATACCTGTCTCCCCAATGGTATTTCTAGTGCGCCAAGAATATTCACGAAATTGATGAAACCAGTTTTTTCAACTTTAAGAAAATTTGGTCATTTGAATTCGCCTTACATTGACGATTCTTTATTATTAGCAAATTCCTTTGAGGAATGTACTAATAATGTGAAAGATACAGTTTTTCTACTTAACCATTTGGGATTTTTTGTACATGTACAAAATCAGTATTTATACCAGTACAAAGAATTCAATTTTTAGGAAATATTATAGATTCATTAGAAATGAAAGTATTGTTACCAGAAGAAAAGATAAAGAGAATTAAAGAAGAGTGTTACTTTCTTTTAAAGGTGAAATCACTTTCAATTAGAAAATTAGCTAAAATAATAGGAATTCTGGTTTCATCTTTTTCAGCAGTAGAATATGGTTCATTATTTTACAGAAATTTGGAAAAAAGTAAAATTAATGCTTTAAAAATGTCAGCTGGTAATTTTGAAGCTGAACGCACTGTTACACAAGAAATGAAAATTGACTTAA
Organism: Arcuatula senhousia; assembly: GCA_963971305.1. NCBI lineage: Eukaryota > Metazoa > Mollusca > Bivalvia > Mytilida > Mytilidae > Arcuatula > Arcuatula senhousia. Next base: position 57,371,452 of record OZ020306.1, read on the forward strand.
ATTGGTGGCATGCAAATGTTGAATTTCAATCTAGAATTATCAATCATGGCAATCCAGATATTTCTATTACTACAGATGCATCTTTAGAAGGTTGGGGTGCTATTAAAGAAACACAAGTTATTACTGGAAGATGGAATTCTTTTGAAAGTACTTTTCATATAAATTACTTAGAATTATTAGCTATTTTTCATGCTATTAAATCCTTTTGTAAAAATTTAAAGGATTGACATATTCAAATATTATCTGATAATAGTAGCGCTACCCGTGCGGGGCCCGGGTGGCGAATAGGCCCGCAACAGAGCCTAGCTTGTCGTAAGAGGCGACTAAGGGTCTTGGGATTCTGACGTCGGGTCAGTGCTCAGCCCACAGAGCGACCAAGTGAGTACCCTAGGTGGCTGAATAGGGTGGCCCTCGTCCGCGGGTTTATAATACGGAAACCCTGACCGCCGACCATAGTGGGCCAACGTGTGTGGAGAGTGCCATGCTTCATGCACGTAAAAGACCCCTTTGTGGACCGCCAGGTAGTGCACCACATAGGCTAAATTTTCCGCCCCTACCCACCTCTCCCCTTTTCCTGTGGTTCATCAAAATTTACCGGTCCTTTGTGTCCCACACCACCCCCATATTTCATTAATCATCATCATTTCATGTTCATTTTATCATCCTTTTCATGTTCGTCGCCTGTAAATAACCTATTGTGCGTTGCACGGGCGTTAAACACCAACTCACTCACTCACTCACGATAATAGTAGTGCAATTGCCCATATAAATTATATGGGAGGAATTAAGTCATTTGAAATGAACAGTTTATCAAGGCAAATTTGGATATGGTGCATAGAAAGAAGTATCTAGATTTCTGCAACACACATCCCTGGTAAACATAATCCAGCTGATAATCCTTCTAGAAATTTTAATGACAATATAGAATGGAAATTACATGTTGATGTATTTCAAAACCTTATAAACATTTTTGGCAAACCTTCAATAGCTATGTTTGCATCAAGACTGAATTGTCAGTTGTCTAGAGTTGCGTCTTGGAAACCAGACCCTGATGCTGAATTGATTGATGCATTTAGTGTACCTTGGAGTATTGACTATTATTATATGTTTCCACCTTTTTCTTAGATGCCTACAGAAGATAATTCAAGACAAGACAGAAACTCTTATGATACTTCCATTTTGGCCAACACAGATATGGTACCCTCGTGCGATGGAACTTTTGATAGAAACACCTGTTTTACTACCTCGGAAACGCAAACTATTGACTTTTCATCATTCTCAAGAAATCCACCCGTTAACAGGTCAAATGCGTTTGATTGCATGTCGTCTGTCAGGTCACGATATGAAAGCCAAGGAATTTCAAAAGACGCTACCAAAATCATTCTTGAATCTTGGAGAGGAAGTACTAAAAAACAATACTCTCATTACATCAAAAAGTGGATTCGTTTCTGTAGTGAAAGGCAGATTAATACAATTTCGCCATCTTTAGCTGAAGTTTTGGATTTTCTTACAATGATTTATAAGGAGGGAAAGAGTTATAGTGCAATAAATACAACAAGATCAGCTCTGTCAGCATATGGAATTTCACATAATGGTATACCTGTTGGTACAAATGCAACTGTCATAAGATTTCTGAAGGGTGTATATAATTTGAGGTCACCAGAACCAAAATATTGTACTACGTGGGATGTAAGCAAGGTTTTGAACTATTTAAAAGTTTTGTCTCCTATAAAATATATTTCATTCAAAGATTTAACATTAAAACTTGCCATGTTGATTGCTTTAGTAACAGCTAGTAGGTCTCAGAGTTTGAATTTGTTGACAGTGAATAATATTGAAAAGAAAAGTAACTGTTATGTTGTATATTTTAGTGGGTTGTTAAAACAAAGTAGACCAGGATGGTCTCAAAATTGTATTGAATTATTTGCATATCCTAGAGAAAAAAGGTTGTGTGTATTTTTTGTTTTGAAAGAATATTTAAAACGGTCTGCTCGTTATAGAAAAAATACTGATAAATCATTTATAAGCTATGTAAAACCTTATAATGAAGTGAGTGAGTGAGTTGGTGTTTTACGCCCGTGCAACGCTATATAGGTTATTTACAGGCGATGAACATGAAAAGGATGATAAAATGAACATGAAATGATGATGACAAATGAAATATGGGGATGGGGTGGGAAACAAAGGACCGGTAAATTTTGAAGAACCACAGGAAAAAGGGGAGAGGTGGGTAGGGGCGAAAAATTTAGCCTATGTGGTGCACTACTGGGCGGTCCACAAAGGGGTCTTTTACGTGCATGAAGCGTGGCACTCTCCACACACGTTGGCCCACTATGGTCGGCGGTCAGGGTTTCCGTATTATAGACCTGACAACCCCCGCGGACGAGGGCTACCCTATTCAGCCACCTAGGGTACACACTTGGTCGCTCTGTGGGCTGAGCACTGACCCGACGTCAGAATCCCAAGACCCTTAGTCGCCTCTTACGACAAGCTAGGCTCTGCTGCGGGCCTATTCGCCACCCGGGCCCCGCACGGGACTATAATGAAGTGAGTAGAGATACAATAAACCGATGGATAAAAACTGTTATGTGTCGGGCAGGAATAGTTGTAAAACATTTTTCTTCACATAGTGTACGATCAGCATCTGTTTCGAAAGCTAATTTGAAATCAGTTAGAATTGAAGACATCTTGAAAGTTGCAGGATGGTCAAATGAAAAAAAAACATTTGCAAAATTCTACAAAAAGAGAATTGACTCTGAAAGCTTAGTTTTTCAAAGAGCAGTACTGTCTTAATTTTGTATATATAGAATTTTTGTATTATGAAAGACATTTATTGAAATATTGTTGATTTGTTGTTTATTCATTTTCTTCTTATGGACATTAATGGAGGGATAATTTCTTTAAAAAATGATAAATTTTTGTAGATGTTCAATGTACAAATGTATCTGTTTGTTTATGTTTTTCGGATTGTGCACTTCAAAGTCTTGTAATGTTTGTTTATGTTTTTCGGATTGTGCACTTCAAAGTCTTGTAAGATCCCGAAAGTGGGATGATAGAATTCAACAACTAAACGAAACTTACCTTGGTTAAGTTGATGTTTGGTTGGAATTCTATCAGTCATCTTTACCACTGTAGGGATCAAACGCCCTCCACTATTGTCAAGTTTTAACACCCGCCTTTAGTTAGAAGGGTTTGATTTTGTAGATTTTTTTACATTTTTAGCTCACCTGTTGTTTCAATTCGTCTTTTGATTTATCTTCGGTTCTTCGTTTCAGTCCTTCCTGCCGAGCCTCTTCCTCCTTCAGGAACTTCTGTTGTTGTCTAGCTGATCTCCTCATTATAGTAACTCAAAATATAAAATTGCTTGTTACTTAATTGAAAACAACTACCAAAGTTTAAAACTACTAATACTATAATACTAATTATACTGATGTGTTATATAATGAAGGATATGTAGATTCCCTAAGGGAACACTAGTTATAGTGATGTCTTGTGATATATAATGAAGGTTATGAATATGCCCTAAGGGAACACTAGTTTTAATTCTGTCTTGTGTTATGTAATGAAGAACATGTATATTTCCTAAGGGAACACTAGTCTTAGTGATGTCTTGTCGTGTTATATAATGGAGGACATGTATATTCCCGAAGGAAACACTAGTTTTAGTGATCTCTTGTCGTGTTATATAATGAAGGACAGGTATATTCCCTAAGGAAACACTAGTTTTAGTGGTGTCTTGTCGTGATATATAATGGAGGACGTGTATTTTCCCTAAGGGAACACCAGTTTAATGCTGTCTTATGTCGTATAATTAAGGACATGTATATTCCCTAAGGGAAGACTAGTTATAATGATGTCTTGTGATATATAACGAAGGTTATGAATATGCCCTAAGGGAACACTAGTTATGGTGATGTCTTGGCGTGTAATGTAGTTAAGGACATGTATATTTCCTACGGGAACACTAGTTTAATGCTGTTTTGTCGCGACATGTATATTCCCTAAGGGAACACTAGTTTTATTGATGTCTTGTCGTGTTATATAATGAAGGACATTTATATTCCCCATGGGAACACCATTTTAATGCTGTCTTGTAGTGTTATATAATGAAAGACATGTATATTCCCCAAGGGAACACTAGTTTTAGTGATGTCTTGTCGTGTTATATAATGGAGGACATTGCTATTCCCCAAGGGAACACTAGTTATAGTGATGTCTTGTCTTGTTATATACTAGTAATGGAAGATGTGTATATTCCGTAAGGGAACACCAGTTTAATGCTGTCTTATGTCGTATAATTAAGGCCATGTATATTCCCCAAGGGCAGACTAGTTATAATGGTGTCTTGTGATATATAATGAAGGTTATGAATATGCCCTAAGGGAACACTATTTATGGTGATGTCTTGGTGTGTAATGTAGTTAAGGACATGTATATTTCCTACGGGAACACTAGTTTAATGCTGTTTTGTCGCGTTATATAATTAAGGACGTGTATATTCCCTAAGGGAACACTAGTTTAAGTGATGTCTTGTCGTGTTATATAACGAATGACATTTATATTCCCCAAGGGACGACCAGTTTAATGCTGTCTTGTAGAGGCATGTATATTCCCCAAGGGAACACTAGTTTTAGTGATGTTTTGTCGTGTTATATAATGGTGGGCGTGTATATTTCCTAAGGGAACACCAGTTAAATGCTGTCTTATGCCCATAATTAAGGGCATGTATATTCTCTAAGGGAACACTATGTTTTAGTGGTGTCTTGTCGTTTTATAAAAAGGACGTGTATATTCCCCAAGGGAACACTAGTTTTAGTGATGTCTTGTGTTATAAAAAGGATGACATGTATATAACCTAAGGGAACACTAGTTTAATGATGTCTTGTCGTGTTATATAATTAAGGACATGTATATTCCCTAAGGGAACACTAGTTATAGTGATGTCTTGTCGTGTTATATAATGGACATGTATATTTCCTAAGGGAACACCAGTTCAAAGCTGTCTTATCATGTCATATAATTATAAGGACATGTATATTCCCGAAGGGAACACTAGTTATGTTGATGTCTTGTCGTGGTATATAATGAAGGTTATGAATATGCCCTAAGTGAACACTAGTTATAGTGATGTCTCGTCGTGTAATATAGTAAAAGACATGTATATTCCCTAAGGGAACACTAGTTTAATGTTGTCTTGTCGTGTTATATAATGAAGGACATGTATATTTTCTAAGGGATCACCAGTTTAATGCCGTCTTGTCGTGTTATATAATGAAGGCCATCTATATTCCCCAAGGGAACACTAGGTATTCTGATGTCTTGTTGTGATATATAATGAAGGTTATGAATAGGCCCTAAGGGAACCGTGACTATCTATAGCGATGTCTTTTCGTGTTATATAATGAATGTGTATTCCCCAAGGGAACACTAGTTATACTGAGGGGTCAGAATAAATACACCTAGCTGTTTGGTTTTTGGTGAACTTGGAAGATATCCATTATATATTACAATTAAATGCTATGTTTCTGGAGTAGACTATTGTCGACTGATAAACTTTCATCTAAAGTTTATAAACTTATAGTGACCATCCCTGGATAAACTTAACATGAGTTCCCATACATTAAGACTATTTCAAATACTTTTGATGAAATTGAAATGAGTTTTATTTTTCAAAGTCAAATTTCTGTTAATATAACATGGATAAAGACATGTGTGAAACAAGTACTAATTGATCAGTTTTGCCAAAAGTGGCGGCATGATATAGCTAATTCTTCTCGGGGTCAATTTTATACCCTGTTTAAGCAAGATTTTAGTCTCGAAAATTATTTACTAAGGTTACCAGTAAATTTTAGACAGTGTATAAAAAATTGAGACTATCAAACTTAAAAATTCCAATAGAAACGGGCAGATGGAATAACATTAGCCGTGAAAGTCGTAGGTGTACAAAATGTTTAGAAGAGTATGTAGGTGACGAATTTCATTATTTCTTTATTCGTTCTCATCCAGAAATCCAGGTTCTTAGATTAAAAGATATACCTTAAGCCCCAGTCACACTGTCACGTTTCGGCTATCCCGTTTTACTACGTTTTAAAACGTCACGTTTCAATGTAATTTATTGTCATAATTTTCGGTTTCTACGTTTCACAAGGTATATGCTACGTTTTAAAAGGTTTCCCCGCGTTCTATTACGTTTTACTACGTTTACCCAGGTTTAACAGAAGCCGTTTCGTTAGGTTTTACTACGTTGTACTACGTATCAGGTACGCTTCACTGGGTATTTCTAGGGTTTGTCAGGGATTACTAGGTTTACAGTACGTTTGATTACGTATTGATGCGGTTTTGTTGGGTTTGTGCTACGTTTAACTGCGTTGTACTACGTGTCACTACGTTGTAATTGATTCTTCGCGAAAACCGCGTTAATTTGAGTTTCTCATATATCAAAACTTCTATCGTTTCACTTTTAAATCGCAAAAAGGCAGTCTTGAATTTGAAGAATAATGAATGTAAATTGTAACAGCATTCAGATTCTAGTACATTTATATTGTGTATTCAAAATTTGACTATTCATGTATTTTAAAATAAGGTAAACATGTTCGGTGCCAGGTGTATTTCAATAAGGCTTAAAAGAAGAAAAAACATGTTTGTTTTTACCTACCCAGAAAAATTGGTCCTACTATTTACCCCAATTTTTTTATCATGATATTTTACCAAAACTGTTTTTATTCGTATTTCACAATCTTAAGAGATTTTTTTCCATGTTCAAATTGCACAATCACAATATAAAAAAAAAGCTTCAAAAATGTGATATGATGAGTCTTGTATGACACAATTCTCTTTCCATATTTTAAGCAGTTGGTATGATTGCATATAAATTTTTGGCTTAAAATTCCCTATTTACCTAACACTAGGAGCCTTGGACCAGAAACATCAAACGATCATTTTCTTATGGGTGGCCTAACTATCTTTTCATCCTCCATCGGATGGACATCTTGTAGCCACATGCTTTTCCGTCAACTCAAATAAGGGCATGGTGGAACTGCCAAATAGCACTAAACTGCTGAGCTGCATTTATCCATCCATTTTCATATGCATCTTCGGTGTATTCATAAATCATTGCCTCGCTCTCGTTTTCCAAGTAAGACATTTGAAATTGTGTTGTATAGAGCCCCAAGTGGGTACATTATAGAGAATGGTACTAGTAATTGTACCCAGTAGCAATCAAACATAAAGTTCCATTCAGGCAATACATTTTGTTACGCTTGGCATGCATTTCGTCTATTCAAGACTCTACTCAAATAATGAAAAAGTCAAACACTACATGAATATGAAGAGCATAGACTAAATAACAAAAATATGCCGAACTGGAACTGTAATATTTTACTCTAACTGAGATCAACCTATACCTGAGGTAGAGAGAAGCTCGGAATTTTGACAATTATAAACATTTCACTATTATTTTTTTAGCTTTTATCTTCAGCAAATAAGTGTCGATAACGGAGCGGGTTAACCTCGGGGTATAATAACTCCAACAGCAGTTCTAACCATCATTTGTTAGAAATCAAAATAAGTTCCAGCCAATAAATTTTGCCACGGCTGTCGTGCATTTCGTCTATTCATGAGTAATATCAACAGTTTAAGGCCAAATGGCAGTGCCTTTCCGAATCATGCGTTTTTCTTATCAAGTCTTGGTGTCCGTCCAGCCACAATCGCAGCAAACATATCCTGGTCAGCTCGCAAAAGGTATTTTAAAGAAACAATATCCTCACATCTCAGTTCATCATAAAGTTGTTCATATAGGCCGAATAAAGATAACAACATAACTACCGAACTAGAATGCTCAATCTCATATGGAAATAAGAAAAGACAATTTTTAACATTGAAAATCCAGAATTTCAAAAAGATATGACGTGTTAAACCAGGTTTTATGGCACCAAACCTCCCTCTTCCATTGCGATCAAAGGAACTAGGGCCTTTTACTTATTTCTCTCACCAAATTAAAAGGACTCTTCTTACCCCCTGCATGGTAACGGCTCTGGTTATACCGAAGCAACAACAGTCTCATCTGCAAAATGTGTTTGTGCAGCAATATTCAAACTCCATGATTATTCTTTAATATTATGTGCAAAAAAAGGTGAAAGGTGGCAGTAAGCGTAGTAATGCGTAGCAAACCGTGATGATGCCTAATAAATAAAGGTAATAACAAAACTACCGAACTTGAATGATCAATCTCATAGTCCAGAGAAAATGACAAAAACGAATCAGTCATACCGGAGAACTGGTGGATTGCAATGGTCCTGACTTGGTACAGGCATTTCAAACGAAATGGTGGGTTAAACCAGGTTTTATGGCGCCAAACCTCCCTCTTCCATTGCGATCTTAGGATCCGGTAATGACCATAGAACACAACATAGTTGTGAGACACAATAGGGATATTGAGGTGATCATCTCAGTACAGCAGACCAGTCAAACACTAATTAAAACAATTAACTATCATATCTTTTAACTCAATTTTGAACTTTTCTACTAGTGGCCGATAACGAAGAAAGAATTTTTTTAGTGATCGTATGAGACGTATTTTGTTATAGCCCTGCTTCAAAAGTCGGTCACGAAGAAACCGGTGTCTGATCAAAAAATCTGTGAAATGTGTGCAAGCTCTGGCATATCGAATAAGTTGAGAGAAAACGTGATAAAACCTACCAAAACGTAACATAAAACGTAATGAATCGTACTAAAACCCATTGAAACCTCGTGAAACGCAACAAATACCTAGGGAACCGTAGTAAAACCTGCTGGTTGGCATTTGCTACGTTTGACTAGGTTTCCATTACGCTTTTACTAGGTTTTAATACGTTTTAACAACGTTTTATTACGTTTTAGTACGTATTTGCTACGTATATTTTTTTAGCCATGTTTGTGTTGTGCAAACGATACAAACGGGACGTGCCACGTTTCTGTCCAGGTAAGTCTACGTATAAAGCCGGTTTCAACTACGTGTCGGTACGGTTCGTTACGTTTATAGCCGTTTCACTACGTTTTTGAAACGTAGTAAAACGGGATGCCGAAACGTGACAGTGTGACTGGGGCTTAAATATTACATTAACTATAGCAGTATTGAAAAAATGGCAGGAATGTTGTCTATATGTAATGTACGTTTACTTCAAAATGTATCGCTCTTTATTAAAGGTTTATGTAATAAGCAGAGGCACCAAAGGGGCATTCGAGTGTCAAAAGTCCGAAAAGGCAACGACAAAACCGGTAAACATGAACAAGAACAGCACAAGGAAACACAAAACATAAAAACAACCGAACAGAAATCAACAACGCGAACTCAAGTCGTAACAAGAGTGAACTCGGGTGCTCCGGAAGAGTAAGCGGTTCCTGCCTGCTATAGCACACCCGCCGCGTAAGTTGTTTGATTAAGCTGTCAATCTCCATCTACTATGGGTTTTTTTCTCTTACCTTGTATTAGTTGTTCCTTTGTATATATGTTGTATTGTTTGCATTTTTGTATGCTCATGTTGCACACTGTGCCTGAGTTTATTAATAAAATCTTGAATCTTGATATATAAAGAAGGTTATGAATATGCCCTAATAGTCCATCAGCCAACTCTGAAAAGACGTCATATTTAAAAGTTGAGTGGATACCCCCGTAGACCGATTTTTTATGGTACAAAAATTAAGTATTACATCTAAACTTCATAATTCCAAATGTTATACTTATTTAAAATATGCGGAACATAGCTTAAAAATCATTCTTCGCGACCCTCTGATGAGCAATTGAAAAGTAGTCATTCATTTATTTTCAATAAATTGAATATGGGGTTGAAAACATCAATAACTGTTTTATAAATCTATAGTATGCATAGGGATTATTGACTTAGAAAAAGAATTTGCGTCATAACAATGTCTAAAAAAGATATTTTTTAGAATTAAAATTGCTAATTATTACGTTAAAAATTTCCCTATTTTTACAATTTGCGAATGTCTTCCTATGACTTCGCACGTATCACAGGTAAAATTTACTGAACAAGATTCACCTAGAAACAATGGTCAACGATTAAAATATTAAAACCACTAGGATTTAATAAAAACAGCGTTTTACAAAAAAATCCAGTTTTAATGTCCATGTGCGGATTGTAATGGTTTGACCGATATGGTTTTATTTTTAAAATTATTAGATTTGAAGGTCACTTTTTCTATTTTTAGAATCAATATTTTCTATGATTTTAAGTCATTTCAATTGTATTTTTTAAACCAACATAAAAGAAGTTATGATACAGAAAAGGTGATTTTTTACAATATTGAAAACAAAGTTATAACCAATAAATCACGTTTTCTTGTTTTTGGTCTGTTAGACTTTACTTTAGGTCAGGTGCGTTTGACTTTTTTATTTAAACTTATATGAAATATTTACATTACTTTTTACTTATAACTTATCTATGTTATATTTCAGTCAACAATTTATATTTAGCTGTCGTCTTAAAACAACGTAACGGTGTCGTACTGTAAATTTTGTTTTTTCCAATGCTTTTGTTATTAAATCAAAGAATGGATTGGGGGGGGGGGGGTTTGTGCATGTTTTCCTAAAATAACATTCTGAATCTGAATTTTGATGAAAAATATTTAAGTAACAGAGGTTAAAATATTCTGAAAAGGATTTATGCCATATAAAATAATGTTACATGTAATAATGAAAACAAAAATTTGTCTCTAGACACCTTTATGAAAAAAAATATTGTCTGATTGAAACAAACCCCCTCAGCTTTTCGTGGTAATGGTCGGTCGCATAAAAAAGAGTATTAGAAGACTAGAAGTCCTCATTGATGATGGATTTTTACAATACTGCATTTCATTTTAAAGATTCAACAGCAATGTCATCTATAATCATTTCCCAAAGACCCCGCCACACACACACACAGACGAACAATTTGGATTTTTCGGCCATTGTTGTTGTTTAGAATCAAAAGTACACCAAAGTTCCTCAGGCAATACTGGTACTGGTCAGCTGTATTTAAATAAATAGAAATAGGCGCTTAAGCTTATTCTATTGCAAAGGGCGCGTGGATCTACATGTACCTGCAAATGCTCTTAACCTAGAAGTGTCTGTTCCCATCGTATCCGTTTGCTCAGTTACTTTGTCCGGAACGATGTCAGAATTTCGTATTTTTGTCTATAAAGTATTCAGTTAACAGGAAGTAGTTGAGTAATTCCTTAACTCTATTTAGAAATATAGAGTTAGTAACATAAAAATTGAGACGGAATACTTAATAACTTTGCAGGGCGACGTTCGATTTAAGAAGAGGAACAATAAAAAAGTGAGCCTGTGTATTTCGCTTCTGTCTTCGACTTGTGTTACTGGCAACGCGAAAAGAATACTAGTAGTTCGACACAAGCATTTTAGTTATACAGAAGCTTATATCATTAGTGTACCATTATTTCTTTTATATGTAATTTCACGAAAAATGGTAAACACTGAAATCAGTAAAAGTTAAAAACACACTTAGTAAGCTTACAGCAATCGCATATTAACACAAAATCGGGACAAGTAGTTTTTTTTGAATTTTTTAGAAATTTCGAATGAAGCATAAGACGGGACATATTGTACTCGTGGAGAAATAGACTAGCTCGCTCTTTTAACCTCAAGTTCCGTTATACTAGTATTGATAATGTCCTTTCACTGAACAATTCTCGATATGGTGAATTTGTCCATCTCGTATATCCTCAGGGACCTGAGATAAGGGACACAACGGATTTTAGGAAGTCTGCATCTCGTTATTGACTCTCAAGGAAGACTTCAATAAAGCTCTATGACAAACGTGATGACTTCAACTTTCCAATCGTCAACTTTCGCTTTTTGTGTAGCAACATGCCGTCCGCTCCGGCTTATGAAGTCTTCGAATCACAGTTGATTCGTTACTCTAGAGCTTGCGGCAATTACATCGATTTCCTTGGCAGAGCGTCACTTTTGACACAGAAATGGCTAACACAGGATTATGTTGCTCCACGGTTTCTTTCTTCGCTCAAGAAATTGTACAGTAGACACCGTGCACTCGTAGACAATCTCTCAAATGAGTGCAGATGTTGGTTTGTCTTAGAAATTTGCTTTGTCTTCCTTTACCGGATTTGATACACTGAATTGGAAATTAGCAACGCGACGGGTTCACACGTGCTATAGCAGGCAATAACTGCTTACTCTTCCGGAGCACCTGAGTTCACTCTTGTTACGACTTGAGTTCGCGTTGCTGATTTCTGTTCGGTTAATTTTGTGTTTTGTGTTTCTTCGTGCTGTTCTTGTTCATGTTTACCGGCTTTGTCGTTGCCCTTTCGGACTTTTGACACTCGAATACCACATAGGTGCCTCTTTGCTTCTTTCAATTCATTCGTCGGTTAGCACAATCTCTAACTTCAATGGTCGGGTGATTTCAATTTCGTTTTGTTTCTGTGAAAAATTGACAAAAATGACCAAACTCTACGACATTGCTCAGCAGCATAAAAAAGTTCACAATGGAAAGGCCTCTTTTTCAAAATATTTTTTAACAAGAAAAATAGTTACGATTGGAATGAGAGTTTCCTTTTTTGTTGTTTTAGAAGTACGCTTATTGCTTTGAATTTCGTTAAAATCTTGATTCTATAGAAGACGGTTAATGAAACAACTGCAAACAATGAAGAAACTAAATATGGATCTTCAAAGTATTTACAAATATACTATAGTACTGAGCAATTTCAAAAGGCAACAATCATGACAAAGCGTCAAATAAATTGAAACAAAAGTTCTATATAGAAACTTAATGAATTGGCTGGCAGACTTCCACTATTACAGTAACCAAGTATAACAAATGGTTAAACATGCCGAGCCATAATTATATATGTTGTATGCTGCCTTGCAAAATGATCAAAATGCACATTTACATGTTATTATGGCAACTTTTAAACGACAATTAAGACCAAAGTTCTTATGTTCTGATACTATAGTTACAAAAAGGTCAAATAAATAAACTAAAATTGAAAAAATAAGATATTATGAAACACATTATTTTAACATGGAAATGATATAGAGTTCAGGTGACTGGGACCACATTCATAAATACCGAAAACTTTCAACCGGTACCACAAATACTTTAATGGAATTAATTTATTTGATTTGTTATCTTGTAAGTAGATTCTTTCCTCAAAATATTCCACCTAGCTATCTGAATTTTTTAGGAAATAGAAAAAGAAAATGAAAAAAACTCATTTTAGTCATTCCTTGTGTTATCTCCCTTTAAGATTTCTTTGAGTGAAAATTTTAACAAACTTTTGCCTGTCGTTGGTTGTCTAGACAACATTTAATATGTTTAAAGTTTTCTTTTCCATTATATTGTAGTAGACTTAGCATAATATAATGTTTTATAAGGGTTGAAATTTTTTGACAGTTTATGGTACCCCTAAAGGGGCCTCTGTTATACCAGTTTCCGCATCTATTTGCAAAGTATAACAAGTTGCAAAATAAAGTTCACATGTTTGTCTTTTAATTTCTGCAATAAAAAATCGGTCTACAGGGGTATCCACTCAAACTATTTTTTTTCGGACCTGGCTGATGGACTATAAGGGATCATTAGTTATACTTATGTCTTGTGATATATATAATGAGGAAGGGAAGAACGAATCTATGGCGGAAAAATCCCTAAAAACAAACCCAAATTAATCTATTGATATGCCGATTAAATACCCAAATTTATGCAATTAACAAAAATACTATCCATATCGATGCGACAAAGTATTTAAGCCAATTAAGGTCTAAACATTTAACAATACTGTCTTTAATAACAACATTAATAATTTTCTATAAAAAAATAAAAGCTCTTAAGTTTTTTTATTTTTATTACCGTTTTCAATGGTAGACACAATTCAAGTTAATGAACAAATTAATTCATAAAACAGTATGTACGCAAACATATGGGGAATGCAGAGATGTAAAGCATTCTAAATAAGCAAAGCCCTGAGGAAACAGCCAACAATTGTTGTCAAATTGCAAGATTGACTTACTTTCATATCTACATGCAAGACAATGTAACTTTTAGACGATTTATAGATGGTGTTTATTTATATGTTAATTGGATAAAACACATGGCCCAAGACAATTTATGACCAGCTTCTGCTCTTGAATGAAAACATGTTTCCACAATATACTGGTATATACATTTGGATATGAAATATCAGGCCATTTATTTAATTGTTACTCAATAAACTCTTTGTTATGCCATAGTGGTAATACAAGATCCTCTACTTTTAATTTTTCAATGTAAAAAACTGCATCTTCATTTGACAATGTTTTTTTGTATAATTAGACAGCAGTACAATTACATATTCATCCACAAATAATACTTTATTTCATTGTTTACTACACTCAATATACAACCACACTGACTGATGCACGCTCTGGGGCACTCCAATAGATCATGGATAGGGAGGTGCCGCTCGGAGTTTGAAACCCCACCCTTTTCATAGATTTTGAAATTGAAAATTGGATACCTTCCTCGGTGCTGGATTTGGCTTCCTTGTTCGAACGTTTTGGTTTTGAGTACTTTTCGTTTTCAACTGTTTGGGATTTTGACCTTCCAATGTTTTGGTTTAAATGCTACTGATGAGAGGTTACTCCTTGAAATATCGATATATAGTATATCCAAACTCACCGTTTATACCCACGTTTTGGTATTTGTAATTTTGAAACCACTGGGCGATAACCGCTGCTGGTGAACCAGAGGTCCCCGAGGGTAATCACAAGCCTGGTAGTCAGACTTGTCTGACACGAATTACCATAAAATTTCTAATATATTGTCGCTGAAATTTCCGATAGTTAAATTCAAAATTGATGAAAACACCAGGTTTCTTTCCTTGTAATGCACATGGTCGATATCCTCGGTGCTGGATTTGGCTTCCTTGTTCGAACGATTTGGTTTTGAGTACTTTTCGTTTTCAACTGTTTGGGATTTTGACCTTCCAATGTTTTGGTTTAAATGCTACTGATGAGAGGTTACTCCTTGAAATATCGATATATAGCATATCCAAATTAACCGTTTATACCCACATTTTGGTATTTGTAATTATTATATATTTTACCCTCAAAAGGCACCATTATCCCATATATTAGCCACTAAGAACTGATGATAAAGGTTGATATCAGGTGTTCATTTACACTTTTACACTTGTATGAATATAAGAAAAGAATAAGTAAAGAAAATGGATTTATTTTCTTATTCCGAGAAAATGCCCGGACTTGTTATATAATAAGCAAGTAAATATTATTGACCTTATCATATAATTATTTTCGTTTTCCCAACCTAATCACATATTCTCAACCTCAAAAATAGTACCTATTCCACGGGCAGGTCCTATCGCCTTCTATATAGGGAGTGCCCCCCCCCCCCGAGGATGCACGTGTATAGATAAGAGGTAGAGGTCATTTTAAATAGTTTATTGGAAAGTTAACTATAATCTCTCCACATGCATTATTTATCCCCCGATTTATCCTAATAAACTTTTTGATGTAACCTATTTGATGCAACCATAAAAACTAATAGCAATTTCTCACTTCATTTGCCATGATCTATGACCCAAATTTATGCCACCTCTGACACCCATGTCTATGTTAGACAATGAGTACAAAATATATGTGTATTAGTAAAAAAACATACCTAAATCTATGCAAGACAACCTTTAAAAATGCACACCCCGTATATCGTTATAGATGTAGTAACCCCCCTCCGGTAGTGTTAAATCATTTGATTTGAAGGGCAGGGCATGACCCCCCCCCCCCCCTTAGGACTCCCATATGGTATTAAATGATTCGTCTTGCTTATATGATAATACCTGCACTAAAATACTGATGACCCTTCATCATAAAATTATCTTTAACAATGTCATTTAACTTCTATTTACTCTGTGCTAAAGTTTATCAACCGGTTCCCTTGGGAAATATGGGAAAAATGAATAATTCCTAAATTTTAACTTCAGTCTTATAATAAAGTACATTTTTTAATTGAGATGATACTGTAGATTTGTATTTTTAAAGTAAATTATTATTTACTTACTCAGATACTTTTCTTATTTAGCAAGCTGCTGTCAAAAAAAAAAACTCAGATACTTTTCTTATTCAGCTGTAAAAAAAAACGGCGCGAAATTAAAGATGAAAACACGTGGTTCGATTCCCTTAGGGAACCTAGAAAAAATAGTTCTCATGTGCGTAGAAATTTTGTGAAAAAACAGTGAAATTCCCTCGGGGAATTAGTCAGCGTAACAAACTGTCTTCTGCTGTTGCAAGTAATATTCATTAACTAAAATTAAAATTTGAAGATGGCGGCCATTTTGAATCCAGGATGGCCGCCAAAATTTCAAAGTGGTCTTATTATGATGAAAATTGGTATACTGATAGGTTGTGATTTTGCGAGAAATATTCTATAATTAAAATTAAAATTTGACGATGGCGGCCACTTTTTTTTAATCCAAAATGGCCGCCAAAATTTCAAAGTGGTCTGATTATGATGAAAATTGGTATACTGATAGATTATAATGTGAAATTTAATATTTAAGGGTTTTTTGACATGCTGAAGAGAATAGTGGCTATGAGAGTTTGTTTGGGAGACATTCGTGTTTGCATCAAATCACAATCATACCTAGCTTGTAATTTATTTGTATTGAAGTACACAAAGGGGAAGACCTCGCGATCGTTCTTTGAACGATTGCTATTTAATTAAGGTCTTTCCCTTTCTTTAGGTAAGACATTATTAAGGTCTTTCCCTTTCTTTAGGAAAGACCAAGAACAGAGCCTAGTTACTGTAAACGTTGCAATTTTCGAGTTGCCTAAATACCGCGAAAATAAGTACCCGCGAATATCTCTGATTTAAAAATTCTAAAGGTGTGCATGGAAATCGTTGACTTTTTGATCTCTTGTTTAAGAGCAACTTAGGTTTACCTTTTTCGAACAAAGCTGCGATGTGTATTTAAATATTTTTATAGTGGAAATGAATTATCAACCAATGATTTAAATTGAATGTTCCAGTCGATAAGAATTTCATTCCCGAATATCGCTCGTGGAAGCAGACGTAGGTAAATGCATTTACCAACAGCCCCATACGGCGGACACTGATTCAGGTCATTTTTATTATTATTGATAACAATCAATCGAAATAATTGCCGAGGTCTTGGGAATGGTTTCATCAGCTATAGAAATAAGAGTTTGGTTAAAAGTTGTTATTGGTTCTTGTTAAAAAAATTCTGGTCTTAATTTTTCCGAACAAAGTATTGAAAATTTTTGCCAATCGGTCTTCTCTAACTTATAGCGAGGAATTCTTTGTTCAGGTTCACCAAAAAGATCTTTCAATATAATAGGAAAGTGATCACTTCCACAGAGATCATCATGGACTTGCCATGAGAAATCTGTAATAAGAGAAGGATCACAAATTGAGAGATCAATTGATGAGTATGTTCCATTTCCAGAATGTAAAAATGTAGAAGAACCTTCATTAAAGATACAAAGAGATTCTTTTGATAAAACATCTTCTATCTTTTTACCCTTATCATTCAAATTGGCACTGCCCCATAATGGGTTGTTGGCATTGAAGTCCCCAACTAACATGTATGGAACAGGAAGCTGATCCGTTAAATTTTGAAGTTGTGCTAAAGTTAAGTTATCATTAGGTGGTATATAAACTGAACATAAAATCATTGTTTGATGTAATGAAACTCTCACGGCAACTGCTTGCAGGTCGATAGTTAAAGAAGTCGAACTATGGAGTATACGATCCTTAACTAAAATGGAGGATCCGCCAGAAGCTCGCTCTGTTAGAAAATGTGTTATACATTGAAAAACCCTTCAAGGAAATCGTGTCAATTTCCTTGAGGTGTGTTTCCTGAAGACAAAAGACAGTTGGATTAAAAGACTGCACTAAAAGATGTAATTCAAGAAAGTTGGCCTTAAGGCCTCGGCAATTCCATTGAATAATGGTACTCATTTTGGAGTCTGTATAGGATCAGAAAGTCTACCGAGTGACCGCCTACGTCTGTTTGGAGACTGGCTCTGTGAACGGTCGACAGGTGTTTCATATAGATCCATATCAGACTCAATGTCGTCAGCAAGAGGGCCAAAACGATTATGCAAAAAAAAAATACATTTCGTTTGGCTTTCTTGGATCGAGATTTTAATGGCGACGTCTGCTGTGACGAATTCTGTCGTCTATCCGACTGTGAGGATCGCTGCTGTCTAGCTCCAAATCCGGCCCAAGATGACTTACATGGTGTATAAAACAATGTCTCATCGACCACTGAATCGTTGTTTGGACCTGCTGAGGACTTTCGTGGAGGGGGATGAGAATCATCCAACTCTTCCCATGATTTCTTACAGTATTTGACAAATCCTTTTTGGGTTTCCTTATCAAACTAGAGGCTCCCAGGAGCCTGAATCGCTCACCTGATCTCTAATGCCAAAGTTTGAATAAATTTCACAAACTTTCAAGTATACAAAGTTGCAAAACAATCCTTCCAGTGGTTTCAGAGAAGATTTTTGGAAATCACTTTAAATTAATAGAAAAACAGTTAAAGGGCAATAACTACTGTAAGGACCTTTTGATGCTGAACAAAAAAATTTGCTTCCGATTTCTTTTATCTCTTATACTTTTTGAGTTATAAGCCAAAAACAATAGTTTGACCCCCCTGTTCTATTTTTAGCAACGGCGGCCATGTTGGTTGGTTGACATGTATATAATTCACAAACTTGGTAGAGGACATCCTAAAGATCATGTATACCAAGTATAAATGCAATCCCTTCAGTGGTTTAAGAGAAGAAGATTTTTGAAAATCAGTGTAAATTAATGAAAAAAAAAACAGTTAAAGGAAAATAACTCTTAAACGGCTGATCTGACAATTTAGACCCTGAATCATTTTTGTAGATCTCAATGAGCTAAACAATTCTGCAATGCTAACTTTTCCTCTAGCTCTAACGGTTTTCAAGATATTGTCCAAACACTGCAAAAATGGTCAAATTTGATGATTAAAGGGCAATAACTCCTATAAGGAGTCGTTTCACAACTTCGACTCAAGGGAGAGATTCGTAGAGCTTTTGATGCTGAACAAGGTAAGTTGCTTCGGATTTTCTCTATCTCTTATACTTTTTGAGTTATGAGCCAAAAACAATGGTCTGATCCCCCTGTTCTATTTATAGCAACGGCGGCCATGTTGGTTTGTCGACATGAATATAATTCACAAACTTGGTAGAGGACATCCTAAAGATCATGTATACCAAGTATCAATGCAATCCCTTCAGTAGTTTTAGAGAAGAAGATTTTTGAAAAACAGTGTAAATTCATGGAAAAAAACAGTTAAAGGGGAATAACTCTTAAACGGCTGATCTGACAATTTAGACCCCGAAATCATTTTTGTAGATCTCAATGAGCTCAACAATTCTGCAATGCTAACTTTTCCTCTAGCTCTAATGGTTTTCAAGATATTGTCCAAAAACTGCAAAAATGGTCAAATTTGATGATTAAAGGGCAATAACTCCTATAAGGAGTCGTTTCACAACTTCGGCTCAATGGAGAGATTCGTAGAGCTTTCGATGCTGAACAAGGAAGGTTGCTTCGGATTTTCTCTATCTTTTATACTTTTTGAGTTGTAAGCCAAAAACAATGGTCTGACCCCCTATTCTATTTTTAGCAACGGCGGCCATGTCGGTTGGTCGACATGTATATAATTCACAAACTTGGTAGAGGACATCCTAAAGATCATGTATACCAAGTATCAATGCAATCCCTTCAGTAGTTTCAGAGAAGAAGATTTTTGAAAATCTGTAAATTCATGGAAAAAACAGTTAAAGGGGAATAACTCTTAAACGGCTGATCTGACAATTTAGACCCTGAAAATCACTTTTGTAGATCTCAATGAGCTAAACAATTCTGCAATGCTAACTTTTCCTCTAGCTCTAACGGTTTTCAAGATATTGTCCAAAAACTGCAAAAATGGTCAAATTTGATGATTAAAGGGCATTAACTCCTATAAGGAGTCGTTTCACAACTTCGACTCAATGGAGAGATTCGTAGAGCTTTTGATGCTGAACAAGGAAGGTTGCTTCGGATTTTCTCTATCTCTTATACTTTTTGAGTTATAAGCCAAAAACAATGGTCTGACCCCCTTGTTCTATTTTTAGCAACGGCGGCCATCTTGGTTGGTCGACATGTATATAATTCACAAACTTGGTAGAGGACATCCTAAAGATCATGTATACCAAGTATCAATGCAATCCCTTCAGTGGTTTCAGAGAAGAAGATCTTTGAAGAAAAGTTAACGGACGACGGACGGACGACGGACGCTTAACGATGACAATAGCTAACATGACCCTTCGGGTCAGGTGAGCTAAAAAGTCGGCACCAAACATCCATCCATTGGTATTGCACGTACGGGGCTTAATTTCATTTTAGTTAGTTTGTTAGCTATTGCTTTACTCCCAAACAGCAAGATTTCGGCTATATCCGGGAGATGAACATGAAAGTAGTGATACAATGAACATGAAATGATGATGAAGTGGAGGAAATGGGGATACAAGGCCAATCGGGTAGGAGAGTTTTGACTGCCACTGAAGAAAGGAGTGATGGGTAGGCGCGGCCGAGACCTGCAGCAGGGTTCTTTAACGTGCGAGGAACGTGACATTTTTCCCAACACGGTGCACCACTGGTTTGCGGTCAGGTTTTCCGCATTATCGCCTGACGACCCCGCATCTCTCGATGTCAGGGCTGATTCATTCATCCCCCTTGGGCACATTTTCCAGTCGCTTTGTGGGCAAAGAGATTTAAGAGCCGGTGGTGTAGTGGTTAATGCGTCGGGCTACTAACACCGAGGTTCGTGGTTCGATCCTCGTCAGGGGTGAAAATGATTTAAAATGACTGACAGGGATTAGTGGATCGTGCATCTTCAGTCAATGTCAGTCATTTTAAATCAAGGTAAAGTTCTGTTAATAACTGACAATGACAGTATCAAACCACATCAGTTATTTGAAATCAAGGTCAATATTTAAAATGACTGTCATGATTTGATACAAATCACAAAATTGACTGATATAAACTGACATCGTCTGCTTCAGTTAAGGACAATTTAAAACAGTAAAAGTACAGAAATTGATAATTACTGAAGATAATGCATCAAATAAAATCAGTATTTTACAGATAAACTGTGGTTAAGTACAGTTCTTATCAGTCATACTAAATCGAATTTGAACTGTGCATGGTAATGTCAGTCCTTATTTTGGTTCATAGTGTTTTGTGTTGTTACAATTAATGATTGTTTTTTATGTAACTGTTCAGTGTTTTGCACTACATGTTATTGTTGAACAATCAGTGTATTTTCTTTTTCAACTAGCACTGGCAAAATATGTGTGAGCACAGAACTCTTGATCTTGTTTTGTTGGTTCATTTCTTTTCTTTTGTAGGTAAACGAGCACAATGTAAGTGTATGTATCTAATAGTTTTTCTTAAAATATTTTTATGGTTTTTTCTACTTGTGTTGAACAATAAAAAGGTCTGCTGGCTGCTTTTCATTATGACATTGATAATGTCTGATTGTTTATGGTAATTATGTCGCGTACACTTATTATATATCGTCAAATCGTCTCTGCCCACATGAGTCTTTTTTGTTTTGTGTTTTTCTGGTTTTCAGTACAGAGAAGAAACTAAAAGGTAAGTAATATGTTTTATTTGTAGATCAATCTTTTATTTAGCTACCACTTGCAAAGTATAAGTGGTCACAAAACTCATTATTTTGTTTTGTTTTGTTGATCCATTTCTTTTTTTTTTGTCGTAGACAAACACAATGTATGTATATCTTATTAAATATTCATTTTGTGTTATTATTCACTTATGTTGAACAAACAAAAGGCCTGCTGATTGTATTCCTTTATGACATTTATTTTCTGATTGTATATGTTAATTGTGTCGCATACACTTATTCTATATCTTCAAATCGTCTATGCTTACATGATTGTTTTTTTTTTTTTTTAGTTTTTCTTGTTTTCAGTTCAAAGAAGAAGCTAGGAGGTAAGTATATGTTTTATTTATACCTCTTTATGAAACAGAACAAGAAAAACAAATGAGAATCTTATCGATGACAGAAAAAAAAAGATACTGCATTACTAACAATTTAACGGAAATAAATGAAATTGTACTTTCTTCAAAAGTATTTCTATATAATAGTAACGCCACATACAATATCTAATACCAATATATATGACATGATAAATTGCAACATTCGTCATTCATAGATGCAAACCTTAATCTTATAGTACAACAGCTGAACCCTAAAACAATTATCAAACTGAGTAAACTATCAATATCTTATAGCAAAACATTATTTGAATTACTACTTTGATATTAAATAATAAAAACAGAAAGTTTTTTTTCTTTCTAAACAGTTTAAAATAAATGTCAGAAACAAAATTTTACAAAATTCAATAAAAGAAAAAACTCGTTGTCTTTTAATCCGACCCTCCTTTTTCTTTTTTTTTTGTCTGTACGCACATCTCACCCGATCCACTATCTTTTTGAGGTATCCTGCACCAAATCTCTCTTGCAAACGATCAAGTAGCTGGTTCCCTCTGGGATCTCTTTGTATGATTTCCATTACTGGTCTTAGAGAAACATAGCCACTCTCAATATTTGGTTGACAAATACTTAGGAGCAGCTCCGCCTCTGTCGTATCAAAGCTTCTTCTTCGATGACCAAACCTAACATTTTCCTGAACACCATCATCATCAGATTGGTTGCATTCGAACATTTAACTAATTTTTGAAAAACCTTCGGCCAATTCTTCTCCTTTCTCTCTCGGGCTTGGTTTATCTGGATTCATTTCATAATTAATGTTATCATCTTCATCTTCTTCGTCGGTCGTATCATCTTCTTCCCCTCGCTTCTGGGTAATATTTTCCTCCTTCTTACATTTTTCGTCGCTCTCGTCATTGTTAGAAGATGAATGTTCTTTCTCTTCTTCCAGTTCGATAATTTTGGCCCTAGGCTAACGTTCAGTTTCAGGTACCATAATTGAATTAATCAGCTTGCACATTGCTAGGGTGTTGTCCCTTTTGTTCACAAGGGCGTAATGTCTATCTGCAGTTGCTGGGAAATGGGTCATATGTGCAGCAAGTGCTTCTCGACTGGATGGATCAGCCTGTCTAACAAACTATACGGCAAAATTTCAGTTAGTTAGTTATTGCTTTACTCCCAAGCAGCACGATTTCGGCTATATCCGGGAGATGAACATGAAATGATGATGAAGTGGAGGAAATGGGGACACAAGGCCAATCGGGTGGGAGAGTTTTGACTGCCACTTGAAAAAGGAGTGAAGGGTAGGGACGGGAAATTTCGCCTCCTGCATGGGGATCCTACAGTTCCTACTCTTACCGAGACCTGCAGCAGGGTTCTTTAACGTGCGAGGAACGTGACATTTTTCCCAACACGGTGCACCACTATGGTTTGCGGTCAGGTTTTCCGCATTATCGCCTGACGACCCCGCATCTCTCGATGTCAGGGCTGCCCCATTCAACCACCTCGGGCACACATCCCAGTCGCTTTGTGGGCAAAGCGGCCTGACCCGATGTCAGATTTCTGAGCGCTCTTAAGTGGACTTTTACCGACAAGCTTAGCGCTGCTGTGGGCCTATTCGCCACCCGGAACCCGCACGGGTTGCAAAATTTCAGAAAACAAATGGAAATCGCCATCGGCATACACATTGTTTTACTTGTTCGGCTTACAATAGAACGCTTCTGTAGTAAACTATTGTTTTCCCGAACAGTTTAGTGATGGGTTTTCTGCCTCCACCTGAAAGTAGATCTATGCGCCCAATGGTCAATGAAAAGCTATCTTCTACAGAAAGTTCATCGTTACTTTGTAGAACCTTTTCTATTTCCCCCATAACCGTAGAGCTGTTCATTTTGCTTAGTTCCTGAAGAGGGACAATAATGGGGTATGCCAGGCCATTATGATCAATGATGATTCGTGCAAGGGTATTGTCTTTGGACACTTCCCTGACTCCATCGAGAACTTGATCAAAGGTATTATGGAGATCTTTTGATATTTCTGTTAGCTTTTTGTTTTTCAGTTGCTCAGACAGTGTTACTTCAAACGTAGTATCAACGGCTGCGTTTTTGGCATAAGTTCGTCCCTTTTTTTTTAGCATAGTATGCATACTACCCTTTCCAGTACCCAGCTGGTCCAGTGAACTACGATTTGTTCTTGCCTTTTTACCTTGAGTTACGTTTGTTTCATTGTCTTCTGAACTTAAATGTATGTTTCTTTTCGATGCCTGGGGCACATGACTAGACGTTGTTGCAGCATCAAGGAAACATAAATTGAACATAAGGGTCTTCCACTATTCTATAAGTTCTTGCAAAATTTAACAATTGTTCCAATGAGGTAAAACAATCGACTATCTCTTCAATAATAAATGGGCTACCGGTATCCATCATCTGAGGGTGAGAAAGATAGAAAAACAAGAGGCTCCCAGGAGCCTAAATCGCTCACCTGGTCTTGATGTTGACCCTATACTTTTGTAGAGCTAAATGAGCTGAACATTTAAGCAAGCAACAGCTTTTCTCTACCTGCAATAGTTTTCATTCTATAGGCCAAAAACACCATTTTTCACCTATAAGGGGCCATAACCCCTATAAGGAGTCATCTGACAACTTCGACCCTATGGTGAGTGAGTGAGTTGGTGTTTTACGCCCGTGCAACGCTATATAGGTTATTTACAGGCGATGAACATGAAAAGGATGATACAATGAACATGAAATGATGATGACAAATGAAATATGGGATGGGGTGGGAAACACAGGGACGGTAAATTTTTAAGAACCACAGGAAAAGGGGAGAAGTGGGTAGGGGCGGAAAATTTAGCCTATGTGGTGCACTACTTGGCGGTCCACAAAGGGGTCTTTTACGTGCATGAAGCGTGGCATTCTCCACACATGTTGGCCCACTATGGTCGGCGGTCAGGGTTTCCGTATTATAGACCTGACAACCCCCGCGGACGAGGGCTACCCTATTCAGCCACCTAGGGTACACACTTGGTCGCTCTGTGGGCTGAGCACTGACCCGATGTCAGAATCCCAAGACCCTTAGTCGCCTCTTACGACAAGCTAGGCTCTGCTGCGGGCCTATTCGCCACCCGGGCCCCGCACGGGACTCGACCCTATGGAGACTTTTGTAGAGCTAAATGAGCTGAACATTTAAGCAAGCAACAGCTAATCTCTATCTGCAAAAGTTTTCATTCTGTAGGCCAAAAACATGAAAAATCACTTTTTTCAGGGGCCATAACCCCTATAAGGGGTCATCTGACAACTTCGACCCTATGGAGAATTTTGTAGAGCTCAATGAGCTGAACATTTAAGCAAGCAACAGCTAATCTCTATCTGCAATAGTTTTCATTCTGTAGGCCAAAAACATGAAAAATCTTTATTTTTCAGGGGACGTAACCCCTATAAGGGGTCATCTGACAACTTCGATCCAATGGAGAATTTTGTAGAGCTAAATGAGCTGAACAATTAAGCAAGCAACAGCTAATCTCTATCTGCAATAGTTTTCATTCTGTAGGACAAAAACATCAAAAATCGCTATTTTTCAGGGGTCGTAACCCCTATAAGGGATCATCTGACAACTTCGACCTTATGGAGAATTTTGTAGAGCTAAATGAGCTAAACATTTATGCAAGCAACAGCTAATCTCTATCTGCAATAGTTTTCATTCTGTAGGCCAAAAACATAAAAAATGGCTATTTTTCACCTTTAAGGGGCCGTAACCCCTATAAGGGCTCATCTGACAACTTCGACCCTATGAAGACTTTTGTAGAGTTAAATGAGCTGAACATTTTAGCAAGCAACAGCTAATCTCTATCTGCAATGTTTTCATTCTGTAGGCCAACTAGAGGCTCCCAGGAGCCTGAATCGCTCACCTGATCTTATGAATTAATTTCACAAGCTTTCAAGAATGCAAAGTTGCAAAACAATCCTTTCAGTAGTTTCAGAGAAGATTTTTGGAAATCTGTTTAAATAAATAGAAAAAAAAACAGTTAAAGGGCAATAACTCCTATAAGGACCATAGCAATGGTGGCCATGTTGGTTGGACGACATGTATATAATTCACAAACTTGGTAGAGGACATCCTAAAGATCAAGTTGTACCAAGTTTCAAAGCAATCCCTTCAGTGGTTTCAGAGAAAAAGATTTTGGAAATCAGTTAAAATTAATGGAAAAAAACAGTTAAAGGGGAATATCTCTTAAATGGCTGATCTGACAATTTTGACCCTGAAATCAATTTTTGCAGATCTAAATAAGCTTATTGTTAAACAATTCTGCAATGCTAACTTTTCCTCTAGCTCTTACGGTTTTCAAGATATTGTCCAAAAACTGCAAAAATGGTCAATTTTGACGATTAAAGGGCAATTACTCCTATAAGGAGTCGTTTCACAATTTTGACTCAATGGAGAGATTTGTAGATCTTTTAATGCTGAACTTGAGTGGTTGCTTCAGATTTTCTCTATCTCTTATACTTTTCGAGTTATTAGCCAGAAACAATGGTCTGACCCCCCTATTCTATTTTTAGCAACAGCGGCCATGTTGGTTGGTCGACGTGTATATAATTCACAAACTTGGTAGAGGACATCCTAAAGATCAAGTATACCAAGTATCAATGCAATCCCTTCAGTGGTTCCAGAGAAGAAGATTTTTGAAAATCAGTGTAAATTGATGGAAAAAAACAGTTAAAGGGCAATAACTCTTAAACGGCTGATCTGACAATTTTGACCCTGAAATCATTTTTGTAGATCTCAATGAGCTTAACAATTCTGCAATGCTAACTTTTCCTCTAGCTATAATGGTTTTCAAGATATAGTCCAAAAACTGCAAAAATGGTCAATTTTGATGATTAAAGGGCAATAACTCCTATAAGGAGTCGTTTCACATCTTTGACTCAATGGAGAGATTTGTAGAGCTTTTGATGCTGAACAAGGAAGGTTGCTTCGGATTTTCTCTATCTCTTATACTTTTCGAGTTATAAGCCAAAAACAATGGTCTGACCCCCCTGTTCTATTTTTAGCAACGGCGGCCATGTTGGTTTGTCGACATGTATATAATTCACAAACTTGGTAGAGGACATCCTAAAGATCAAGTATACCAATTTTCAATGCAATCCCTTCAGTGGTTTCAGAGAAGAAGATCTTTGAAGAAAAGTTAACGGACGGACGGACGACGGACGCTTAACGATGACAATAGCTCACATGACCCTTCGGGTCAGGTGAGCTAAAAACATGAAAAAATGCTATTTTTCACCTTTAAGGGGCCGTAACCCCTATAAGGGGTCATCTGACAACTTTGACCAAATGGAGACTTTTGTAGAGCTTTTGATGCTGAATCAGTAGCGTGGCCTCAGATTTCCTCTATCTCTTATACTTTTTGATTTATAAGCCAAAAACAGTAGTCTGACCCCCCTGGTCTATTTTTAGTAACGGTGGCCATCTTTTTTGACGGATCAAAAATTGAAACACAAGTTTGGTGCAGGACACCCTAAGGATCATTCATACCAAGTTTCATTAAATTCTGTTCAGTAGTTTCAGAGGAGAAGATTTTTGAAAAATTGTTAACAGACGACGACGACGACAGACGACGACGACGGACGCCAAGTGATGGTAATAGCTCACCTGGACCTTTTTTTACCCTTAAAAGTCTAAGTTGACTCGAAAAACAGGAAGTAGATGATGGACTGACCTGGAAAGGGGAGGCACGGTATAACTCATCATGTTGAAGCTGTGTACCAAATTTGAAACCAATCCATCCAGTAGAAGCCGAGAAATCTGTTACGAAAAATTTCACATTTCAATTTTTTTTTCCTCTAAAAAAGTCTAAGTTGGCTTGGAAAACAGGAAGTAGATGATGGACAGACCTGGAAAGGGTAGGTATGGTATAACTCATCATGCTGAAGCTGTGTACCAAATTTGAAACCAATCCATCCAGTAGAAGCAGAGAAAATGAGCCGGACGGACGGACGGACAAGGTGATTGCAATATAGCCCCCTCTCTTATGAGTGGGGGTATAATAATTAAATCACAACATAAATGGAAATGGAAAAATAACATTATCAATGATTTAATTATTATTGAGTTGTACAGGTATTACATGATAAAGACACCACATAAAAAAACCATTATACTTGTCTTACTGACACACACAAAACCACAAGTCTATCACTCACCAGAGTTTATGGATATTATAATAGTTTTTTAATGTAATTTAATCAATTCTATGAATCATTAACATAAAAAATCAGTCACAGTAAAATAGAAAAAAAAACTTTTGGAAAACTGTAATTTTAATTATAATATAAGGCTTTTATACAAATAAACAAACACATAGCATGACGAAAGATGCATAAGTAATGGCAAACATTCAAGAAAAAAACAGCGAAAAAGTTTCTACCTAAATTAATGTATACTTATAGTTTTATTTTATAACAACTCAAAATAGAAAAAAAACTTTCAAATACATATATAAAATATTATTTTCAAGAAAAAACTAACATAGTTACAGAGGATATTTTTAAAAAAGGATTAAAAAACTTTAAACATACACGTAATTTAGATAGAAATTACCCTACCCCATATAGGATAGGTCAGGGGATGTCGTAGAACGAATCATCCGTTCTGTTGATGCAGGGGTCTCTGTCATTCTATTTCTCCTTCTTGTTCTCATCCTCCTCCTACTGATCCTCCTTACTCTGTATGTAATGTACAAGGTAAGGAGGGTTATCAGCACACCGCCGATACCACTCACCAGCTTTCCTAAAAAAGACATGTAAATATAATCAATCAATGAAAAATTCAAATATCTCTAAAATCTCTACTGGTTTTGGTTTACTTTAGCAAATTTCTTTCGACACTTTGAACTACAATCATCTAACTATTTTTTGGATTGACGGGCTGCTGATGAACGGTTACTTCTTACTACATGTATTTTTAACTGTATTCAAATAAAATTAAATCCTTATTTTTTTAACAAACTATAAGTCAACTTCGATTTTTTCCATTTATCCTGATGTATTAAAGAAGCTAGCTACACTAATGTAGCTCCTTTGACATCTTTGATCAGGCGGAGCTACAATGCGGTCCCATTGCTCGTAACGGAGCAACGCCGAAAGCGAAATCACACCGGGCGCAATTCAATCCATTAAACGTCAAATTTTGTATTAAAATATCGCTTTTAGTATTTAAATGACGAATTCAGTTTAAATTTTCCGACATTAAGCACAGGTACCATAGCTAGCTCTGTAAAACAATGATTATGATATGAAAATAAAATCAGAGAACTAAGACAGTTATTTTTTTCATTATTCCACCCCCTTATCATACGGTATTTGAAAATTTAGTACAAATTCACCCCCCCCCCCCATTTTTTAGACCTCAGCCAAATTATAGTGCCCCAGGTGGACTGATTTTTCCTTTTTTCTTACATTTTGATGACGTATTTTGTGTTTGCTTTTTGTTATTGTAAGTCTTTGCAAACAAACTCGTCTCCGCAGGTGGTATACCTTGGGTCTACACTCGCCATACGGTTCTGGTCAGCTGATGTATCCACATCTTTCTTATTCTAATTTGGGCATCTTTTAGTTTCAGTTTTTATACGACCGCAAAAAATTTGCGGACGTATTATGCCATAATGGTATGTTGTCGTCGTCGTCGTTGTCGTCGTCGGTGTCTGTTAACTTGTTAGTGTTTCCACAATAACTTTAGTTCCAGTTATCCAATTGCTATGAAACTCTTACCATTAATGGATGAATGGGATTGATTTTGGGGGTCCCCCCATTTTTCGTTTAGAAATTAGGGGCCAAAAAAGGGCCAAAAATACCGCTTTTTTGTTTGTTTCCACAATAACTTAAGTTCTAGTTATCCGATTGCTATGGTCCCGTGCGGGGCCCGGGTGGCGAATAGGCCCGCAGCAGAGCCTAGCTTGTCGTAAGAGGCGACTAAGGGTCTTGGGATTCCGACGTCGGGTCGGTGCTCAGCCCACAGAGCGACCAAGTGTGTACCCTAGGTGGCTGAATAGGGTAGCCCTCGTCCGCGGGGGTTGTCAGGTCTATAATACGGAAACCCTGACCGCCGACCATAGTGGGCCAACGTGTGTGGAGAGTGCCACGCTTCATGCACGTAAAAGACCCCTTTGTGGACCGCCCAGTAGTGCACCACATAGGCTAAATTTTCCGACCCTACCCACTTCTCCCCTTTTTCCTGTGGTTCTTCAAAATTTACCGGTCCTTTGTTTCCCACCCCATCCCCATATTTCATTTATCATCATCATTTCATGTTCATTTTATCATCCTTTTCATGTTCATCGCCTGTAAATAACCTATATAGCGTTGCACGGGCGTAAAACACCAACTCACTCACTCACTCCGATTGCTATGAAATTTGACAGTGATGTTCTTTACCATACATGGATGAATGGGATTGATTTTGGGGGTCCCCCCTTTTTTTGTTTAGAAATTAGGGGCCCAAAAGGGGCAAAACATTCAAATATTTTACTTGTTTCCACCATAACTTTGGTCTTAGTTGGCCTATTGATGTGAAATTTGTCAAGAATGTTTCTTACAATAAAAGAATGAACCTGATGAATTTTTGCGCCCCCTTTTTCTCCGTTGTGTAATTAGGGGCCAAAAGGGGCCAAAATAAAAACTTTTTTATTTGTGGTCCGATTTTGAAATTTTTTTTGCATGTTTGTTCTTGTCAAATAGCGGATACAAAATTAAGAATTAATTTTTGCGACCCCCCCTTTTTCCTCGTATTACGTAATTAGGGGCCAAATGGGACCAAAATCGAAACTTTTCTTATTTGTGGTCCGATTTCGAATTTTTTTTTGCAAATTCATTCTTGTCAGGTAGCGATTCTAATTTTAAGAATAAAATTTTTGGAGCTGTAATCATAATTTAAAAAAAATTCTGGTTTGATTTTTAATTTTTTCCCCAAACATTATTCTTTGAAAGAGTAGAATATAACATTCAAAATTTATATTTTTACCCCCTGGGTCGAAAGTCCATCAGAGAAGCATGTGTCAAAAACCTTTGTCAGTCCACCATAGGCTGCATGTGTCCAGAGCATTAGACTATCCATATTAGGCCTAAAACGTACAGGGTTCAACATGTTGCGGTCGTATCATGCTGCGCTCGGCGAAGCTTTTTATTTGTAACGGGTGTGATGAAATAATCTTATTGATGATCTCCTTTGGATGAGAAACTTTTATATTTTAACAAAATTATCATGAATGATTTCTACCAGGAGTCCCGTGCGGGGCCCGGGTGGCGAATAGGCCCGCAGCAGAGCCTAGCTTGTCGTAAGAGGCGACTTAGGGTCTTGGGATTCTGACGTCGGGTCAGTGCTCAGCCCACAGAGCGACCAAGTGTGTACCCTAGGTGGCTGAATAGGGTAGCCCTCGTCCGCGGGGGTTGTCAGGTCTATAATACGGAAACCCTGACCGCCGACCATAGTGGGCCAACGTGTGTGGAGAGTGCCACGCTTCATGCACGTAAAAGACCCCTTTGTGGACCGCCCAGTAGTGCACCACATAGGCTAAATTTTCCGCCCCTACCCACCTCTTCTCTTTTTCCTGTGGTTCTTCAAAATTTACCGGTCCTTTGTTTCCCACCCCATCTCCATATTTCATTTATCATCATCATTTCATGTTCATTTTATCATCCTTTTCATGTTCATCGCCTGTAAATAACCTATATAGCGTTGCACGGGCGTAAAACACCAACTCACTTACTCACTTACTCACTTTCTACCAGGATAACTAGATACTGTGGGACATCATATAGCTTCAATTTGAGGACAATTTCAAAGGATTATTACTGTGAATTTATGGACTTTTGCCGTTATGATGGAACCGGTGCACCACATTGAAAGAGAACTGTGAACTATTGAAGTGTTTTGTTTATATTTTGTACTAGGTTCGAATTGAACCATAGATATTACTCGATTTTATTCGCAAGGTTGGGCGGAGCTTAAATTTCTTAGTCTTTTAGGTAAGATTTAAACGAAGAGTCCCGAAATAATTGACCCGTGACCAACCCGGTCAATAAAATAGAGTAATAATCTACAATGTTCTGACGTTTAGGCCTTCAAAGGGTGTCAAACTTATGCAAGTGAGTTTTCTTGCCTTGGCATTCTTTGATTCAAAATTGTATTCTTTGGCATGATTGTTGAATTAACAATTTGATAAATTTATGTATTTTTGTAATAAAGTATCTGAACATCTCTGGAGTATTGCCTTCTGCCTAAGCTCAATCCCTGCGGACGAACCGAACATGACAGTTCGCCAGACACGAGGGGACGATGTAGCACACCTGGTGTGGCGCATCCGACCCTCCTGTTACATTTTTATTAATTTTTACCTTTTAATGTGATTTTCTTGTTTGGATTTTTACCTTTTAAATGTGGTTTTACCTTCTAAACTATTGTTTTTATACTAACCCTTACTCTAATTGTAAAATGTTATACTAATCCTAACCCTACTTGTATCTTTATATGCTAATCCCTAACCCTAATTGTGTGTATTATATTAACCCTAACCCTAATTACAGATACGACCAGACATAACCTGTATGCGAAGTTAACTAAAAAAGTAAACTTTTTGACTGCCTAAAGTTAACTAATATCTGCTTTTTAGATTGCATCAGGCAGACCGTGGACCGGTCTAAAGTTAACTGTAAAAGCAAACTTGGTCCACGGTCTGCTCTTCTTGACCGCTCTGCTAGTTAACTTTAGCCTAGAACCAACCTGAAGTTAACTTTAGCGTGAAAGCGACCTAAAGTTAACTTAGCCTAGAGCGACCTAAAGTTAACCGCGCTGAAGCCAAGAGCGACCTAAATTTTACTCGGCTCAGATATTTTTTATCATTTGACATGATTTATATAAAACTTTATATTTTATATAGCTATATATATATTTTTTTTTTCATTTCTAAAATTATTACCATTATATATTTATTGGTCTTAATAATTTGACATCCGATAATTTAAAAAAAAAACCAAGTTTATTATATGTATTTAATCTTAATATATTTCTATGAAATATTTATTCTAAAAATATAAATTCAAATAAAAGATCTGTTATTTTAAAAAAAAATATTAATTTCTAAGCATATTTCGGCAAGGTGTTTAGCAAACTGCAAATTTTTATTCATTCAAAATAAAACAAAAGTACTATATTTTTTTTAAATAACTGTAGCAAAAAACATTTTAAAGAATATTTCTTTGTTGAAAATATTTTTTTTTATTTTAAAATGATTATTTATTTAAATTATCTTTTCATATGATTTTTTGTTTTAAAATTAGTAATCTATTTTGAAAACAAAATTTTATATTAATTTTTTTTCTATTTACATTATTTATTTATTTAAATAATATTGTTTTGCTTTTTGTATATTTTTATTTGAAAATAGTAAGAAATATATTCTTAGCGACTTAAAATTATTTTTAGTATGCCAGCGACTAAAATACCCTAAAGTTAACTTTGGACTGCTCTGACCTAAAGTTAACATTGGAATGCCTTAAGCTGTCCATTTCATCGACAAGAGCAGTCCAGAGCTATCCGGACCATGGACTGCTCTGTGAAGGATAAAGTTAACTTTAGTTAACTAGATAGTGGACCATGGTTAACTCAAGTTAACAAGTAAAGGAACCTAAAAGACTGCCTAAAGTTAACTTTTGTACAGGTTATGTCTGGACCCATCTGTATATGTTTAACATTAACCCTAACCCTTATTATACGTTTTGTGTACTAACCCTTATCATAAATGTATATTTTATACTAACCCCTACCACTTATTTTGTGTTTTCATCAACTATAACCCTAATTATATAATGTTGTACTAACCCTAACCCTATATGTATCTTTATATGCTAACCCCTAACCCTAATTGTGTGTTTTATACTAACCTTATCCCTAATAATATGTTTTACACTAACCCTTACCCTAATAATACGTTTTTGTACTAACCCTTACCCTAATTCTACGGTGACAAATAAAAAATGTAAAAAATAAAAAACCTCAAAAACATGCAAGGAAAAGAGGATTAAAAATCTTAAAAAAGTCCATTAGTCTTTGTACACAAGTTCATTAACAAGCTTTTCTAAATAAGTCAGTCTTCAGGTTTTTCTTAAAAAACAGTAATTGATTGTTCATTTCTCAGTGAGGATGGTAAATTGTTCCAAAAGTATCAGCCGGCCTTATCAGAAATACATTTATGATAAGGGTTAGTACAAAAACGTATAATTAGGGTTAGGGTTAATGTTAAACATATAATAAGGGTTAGTGTTAGTATAAAATTCACAATTAGGGTTAGGGGTTAGCATATTAAGATACATGTAGGGTTAGGGTTAGTACAAAATTTACAATTAGGGTAAGGGTTAGTATAAAAACGTATAAAAAGGGGTTTGGGTTAGTGTAAAACATATTATTAGGGTTTAGTATAAAACACACAATTAGGGTTAGCATATAAAGATACATTTAGGGTTAGGGGTAGTACACAATTACACAATTAGGGTTTAAGTCGATGAAAACATAAAATAAGTGGTAGGGGTTAGTACAAAAAAAATACATTTATGATAAGGGTTAGTACAAAAACGTATAATTAGGGTTAGTATAAAACACACAATTAGGGGTAGGGGTTAGCATATAAAGATACATTTAGGGTCAGTGTAAAATTATACAATTAAGGTAAGGGTTAGTACAAAAACGTAGAATCAGGGTAAGGGTTAGTGTAAAACATATAATTAGGGTTAGTATAAAACACACAATTAGGGTTAGGGGTTAGCATATAAAGATACATTTAGGGTAAGGGTTGGTACAAAATTTTACATTTAGGGTTAGGGTTAAAATAAAAACGTATAAAAAGGGGTAAGGGTTAGTGTAAAACATATGATTAGAGTTACGGTTAGTATAAACACACAATTAGGGTTAGGGTTGGTACAAAATTATATAATAGGGTAATAGTCTATGAAAACACAAAATAAGTGGTAGGGGTTAGTATAAAAAATGCATTTATGATAAGGGTTAGTACAAAAACGTATAATTAGGGTTAGGGTTAATGTTAAACATATAATTAGGGTTAGGGTTAATGTTAAACATATAATTAGGGTTAGTGTTAGTATAAAATACACAATTAGGGTTAGGGGTTAGCATATTAAGATGCATGTAGGGTTAGGGTTAAAACAAAATTTACAATTAGGGTAAGGGTTAGTATAAAAACGTATAAAAAGGGGTTAGGGTTAGTGTAAAACATATTATTTGGGTTTATAAAGATACATTTAGGGTTAGGGGTAGTACACAATTACACAATTAGGGTTTTTGTCGATGAAAACACAAAATAAGTGGTAGGGGTTCGTACAAAAAAAAATACATTTATCATAAGGGTTAGTACAAGAACGTATAATTAAGTTTAGGGTTAGTATAAAACATATTATTAGGGTTTGGTTAGTCTAAAACACACAGTTAGGGTTAGGCGTTAGCATATAAAGATACATTTAGGGTTAGGGTTAGTACAAAATTATATAATTAGGGTTATAGTCGATGAAAACACAAAATAAGTGGTAGGAGTTAGTATAAAAATACATTTATGATAAGGGTTAGTACAAAAACGTATAATTAGGGTTAGGGTTAATGTTAAACATATAATTAAGGTTAGAGTTAGTATAAAATACACAATTAGGGTTAGTATGAAATACACAATTAGGGTTAGGGGTTTGCATATAAAGATACAAGTAGGGTTAGGGTTAGTACAAAATTTAACAATTAGGGTAAGGGTAAGTATAAAAACGAATCAAAAGGGGTTAGGGTTAGTGTAAAACATATTATTAGAGTTACGGTTAGTATAAAACACACAATTAGGGTTAGTAAAAAATTATACAATTATGGTTATAGTCGATGAAAACACAAAATAAGTGGTAGGGGATAGTATAAAAATACATTTATGATAAGGGTTAGTACAAAAACGTATAATTAGGGTTAGGGTTAATGTTAAACATATAATTAAGGTTAGAGTTAGTATAAAATACACAATTAGGGTTAGGGGTTTGCATATTAAGATACAAGTAGGGTTAGGGTTAGTACAAAATTTTACATTCAGGGTTAGGGTTAAAATAAAAACGTATAAAAAGGGGTAAGGGTTAGTGTAAAACATATGATTAGAGTTACGGTTAGTATAAACACACAATTAGGGTTAGGGTTGGTACAAAATTATATAATAGGGCTATAGTCTACGCAAAATAAGTGGTAGGGGTTAGTATAAAAAATACATTTATGATAAGGGTTAGTACAAAAACGTATAATTAGGGTTAGGGTTAATGTTAAACATATAATTAGGGTTAGGGTTAATGTTAAACATATAATTAGGGTTAGTGTTAGTATAAAATACACAATTAGGGTTAGGGGTTAGCATATTAAGATGCATGTAGGGTTAGGGTTAAAACAAAATTTACAATTAGGGTAAGGGTTAGTATAAAAACGTATAAAAATGGGTTAGGGTTAGTGTAAAACATATTATTTGGGTTACGGTAAGTATAAAACACATAATTAGGGTTAGCATATAAAGATACATTTAGGGTTAGGGGTAGTACACAATTAAACAATTAGGGTTTTTGTCGATGAAAACACAAAATAAGTGGTAGGGGTTCGTACAAAAAAAATACATTTATGATAAGGGTTAGTACAAAAACGTATAATTAGGTTTAGGGTTAGTAAAAAACACACAATTAGGGTTAGGGGTTAGCATATAAAGATACATTTAGGGTAAGGGTAAGTGCAAAATGATACAATTAGGGTAAGGGTTAGTACAAAAACGTGTAATTAAGGTTAGGGTAAGTGTAGAACATATTATTAGGGTTTGGTTAGTCTAAACACACAGTTAGGGTTAGGGGTTAGCATATAAAGATACATTTAGGGTAAGGGTTAGTACAAAATTATATAATTAGGGTTATAGTCGATGAAAACACAAAATAAGTGGTAGGAGTTAGTATATAAAATACATTTATGATAAGGGTTAGTACAAAAACGTATAATTAGGGTTAGGGTTAATGTTAAACATATAATTAGGGTTAGGGGTTAGCATATTAAGATACAAGTCGGGTTAGGGTTAGTACAAAATTTTACAATTAGGGTAAGGGTTAGTATAAAAACGTAAAAAAGGGGTTAGGGTTAGTGTAAAACATATTGTTAGAGTTACGGTTAGTATAAAACACTCAATTATGGTTAGGGTTGGTACAAAATTATATAATTAGGGTTATAGTTTATGAAAACACTAAATCAGTGGTAGAGGTTAGTATAAAAAATATATTTATGATATGGGTTAGTACAAAACGTATAATTAGGGTTAGGGTTAATGTTAAACATATAATTAGGGTTAGTGTTAGTATAAAATACACAATTAGGATTAGGGGTTAGCATATTAAGATACATGTAGGGTTAGGGTTAAAACAAAATTTACAATTAGGGTAAGGGTTAGTATAAAAAACGTATAAAAAGGGGTTAGGGTTAGTGTAAAACATATTATTTGGGTTACGGTAAGTATAAAACACATAATTAGGGTTAGCATATAAAGATACATTTAGGGTTAGGGGTAGTACACAATTACACAATTAGGGTTTTAGTCGATGAAAACACAAAATAAGTGGTAGGGATTAGTACAAAAAAAATACATTTATCATAAGGGTTAGTACAAAAACGTTTAATTAAGTTTAGGGTTAGTATAAAACATATTATTAGGGTTTGGTTAGTCTAAAACACACAGTTAGGGTTAGGCGTTAGCATATAAAGATACATTTAGGGTTAGGGTTAGTACAAAATTATATAATTAGGGTTATAGTCGATGAAAACACAAAATAAGTGGTAGGAGTTAGTATAAAAATACATTTATGATAAGGGTTAGTACAAAAACGTATAATTAGGGTTAGGGTTAATGTTAAACATATAATTAAGGTTAGGGTTAGTATAAAATACACAATTAGGGTTAGTATAAAATACACAATTAGGGTTAGGGGTTAGCATATTAAGATACAAGTAGGGTTATGGTTAGTACAAAATTTAACAATAAGGGTAAGGGTAAGTATAAAAACGAATAAAAAGGGGTTAGGGTTAGTGTAAAACATATTATTAGAGTTACGGTTAGTATAAAACACATAATTAGGGTTAGCATATAAAGATACATTTAGGGTTATGGGTAGTATTCAATTACACAATTAGGGTTTTAGTCGATGAAAACACAAAATAAGTGGTATGGGTTAGTACAAAAAGAAATACATTTATGATAAGCGTTAGTACAAAAACGTATAATTAGGTTTAGGGTTAGTATAAAACACACAATTAGGGTTAGGGGTTAGCATATAAAGATACATTTAGGGTTAGGGTAAGTGCAAAATTATACAATTAGGGTAAAGGTTAGTACAAAAACGTGTAATTAGGGTAAGGGTTAGTGTAAAACATTATTTGGGTTTGGTTAGTATAAAACACACAGTTAGGGTTAGGGGTTAGCATATAAAGATACATTTAGGGTTAGGGTTAGTACAAAATTATATAATTAGGGTTATAGTCGATGAAAACACAAAATAAGTGGTAGGAGTTAGTATAAAAATACATTTATGATAAGGGTTAGTACAAAAACGTATAATTAGGGTTAGGGTTAATGTTTAACATTTAATTAGGGTTAGGGGTTAGCATATTAAGATACAAGTAGGGTTAGGGTTAGTAAAACATTTTACAATTAGGGTAAGGGTAAGTATAAAAACGAATAAAAAGGGGTTAGGGTTAGTGTAAAACATATTATTAGAGTTTACGGTTAGTATAAAACACACAATAAGGGTTAGTACAAAATTATACAATTATGGTTATAGTCTATGAAAACACAAAATAAGTGGTAGGGGTTAGTATAAAAATACATTTATGATAAAGGTTAGTACAAAAACGTATAATTAGGGCTAGGGTTTATGTTAAACATATAATTAGGGTTAGGGTTAGTATAAAATACACAATTAGGGTTAGGGGTTAGCATATTAAGATACAAGTAGGGTTAGGGTTAGTACAAAATTTTACAATTAGGGTAAGGGTTAGTATAAAAACGTAAAAAAGGGGTTAAGGTTAGTGTAAAACATATTATTAGAGTTACGGTTATTATAAAACACACAATTAGGGTTAGGGTTGGTACAAAATTATATTATTAGGGTTATAGTCTATGAAAACACAAAATCAGTGGTAGGGGTTAGTATGAAAAATACATTTATGATAAGGGTTAGTACAAAACGTATAATTAGGGTTAAGGTTAATGTTAAACATATAATTAGGGTTAGTGTAAGTATAAAATACACAATTAGGGTTAGGGGTTAGCATATTAAGATACATGTAGGGTTAGGGTTAAAACAGAATTTACAATAAGGGTAAGGGTTAGTATAAAAACGTATAAAAAGGGGTTAGGGTTAGTGTAAAACATATTATTAGAGTTACGGTTAGTATAAAACACACAATTAGGGTTAGGGTTGGTACAAAATTATATAATTAGGATTATAGTCTATGAAAACACAAAATAAGTGGTAGGGGTTAGTATAAAAAATACATTTATGATAAGGGTTAGTACAAAACGTATAATTAGGGTTAGGGTTAATGTTAAACATATAATTAGGGTTAGTGTTAGTATAAAATACACAATTAGGGTTAGGGGTTAGCATATTAAGATACATGTAGGGTTAGGGTTAAAACAAAATTTACAATCAGGGTAAAGGTTAGTATAAAAACGTATAATTAGGGTTAGGGTTAATGTTTAACATATAATTAAGGTTAGGGTTAGTATAAAATACACAATTAGGGTTAGTATAAAATACACAATTAGGGTTAGGGGTTAGCATATTATGATACAAGTAGGGTTAGGGTTAGTACAAAATTAAAAAATTAGGGTAAGGGTAAGTATAAAAACGAATAAAAAGGGGTTAG
Source organism: Arcuatula senhousia (assembly GCA_963971305.1). NCBI lineage: Eukaryota > Metazoa > Mollusca > Bivalvia > Mytilida > Mytilidae > Arcuatula > Arcuatula senhousia. The sequence continues at coordinate 57,411,474 of OZ020306.1, forward strand.
GGTTAGTGTAAAACATATTATTAGAGTTACGGTTAGTATAAAACACACAATTAGGGTTAGTACAAAATTATACAATTATGGTTATAGTCGATGAAAACACAAAATAAGTGATAGGGGTTAGTATAAAAAATACATTTATGATAAGGGTTAGTACAAAAACGTATAGTTAGGGTTAGGGTTAATGTTAAACATATAATTAGGGTTAGGGTTAGAATAAAATACACAATTAGGGTTAGGGGTTAGCATATTAAGATACAAGTAGGGTTAGGGTTAGTAAAAAAAAATCATTTAGGGTTAGGGTTAAAATAAAAACGTATAAAAATGGGTAAGGGTTAGTGTAAAACATATGATTAGAGTTACGGTTAGTATAAACACACAATTAGGGTTAGGGTTGGTACAAAATTATATAATAGGGTAATAGTCTATAAAAACACAAAATAAGTGGTAGGGGTTTGTATAAAAAATACATTTATGATAAGGGTTAGTACAAAAACGTTTAATTAGGGTAAGGGTTAATGTTAAACATATAATTAGGGTTAGGGTTAGTATAAAATACACAATTAGGGTTAGGGGTTAGCACATTAAGATACAAGTAGGGTTAGGGGTAGTATAAAATTTTACAATTAGGGTAAGGGTTACTATAAAAACGTATAAAAAGGGGTTAGGCTTAGTGTAAAACATATTATTAGAGTTACGGTTAGTATAAAACACACAATTAGGGTTAGGGTTGGTACAAAATTATATAATTAGGGTTATAGTCTATGAAAACACAAAATAAGTGGTAGGGGTTAGTATAAAAAATACATTTATGATAAGGGTTAGTACAAAACGTATAATTAGGGTTAGGGTTAATGTTAAACATATAATTAGGGTTAGTGTTAGTATAAAATACACAATTAGGGTTAGGGGTTAGCATATTGAGATACATGTAGGGTTAGGGTTAAAACAAAATTTACAATCAGGGTAAAAGTTAGTATAAAAACGTATAAAAAGGGGTTAGGGTTAGTGTAAAACATATTATTTGGGTTACGGTAAGTATAAAACACATAATTAGGGTTAGCATATAAAGATACATTTAGGGTTATGGGTAGTATTCAATTACACAATTACGGTTTTAGTCGATGAAAACACAAAATAAGTGGTAGGGGTTAGTACAAAAAGAAATACATTTATGATAAGCGTTAGTACAAAAACGTATAATTAGGTTGAGGGTTAGTATAAAACATATTATTAGGGTTTGGTTAGTCTAAAACACACAGTTAGGGTTAGGCGTTAGCATATAAAGATACATTTAGGGTTAGGGTTAGTACAAAATTATATAATTAGGGTTATAGTCGATGAATACACAGAATAAGTGGTAGGAGTTAGTATAAAAATACATTTATGATAAGGGTTAGTACAAAAACGTATAATTAGGGTTAGGGTTAATGTTAAACATATAATTAAGGTTAGGGTTAGTATAAAATACACAATTAGGGTTAGTATAAAATACACAATTAGGGTTAGGGGTTAGCATATTATGATACAAGTAGGGTTAGGGTTAGTACAAAATTAAAAAAATTAGGGTAAGGGTAAGTATAAAAACGAATAAAAAGGGGTTAGGGTTAGTGTAAAACATATTATTAGAGTTACGGTTAGTATAAAACACACAATTAGGGTTAGTACAAAATTATACAATTATGGTTATAGTCGATGAAAACACAAAATAAGTGATAGGGGTTAGTATAAAAAATACATTTATGATAAGGGTTAGTACAAAAACGTATAGTTAGGGTTAGGGTTAATGTTAAACATATAATTAGGGTTAGGGTTAGAATAAAATACACAATTAGGGTTAGGGGTTAGCATATTAAGATACAAGTAGGGTTAGGGTTAGTAAAAAAAATCATTTAGGGTTAGGGTTAAAATAAAAACGTATAAAAATGGGGAAGGGTTAGTGTAAAACATATGATTAGAGTTACGGTTAGTATAAACACACAATTAGGGTTAGGGTTGGTACAAAATTATATAATAGGGTAATAGTCTATAAAAACACAAAATAAGTGGTAGGGGTTTGTATAAAAAATACATTTATGATAAGGGTTAGTACAAAAACGTTTAATTAGGGTAAGGGTTAATGTTAAACATATAATTAGGGTTAGGGTTAGTATAAAATACACAATTAGGGTTAGGGGTTAGCACATTAAGATACAAGTAGGGTTAGGGTTAGTATAAAATTTTACAATTAGGGTAAGGGTTACTATAAAAACGTATAAAAAGGGGTTAGGCTTAGTGTAAAACATATTATTAGAGTTACGGTTAGTATAAAACACACAATTAGGGTTAGGGTTGGTACAAAATTATATAATTAGGGTTATAGTCTATGAAAACACAAAATCAGTGGTAGGGGTTAGTATAAAAAATATATTTTATGATATGGGTTAGTACAAAACGTATAATTAGGGTTAGGGTTAATGTTAAACATATAATTAGGGTTAGTGTTAGTATAAAATACACAATTAGGATTAGGGGTTAGCATATAAAGATACATGTAGGGTTAGGGTTAAAACAAAATTTACAATTAGGTTAAGGGTTAGTATAAAAACGTATAAAAAGGGGTTAGGGTTAGTGTGAAACATATTATTTGGGTTACGGTAAGTATAAAACACATAATTAGGGTTAGCATATAAAGATACATTTAGGGTTATGGGTAGTATTCAATTACACAATTAGGGTTTTAGTCGATGAAAACACAAAATAAGTGGTAGGGGTTAGTACAAAAAGAAATACATTTATGATAAGCGTTAGTACAAAAACGTATAATTAGGTTTAGGGTTAGTATAAAACATATTATTAGGGTTTGGTTAGTCTAAAACACACAGTTAGGGTTAGGCGTTAGCATATAAAGATACATTTAGGGTTAGTACAAAATTATATAATTAGGGTTATAGTCGATGAAAACACAGAATAAGTGGTAGGAGTTAGTATAAAAATACATTTATGATAAGGGTTAGTACAAAAACGTATAATTAGGGTTAGGGTTAATGTTAAACATATAATTAAGGTAAGGGTTAGTATAAAATACACAATTAGGGTTAGTATAAAATACACAATTAGGGTTAGGGGTTAGCATATTATGATACAAGTAGGGTTAGGGTTAGTACAAAATTTAAAAAATAGGGTAAGGGTAAGTATAAAAACGAATAAAAAGGGGTTAGGGTTAGTGTAAAACATATCTTTAGAGTTACGGTTAGTATAAAACACACAATTAGGGTTAGTACAAAATTATACAATTATGATTATAGTCGATGAAAACACAAAATAAGTGATAGGGGTTAGTATAAAAAATACATTTATGATAAGGGTTAGTACAAAAACGTATAGTTAGGGTTAGGGTTAATGTTAGACATATAATTAGGGTTAGGGTTAGAATAAAATACACAATTAGGGTTAGGGGTTAGCATATTAAGATACAAGTAGGGTTAGGGTAAGTGAAAAAAAAATCATTTAGGGTTAGGGTTAAAATAAAAACGTATAAAAATGGGTAAGGGTTAGTGTAAAACATATGATTAGAGTTACGGTTAGTATAAACACACAATTAGGGTTAGGGTTGGTACAAAATTATATAATAGGGTAATAGTCTATAAAAACACAAAATAAGTGGTAGGGGTTTGTATAAAAAATACATTTATGATAAGGGTTAGTACAAAAACGTTTAATTAGGGTAAGGGTTAATGTTAAACATATAATTAGGGTTAGGGTTAGTATAAAATACACAATTAGGGTTAGGGGTTAGCACATTAAGATACAAGTAGGGTTAGGGTTAGTATAAAATTTTACAATTAGGGTAAGGGTCACTATAAAAACGTATAAAAAGGGGTTAGGCTTAGTGTAAAACATATTATTAGAGTTACGGTTAGTATAAAACACACAATTAGGGTTAAGGTTGGTACAAAATTATATAATTAGGGTTATAGTCTATGAAAACACAAAATCAGTGGTAGGGGTTAGTATAAAAAATATATTTTATGATATGGGTTAGTACAAAACGTATAATTAGGGTTAGGGTTAATGTTAAACATATACAGTCCCTAAATGGTAAAAGCTTCCCAATCTATAGTAAATGGGGGGATGGTAAATGGGGATGGGGAAGGGGATGGTGAATGGTAAATGGTATATGGGGAATAGTATAGTGTATGGGGATGGTGTATGAGGAAGAGTATCGTGTATGGGGATGGGGATCGTAAATGGGGATGGTAAATGAGGAATGGGGATGGTAAATGGTAAATCGAATTTGATTGGTCTACCGAATGGTAAATGGGGATGGTAAATGATATAATAATAGAATAATTGTAAATTTATTTGGTAATTTTAACTGTAGATGATACGGTAGATGTCTGTCGCATTAAATATATAAAACGAATATATATTTATATTACTACGTGTACACGAGGACGATTAACGTATATATAGTTGTTTTGTTTGTTGAGTGTATGAAAATAACTTTATACATTAAGGCAGTGTCTGCGCGTCCACGCCGCGTGGATGAATAGACCACAGGCTGCGCGTCCACGCTTCCGATATAACGAGTAATTAAGGATTTTTTCCGGACAATTTCCGTTATTTCGTAATTTTTATAAACTTCCCAATGCGTAGAGCAATAAAGCAATTAATATTTAAACATAAAAATATTTTAATATTCACTGATATACAATTTAAGTATTAAATAAGTGAAAATTAGCGAAAACTGCTAGAATTTCGTAATTGTTTTTATTAATTTTTATAAATCATCCATACATTAAAGCAAGGAATTCCTTGATTAAAGACATTTTTCATATTACAATTTAAATAACGGCATTTTTACGATACATTTTTACATGTATCTTTTATTTGAATACAACTATTATAAAAATAAGATATAAAACTGAAATAAATGAAAGAATTTTATAAACGAAATGTTCAAGATCAAATAAATTGTGACGTACATTTCGCCGTATGTATATTTGTATAATGAAAACAATGAAAAATTGTTTACATTAAGATTTTAATTCTAAGTATTTAAGTTAATATTGAATAATAATATATAGCATTTAAGAAAAAAAGCAACGATATTACACCTGATACGTTTTTCTATTAGATTTAAACACTTTTATTCCCAGAAAAATTGAAAATATACATAGCCATATGCATAAATGTATATATGCACTTCAAAAATAAGGTTCATAGTTCAGAAATTATAATGAAAATTGGTTTGCATAGGAGTATTAAGATCACACTTGCAAGTTTTATATGTAAAATATTAGTTACTCAAATGAAAACTGATATTTGAGCTCCAAATTATATGCCGGTTGAATAAAATTGACAAGAAATTGATTGCGAAACAAGTTTTTTCATTAGATTTGAAACATAAATGCTAAGATAAGTTGAAAATATACATAGCCATATGCATAAATGTATCAATTATTTCAAAAATAAGGTTCATAGTTAAGAAACTATAATGAAAATTGGTTTGCATAGGAGTATTAAGATCACACTTGCAAGTTTTATATGTAAAATATTAGTTACTCAAGTAAAAACTGATATTTGAGCTCCAAATTTTATGCCGGCTTAATAAAATTGACAAGAAATTGATTGCGAAACAAGTTTTTTCATTAGATTTGAAACATATATGCTAAGATAAGTTGAAAATATACATAGCCATATGCATAAATGTATCAATTATTTCAAAAATAAGGTTCATAGTTAAGAAACTATAATGAAAATTGGTTTGCATAGGAGAATTTAGATCACACTTGCAAGTTTTATATGTAAAATATTAGTTACTCAAGTAAAAACTGATATTTGAGCTCCAAATTATATGCCGGTTTAAAAAAAATTACAAGAAATTGATTGTGAAACAAGTTTTTTCATTAGATTTGAAACATATATGCTAAGATAAGTTAATTGAAAATATATACATAGCCATATGCATAAATGTATCAATTATTTCAAAAATAAGGTTCATAGTTCAGAAACTATAATGAAAATTGGTTTGCATAGGAGTATTAAGATCAAACTTGCAAGTTTTATATGTAAAATATTAGTTATTCAAGTAAAAACTGATATTTCAGCTCCAAATTATATGCCGGTTTAATAAAATTGACAAGAAATTGATTGCAAAACAAGTTTTTTCATTAGATTTGAAACATATATGCTAAGATAAGTTAATTGAAAATATATACATAGCCATATGCATAAATGTATCAATTATTTCAAAAATAAGGTTCATAGTTCAGAAACTATAATGAAAATTGGTTTGCATAGGAGTATTAAGATCAAACTTGCAAGTTTTATATGTAAAATATTAGTTATTCAAGTAAAAACTGATATTTCAGCTCCAAATTATATGCCGGTTTAATAAAATTGACAAGAAATTGATTGCGAAACAAGTTTTTTCATTAGATTTGAAACATATATGCTAAGATAAGTTGAAAATATACATAGCCATATGCATAAATGTATCAATTATTTCAAAAATAAGGTTCATAGTCAAGAAACTATAATGAAAATTGGTTTGCATAGGAGTATTGAGATCACACTTGCAAGTTTTATATGTAAAATATTAGTTACTCAAGTAAAAACTTATATTTCAGCTCCAAATTATATGCCGGTTTAATAAAATTGACAAGAAATTGATTGCGAAACAAGTTTTTTCATTAGATTTGAAACATATATGCTAAGATAAGTTGAAAATATACATAGCCATATGCATAAATGTATCAATTATTTCAAAAATAAGGTTCATAGTTAAGAAACTATAATGAAAATTGGTTTGCATAGGAGTATTAAGATCACACTTGAAAGTTTTATATGTAAAATATTAGTTACTCAAATAAAAACTGATATTTGAGCTCCAAATTATATGCCGGCTCAATAAAATTGACAAGAAATTGATTGCGAAACAAGTTTTTTCATTAGATTTGAAACATATATGCTAAGATAAGTTGAAAATATACATAGCCATATGCATAAATGTATCAATTATGTCAAAAATAAGGTTCATAGTCAAGAAACTATAATGAAAATTGGTTTGCATAGGAGTATTAAGATTACACTTGTAATTGTTATATGTAAAATATTAGTTACTCAAGTAAAAACTGATATTTGAGCTCCATATTATATGCCGGCTTAATAAAATTGACAAGAAATTGATTGCGAAACAAGTTTTTTCATTAGATTTGAAACATATATGCTTAGATCAACTAAAAATATAAATATGTTGACTTTTATACAGGTTATGCCTAGATCTATATGTCATACATTGGATGTAATTAGAAAAGTTCAAGATCAATTTTTACAAAAGTTGTGTAATATATTATAACTTAGATTTTGAATAACATGGTTTCATTAAAAGATGATAATAACAGCTTTAGTAATTACTAAAATGAAACATTTTCAATTAATATTTAATATTGAAAATATTAAAATGCGATAGTAAATTTTGTGTTATGAAAATAAGTTATAGTTATTATTTCTATGTCACCCGTATGTTATTTATACATGTAAACTAAATAAAAAAATATTATTAGATATTTAAACTATTAAATATCGTAATAATTTCCTTAAAACAAATTAATACATGTATTATCGATAATAATAAACAATTGCATTATGGGTATGGGGAATATAGAATGGTAAAGGGGATGGGGATTGTAAATCGTGTATGGGGATGGGGACGCGAATGGTACATGGTGTATGGGGATGGGGATGGGGATGGTACATGGTGTATGGGGATGGAGATAGTATATGGTGTATGGGGATGGTAAATGGTGTGATGGTAAATGGGGAGAGAGTGAAGCTTTTACCATACAGGTACTGTAATTAGGGTTAGTGTTAGTATAAAATACACAATTAGGATTAGGGGTTAGCATATAAAGATACATGTAGGGTTAGGGTTAAAACAAAATTTACAATTAGGGTAAGGGTTAGTATAAAAACGTAAAAAAAGGGGTTAGGGTTAGTGTAAAACATATTATTTGGGTTACGGTAAGTATAAAACACATAATTAGGGTTAGCATATAAAGATACATTTAGGGTTAGGGGTAGTACACAATTACACAATTAGGGTTTTTGTCGATGAAAACACAAAATAAGTGGTAGGGGTTCGTACAAAAAAAATACATTTATGATAAGGGTTAGTACAAAAACGTATAATTAGGTTTAGGGTTAGTATAAAACACACAATTAGGGTTAGGGGTTAGCATATAAAGATACATTTAGGGTTAGGGTAAGTGCAAAATTATACAATTAGGGTAAGGGTTAGTACATAAACGTGTAATTAGGGTTAGGGTAAGTGTAGAACATATTATTAGGGTTTGGTTAGTCTAAAACACACAGTTAGGGTTAGGGGTTAGCATATAAAGATACATTTAGGGAAAGGGTTAGTACAAAATTATATAATTAGGGTTATAGTCGATGAAAACACAAAATAAGTGGTAGGAGTTAGTATAAAAATACATTTATGATAAGGGTTAGTACAAAAACGTATAATTAGGGTTAGGGTTAATGTTAAACATATAATTAGGGTTAGGGTTAGTATAAAATACACAATTAGGGTTAGGGGTTAGCATATTAAGATACAAGTAGGGTTAGGGTTAGTACAAAATTTTACAATTAGGGTAAGGGTTAGTATAAAAACGTAAAAAAGGGGTTAGGGTTAGTGTAAAACATATTATTAGAGTTACGGTTATTATAAAACACACAATTAGGGTTAGGGTTGGTACAAAATTATATTATTAGGGTTATAGTCTATGAAAACACAAAATCAGTGGTAGGGGTTAGTATGAAAAATACATTTATGATAAGGGTTAGTACAAAACGTATAATTAGGGTTAAGGTTAATGTTAAACATATAATTAGGGTTAGTGTAAGTATAAAATACACAATTAGGGTTAGGGGTTAGCATATTAAGATACATGTAGGGTTAGGGTTAAAACAGAATTTACAATTAGGGTAAGGGTTAGTATAAAAACGTATAAAAAGGGGTTAGGGTTAGTGTAAAACATATTATTAGAGTTACGGTTAGTATAAAACACACAATTAGGGTTAGGGTTGGTACAAAATTATATAATTAGGGTTATAGTCTATGAAAACACAAAGTAAGTGGTAGGGGTTAGTATAAAAAATACATTTATGATAAGGGTTAGTACAAAACGTATAATTAGGGTTAGGGTTAATGTTAAACATATAATTAGGGTTAGTGTTAGTATAAAATACACAATTAGGGTTAGGGGTTAGCATATTAAGATACATGTAGGGTTAGGGTTAAAACAAAATTTACAATCAGGGTAAAGGTTAGTATAAAAACGTATAAAAAGGGGTTAGGGTTAGTGTAAAACATATTATTTGGGTTACGGTAAGTATAAAACACATAATTAGGGTTAGCATATAAAGATACATTTAGGGTTATGGGTAGTATTCAATTACACAATTAGGGTTTTAGTCGATGAAAACACAAAATAAGTGGTAGGGGTTAGTTCAAAAAGAAATACATTTATGATAAGCGTTAGTACAAAAACGTATAATTAGGTTTAGGGTTAGTATAAAACATATTATTAGGGTTTGGTTAGTCTAAAACACACAGTTAGGGTTAGGTGTTAGCATATAAAGATACATTTAGGGTTAGGGTTAGTACAAAATTATATAATTAGGGTTATAGTCGATGAAAACACAGAATAAGTGGTAGGAGTTAGTATAAAAATACATTTATGATAAGGGTTAGTACAAAAACGTATAATTAGGGTTAGGGTTAATGTTTAACATATAATTAAGGTTAGGGTTAGTATAAAATACACAATTAGGGTTAGTATAAAATACACAATTAGGGTTAGGGGTTAGCATATTATGATACAAGTAGGGTTAGGGTTAGTACAAAATTAAAAAAATTATGGTAAGGGTAAGTATAAAAACGAATAAAAAGGGGTTAGGGTTAGTGTAAAACATATTATTAGAGTTACGGTTAGTATAAAACACACAATTAGGGTTAGTACAAAATTATACAATTATGGTTATAGTCGATGAAAACACAAAATAAGTGATAGGGGTTAGTATAAAAAATACATTTATGATAAGGGTTAGTACAAAAACGTATAGTTAGGGTTAGGGTTAATGTTAAACATATAATTAGGGTTAGGGTTAGAATAAAATACACAATTAGGGTTAGGGGTTAGCATATTAAGATACAAGTAGGGTTAGGGTTAGTAAAAAAAAATCATTTAGGGTTAGGGTTAAAATAAAAACGTATAAAAATGGGTAAGGGTTAGTGTAAAACATATGATTAGAGTTACGGTTAGTATAAACACACAATTAGGGTTAGGGTTGCTACAAAATTATATAATAGGGTAATAGTCTATAAAAACACAAAATAAGTGGTAGGGGTTTGTATAAAAAATACATTTATGATAAGGGTTAGTACAAAAACGTTTAATTAGGGTAAGGGTTAATGTTAAACATATAATTAGAGTTACGGTTAGTATAAAACACACAATTAGGGTTAGTACAAAATTATACAATTATGGTTACAGTCGATGAAAACACAAAATAAGTGATAGGGGTTCGTACAAAAAAAATACATTTATGATAAGGGTTAGTACAAAAACGTATAATTAGGTTTAGGGTTAGTAAAAAACACACAATTAGGGTTAGGGGTTAGCATATAAAGATACATTTAGGGTAAGGGTAAGTGCAAAATGATACAATTAGGGTAAGGGTTAGTACAAAAACGTGTAATTAAGGTTAGGGTAAGTGTAGAACATATTATTAGGGTTTGGTTAGTCTAAACACACAGTTAGGGTTAGGGGTTAGCATATAAAGATACATTTAGGGTAAGGGTTAGTACAAAATTATATAATTAGGGTTATAGTCGATGAAAACACAAAATAAGTGGTAGGAGTTAGTATATAAAATACATTTATGATAAGGGTTAGTACAAAAACGTATAATTAGGGTTAGGGTTAATGTTAAACATATAATTAGGGTTAGGGGTTAGCATATTAAGATACAAGTCGGGTTAGGGTTAGTACAAAATTTTACAATTAGGGTAAGGGTTAGTATAAAAACGTAAAAAAGGGGTTAGGGTTAGTGTAAAACATATTGTTAGAGTTACGGTTAGTATAAAACACTCAATTATGGTTAGGGTTGGTACAAAATTATATAATTAGGGTTATAGTTTATGAAAACACTAAATCAGTGGTAGAGGTTAGTATAAAAAATATATTTATGATATGGGTTAGTACAAAACGTATAATTAGGGTTAGGGTTAATGTTAAACATATAATTAGGGTTAGTGTTAGTATAAAATACACAATTAGGATTAGGGGTTAGCATATTAAGATACATGTAGGGTTAGGGTTAAAACAAAATTTACAATTAGGGTAAGGGTTAGTATAAAAAACGTATAAAAAGGGGTTAGGTTTAATGTCAAACATATTATTTGGGTTACGGTAAGTATAAAACACATAATTAGGGTTAGCATATAAAGATACATTTAGGGTTAGGGGTAGTACACAATTACACAATTAGGGTTTTAGTCGATGAAAACACAAAATAAGTGGTAGGGATTAGTACAAAAAAATACATTTATCATAAGGGTTAGTACAAAAACGTTTAATTAAGTTTAGGGTTAGTATAAAACATATTATTAGGGTTTGGTTAGTCTAAAACACACAGTTAGGGTTAGGCGTTAGCATATAAAGATACATTTAGGGTTAGGGTTAGTACAAAATTATATAATTAGGGTTATAGTCGATGAAAACACAAAATAAGTGGTAGGAGTTAGTATAAAAATACATTTATGATAAGGGTTAGTACAAAAACGTATAATTAGGGTTAGGGTTAATGTTAAACATATAATTAAGGTTAGGGTTAGTATAAAATACACAATTAGGGTTAGTATAAAATACACAATTAGGGTTAGGGGTTAGCATATTAAGATACAAGTAGGGTTAGGGTTAGTACAAAATTTTACAATTAGGGTAAGGGTTAGTATAAAAACGTAAAAAAAGGGGTTAGGGTTAGTGTAAAACATATTATTAGAGTTACGGTTAGTATAAAACACTCAATTATGGTTAGGGTTGGTACAAAATTATATAATTAGGGTTATAGTTTATGAAAACACTAAATCAGTGGTAGAGGTTAGTATAAAAAATATATTTATGATATGGGTTAGTACAAAACGTATAATTAGGGTTAGGGTTTATGTTAAACATATAATTAGGGTTAGTGTTAGTATAAAATACACAATTAGGATTAGGGGTTAGCATATTAAGATACATGTAGGGTTAGGGTTAAAACAAAATTTACAATTAGGGTAAGGGTTAGTATAAAAAACGTATAAAAAGGGGTTAGGGTTAGTGTAAAACATATTATTTGGGTTACGGTAAGTATAAAACACATAATTAGGGTTAGCATATAAAGATACATTTAGGGTTAGGGGTAGTACACAATTACACAATTAGGGTTTTAGTCGATGAAAACACAAAATAAGTGGTAGGGATTAGTACAAAAAAAATACATTTATCATAAGGGTTAGTACAAAAACGTTTAATTAAGTTTAGGGTTAGTATAAAACATATTATTAGGGTTTGGTTAGTCTAAAACACACAGTTAGGGTTAGGCGTTAGCATATAAAGATACATTTAGGGTTAGGGTTAGTACAAAATTATATAATTAGGGTTATAGTCGATGAAAACACAAAATAAGTGGTAGGAGTTAGTATAAAAAATACATTTATGATAAGGGTTAGTACAAAAACGTATAGTTAGGGTTAGGGTTAATGTTAAACATATAATTAGGGTTAGGGTTAGAATAAAATACACAATTAGGGTTAGGGGTTAGCATATTAAGATACAAGTAGGGTTAGGGTTAGTAAAAAAAAATCATTTAGGGTTAGGGTTAAAATAAAAACGTATAAAAATGGGTAAGGGTTAGTGTAAAACATATGATTAGAGTTACGGTTAGTATAAACACACAATTAGGGTTAGGGTTGCTACAAAATTATATAATAGGGTAATAGTCTATAAAAACACAAAATAAGTGGTAGGGGTTTGTATAAAAAATACATTTATGATAAGGGTTAGTACAAAAACGTTTAATTAGGGTAAGGGTTAATGTTAAACATATAATTAGAGTTACGGTTAGTATAAAACACACAATTAGGGTTAGTACAAAATTATACAATTATGGTTACAGTCGATGAAAACACAAAATAAGTGATAGGGGTTCGTACAAAAAAAATACATTTATGATAAGGGTTAGTACAAAAACGTATAATTAGGTTTAGGGTTAGTAAAAAACACACAATTAGGGTTAGGGGTTAGCATATAAAGATACATTTAGGGTAAGGGTAAGTGCAAAATGATACAATTAGGGTAAGGGTTAGTACAAAAACGTGTAATTAAGGTTAGGGTAAGTGTAGAACATATTATTAGGGTTTGGTTAGTCTAAACACACAGTTAGGGTTAGGGGTTAGCATATAAAGATACATTTAGGGTAAGGGTTAGTACAAAATTATATAATTAGGGTTATAGTCGATGAAAACACAAAATAAGTGGTAGGAGTTAGTATATAAAATACATTTATGATAAGGGTTAGTACAAAAACGTATAATTAGGGTTAGGGTTAATGTTAAACATATAATTAGGGTTAGGGGTTAGCATATTAAGATACAAGTCGGGTTAGGGTTAGTACAAAATTTTACAATTAGGGTAAGGGTTAGTATAAAAACGTAAAAAAGGGGTTAGGGTTAGTGTAAAACATATTGTTAGAGTTACGGTTAGTATAAAACACTCAATTATGGTTAGGGTTGGTACAAAATTATATAATTAGGGTTATAGTTTATGAAAACACTAAATCAGTGGTAGAGGTTAGTATAAAAAATATATTTATGATATGGGTTAGTACAAAACGTATAATTAGGGTTAGGGTTAATGTTAAACATATAATTAGGGTTAGTGTTAGTATAAAATACACAATTAGGATTAGGGGTTAGCATATTAAGATACATGTAGGGTTAGGGTTAAAACAAAATTTACAATTAGGGTAAGGGTTAGTATAAAAAACGTATAAAAAGGGGTTAGGTTTAATGTCAAACATATTATTTGGGTTACGGTAAGTATAAAACACATAATTAGGGTAAGCATATAAAGATACATTTAGGGTTAGGGGTAGTACACAATTACACAATTAGGGTTTTAGTCGATGAAAACACAAAATAAGTGGTAGGGGTTAGTACAAAAAGAAATACATTTATGATAAGCGTTAGTACAAAAACGTATAATTAGGTTTAGGGTTAGTATAAAACATATTATTAGGGTTTGGTTAGTCTAAAACACACAGTTAGGGTTAGGCGTTAGCATATAAAGATACATTTAGGGTTAGGGTTAGTACAAAATTATATAATTAGGGTTATAGTCGATGAAAACACAAAATAAGTGGTAGGAGTTAGTATAAAAATACATTTATGATAAGGGTTAGTACAAAAACGTATAATTAGGGTTAGGGTTAATGTTAAACATATAATTAAGGTTAGGGTTAGTATAAAATACACAATTAGGGTTAGTATAAAATACACAATTAGGGTTAGGGGTTAGCTTATTAAGATACAAGTAGGGTTAGGGTTAGTACAAAATTTTACAATTAGGGTAAGGGTTAGTATAAAAACGTAAAAAAAGGGGTTAGGGTTAGTGTAAAACATATTATTAGAGTTACGGTTAGTATAAAACACTCAATTATGGTTAGGGTTGGTACAAAATTATATAATTAGGGTTATAGTTTATGAAAACACTAAATCAGTGGTAGAGGTTAGTATAAAAAATATATTTATGATATGGGTTAGTACAAAACGTATAATTAGGGTTAGGGTTTATGTTAAACATATAATTAGGGTTAGTGTTAGTATAAAATACACAATTAGGATTAGGGGTTAGCATATTAAGATACATGTAGGGTTAGGGTTAAAACAAAATTTACAATTAGGGTAAGGGTTAGTATAAAAAACGTATAAAAAGGGGTTAGGGTTAGTGTAAAACATATTATTTGGGTTACGGTAAGTATAAAACACATAATTAGGGTTAGCATATAAAGATACATTTAGGGTTAGGGGTAGTACACAATTACACAATTAGGGTTTTAGTCGATGAAAACACAAAATAAGTGGTAGGGATTAGTACAAAAAAAATACATTTATCATAAGGGTTAGTACAAAAACGTTTAATTAAGTTTAGGGTTAGTATAAAACATATTATTAGGGTTTGGTTAGTCTAAAACACACAGTTAGGGTTAGGCGTTAGCATATAAAGATACATTTAGGGTTAGGGTTAGTACAAAATTATATAATTAGGGTTATAGTCGATGAAAACACAAAATAAGTGGTAGGAGTTAGTATAAAAAATACATTTATGATAAGGGTTAGTACAAAAACGTATAGTTAGGGTTAGGGTTAATGTTAAACATATAATTAGGGTTAGGGTTAGAATAAAATACACAATTAGGGTTAGGGGTTAGCATATTAAGATACAAGTAGGGTTAGGGTTAGTAAAAAAAAATCATTTAGGGTTAGGGTTAAAATAAAAACGTATAAAAATGGGTAAGGGTTAGTGTAAAACATATGATTAGAGTTACGGTTAGTATAAACACACAATTAGGGTTAGGGTTGCTACAAAATTATATAATAGGGTAATAGTCTATAAAAACACAAAATAAGTGGTAGGGGTTTGTATAAAAAATACATTTATGATAAGGGTTAGTACAAAAACGTTTAATTAGGGTAAGGGTTAATGTTAAACATATAATTAGAGTTACGGTTAGTATAAAACACACAATTAGGGTTAGTACAAAATTATACAATTATGGTTACAGTCGATGAAAACACAAAATAAGTGATAGGGGTTCGTACAAAAAAAATACATTTATGATAAGGGTTAGTACAAAAACGTATAATTAGGTTTAGGGTTAGTAAAAAACACACAATTAGGGTTAGGGGTTAGCATATAAAGATACATTTAGGGTAAGGGTAAGTGCAAAATGATACAATTAGGGTAAGGGTTAGTACAAAAACGTGTAATTAAGGTTAGGGTAAGTGTAGAACATATTATTAGGGTTTGGTTAGTCTAAACACACAGTTAGGGTTAGGGGTTAGCATATAAAGATACATTTAGGGTAAGGGTTAGTACAAAATTATATAATTAGGGTTATAGTCGATGAAAACACAAAATAAGTGGTAGGAGTTAGTATATAAAATACATTTATGATAAGGGTTAGTACAAAAACGTATAATTAGGGTTAGGGTTAATGTTAAACATATAATTAGGGTTAGGGGTTAGCATATTAAGATACAAGTCGGGTTAGGGTTAGTACAAAATTTTACAATTAGGGTAAGGGTTAGTACAAAAACGTAAAAAAGGGGTTAGGGTTAGTGTAAAACATATTGTTAGAGTTACGGTTAGTATAAAACACTCAATTATGGTTAGGGTTGGTACAAAATTATATAATTAGGGTTATAGTTTATGAAAACACTAAATCAGTGGTAGAGGTTAGTATAAAAAATATATTTATGATATGGGTTAGTACAAAACGTATAATTAGGGTTAGGGTTAATGTTAAACATATAATTAGGGTTAGTGTTAGTATAAAATACACAATTAGGATTAGGGGTTAGCATATTAAGATACATGTAGGGTTAGGGTTAAAACAAAATTTACAATTAGGGTAAGGGTTAGTATAAAAAACGTATAAAAAGGGGTTAGGTTTAATGTCAAACATATTATTTGGGTTACGGTAAGTATAAAACACATAATTAGGGTTAGCATATAAAGATACATTTAGGGTTAGGGGTAGTACACAATTACACAATTAGGGTTTTAGTCGATGAAAACACAAAATAAGTGGTAGGGATTAGTACAAAAAAAATACATTTATCATAAGGGTTAGTACAAAAACGTTTAATTAAGTTTAGGGTTAGTATAAAACATATTATTAGGGTTTGGTTAGTCTAAAACACACAGTTAGGGTTAGGCGTTAGCATATAAAGATACATTTAGGGTTAGGGTTAGTACAAAATTATATAATTAGGGTTATAGTCGATGAAAACACAAAATAAGTGGTAGGAGTTAGTATAAAAATACATTTATGATAAGGGTTAGTACAAAAACGTATAATTAGGGTTAGGGTTAATGTTAAACATATAATTAAGGTTAGGGTTAGTATAAAATACACAATTAGGGTTAGTATAAAATACACAATTAGGGTTAGGGGTTAGCATATTAAGATACAAGTAGGGTTAGGGTTAGTACAAAATTTTACAATTAGGGTAAGGGTTAGTATAAAAACGTAAAAAAAGGGGTTAGGGTTAGTGTAAAACATATTATTAGAGTTACGGTTAGTATAAAACACTCAATTATGGTTAGGGTTGGTACAAAATTATATAATTAGGGTTATAGTTTATGAAAACACTAAATCAGTGGTAGAGGTTAGTATAAAAAATATATTTATGATATGGGTTAGTACAAAACGTATATTTAGGGTTAGGGTTTACGTTAAACATATAATTAGGGTTAGTGTTAGTATAAAATACACAATTAGGATTAGGGGTTAGCATATTAAGATACATGTAGGGTTAGGGTTAAAACAAAATTTACAATTAGGGTAAGGGTTAGTATAAAAAACGTATAAAAAGGGGTTAGGGTTAGTGTAAAACATATTATTTGGGTTACGGTAAGTATAAAACACATAATTAGGGTTAGCATATAAAGATACATTTAGGGTTAGGGGTAGTACACAATTACACAATTAGGGTTTTAGTCGATGAAAACACAAAATAAGTGGTAGGGATTAGTACAAAAAAAATACATTTATCATAAGGGTTAGTACAAAAACGTTTAATTAAGTTTAGGGTTAGTATAAAACATATTATTAGGGTTTGGTTAGTCTAAAACACACAGTTAGGGTTAGGCGTTAGCATATAAAGATACATTTAGGGTTAGGGTTAGTACAAAATTATATAATTAGGGTTATAGTCGATGAAAACACAAAATAAGTGGTAGGAGTTAGTATAAAAATACATTTATGATAAGGGTTAGTACAAAAACGTATAATTAGGGTTAGGGTTAATGTTAAACATATAATTAAGGTTAGGGTTAGTATAAAATACACAATTAGGGTTAGTATAAAATACACAATTAGGGTTAGGGGTTAGCATATTAAGATACAAGTAGGGTTATGGTTAGTACAAAATTTAACAATAAGGGTAAGGGTAAGTATAACAACGAATAAAAAGGGGTTAGGGTTAGTGTAAAACATATTATTAGAGTTACGGTTAGTATAAAACACATAATTAGGGTTAGCATATAAAGATACATTTAGGGTTATGGGTAGTATTCAATTACACAATTAGGGTTTTAGTCGATGAAAACACAAAATAAGTGGTATGGGTTAGTACAAAAAGAAATACATTTATGATAAGCGTTAGTACAAAAACGTATAATTAGGTTTAGGGTTAGTATAAAACACACAATTAGGGTTAGGGGTTAGCATATAAAGATACATTTAGGGTTAGGGTAAGTGCAAAATTATACAATTAGGGTAAAGGTTAGTACAAAAACGTGTAATTAGGGTAAGGGTTAGTGTAAAACATTATTTGGGTTTGGTTAGTATAAAACACACAGTTAGGGTTAGGGGTTAGCATATAAAGATACATTTAGGGTTAGGGTTAGTACAAAATTATATAATTAGGGTTATAGTCGATGAAAACACAAAATAAGTGGTAGGAGTTAGTATAAAAATACATTTATGATAAGGGTTAGTACAAAAACGTATAATTAGGGTTAGGGTTAATGTTTAACATTTAATTAGGGTTAGGGGTTAGCATATTAAGATACAAGTAGGGTTAGGGTTAGTAAAACATTTTACAATTAGGGTAAGGGTAAGTATAAAAACGAATAAAAAGGGGTTAGGGTTAGTGTAAAACATATTATTAGAGTTTACGGTTAGTATAAAACACACAATAAGGGTTAGTACAAAATTATACAATTATGGTTATAGTCTATGAAAACACAAAATAAGTGGTAGGGGTTAGTATAAAAATACATTTATGATAAAGGTTAGTACAAAAACGTATAATTAGGGCTAGGGTTTATGTTAAACATATAATTAGGGTTAGGGTTAGTATAAAATACACAATTAGGGTTAGGGGTTAGCATATTAAGATACAAGTAGGGTTAGGGTTAGTACAAAATTTTACAATTAGGGTAAGGGTTAGTATAAAAACGTAAAAAAGGGGTTAAGGTTAGTGTAAAACATATTATTAGAGTTACGGTTATTATAAAACACACAATTAGGGTTAGGGTTGGTACAAAATTATATTATTAGGGTTATAGTCTATGAAAACACAAAATCAGTGGTAGGGGTTAGTATGAAAAATACATTTATGATAAGGGTTAGTACAAAACGTATAATTAGGGTTAAGGTTAATGTTAAACATATAATTAGGGTTAGTGTAAGTATAAAATACACAATTAGGGTTAGGGGTTAGCATATTAAGATACATGTAGGGTTAGGGTTAAAACAGAATTTACAATTAGGGTAAGGGTTAGTATAAAAACGTATAAAAAGGGGTTAGGGTTAGTGTAAAACATATTATTAGAGTTACGGTTAGTATAAAACACACAATTAGGGTTAGGGTTGGTACAAAATTATATAATTAGGGTTATAGTCTATGAAAACACAAAATAAGTGGTAGGGGTTAGTATAAAAAATACATTTATGATAAGGGTTAGTACAAAACGTATAATTAGGGTTAGGGTTAATGTTAAACATATAATTAGGGTTAGTGTTAGTATAAAATACACAATTAGGGTTAGGGGTTAGCATATTAAGATACATGTAGGGTTAGGGTTAAAACAAAATTTACAATCAGGGTAAAGGTTAGTATAAAAACGTATAATTAGGGTTAGGGTTAATGTTTAACATATAATTAAGGTTAGGGTTAGTATAAAATACACAATTAGGGTTAGTATAAAATACACAATTAGGGTTAGGGGTTAGCATATTATGATACAAGTAGGGTTAGGGTTAGTACAAAATTAAAAAATTAGGGTAAGGGTAAGTATAAAAACGAATAAAAAGGGGTTAGGGTTAGTGTAAAACATATTATTAGAGTTACGGTTAGTATAAAACACACAATTAGGGTTAGTACAAAATTATACAATTATGGTTATAGTCGATGAAAACACAAAATAAGTGATAGGGGTTAGTATAAAAAATACATTTATGATAAGGGTTAGTACAAAAACGTATAGTTAGGGTTAGGGTTAATGTTAAACATATAATTAGGGTTAGGGTTAGAATAAAATACACAATTAGGGTTAGGGGTTAGCATATTAAGATACAAGTAGGGTTAGGGTTAGTAAAAAAAAATCATTTAGGGTTAGGGTTAAAATAAAAACGTATAAAAATGGGTAAGGGTTAGTGTAAAACATATGATTAGAGTTACGGTTAGTATAAACACACAATTAGGGTTAGGGTTGGTACAAAATTATATAATAGGGTAATAGTCTATAAAAACACAAAATAAGTGGTAGGGGTTTGTATAAAAAATACATTTATGATAAGGGTTAGTACAAAAACGTTTAATTAGGGTAAGGGTTAATGTTAAACATATAATTAGGGTTAGGGTTAGTATAAAATACACAATTAGGGTTAGGGGTTAGCACATTAAGATACAAGTAGGGTTAGGGGTAGTATAAAATTTTACAATTAGGGTAAGGGTTACTATAAAAACGTATAAAAAGGGGTTAGGCTTAGTGTAAAACATATTATTAGAGTTACGGTTAGTATAAAACACACAATTAGGGTTAGGGTTGGTACAAAATTATATAATTAGGGTTATAGTCTATGAAAACACAAAATAAGTGGTAGGGGTTAGTATAAAAAATACATTTATGATAAGGGTTAGTACAAAACGTATAATTAGGGTTAGGGTTAATGTTAAACATATAATTAGGGTTAGTGTTAGTATAAAATACACAATTAGGGTTAGGGGTTAGCATATTGAGATACATGTAGGGTTAGGGTTAAAACAAAATTTACAATCAGGGTAAAAGTTAGTATAAAAACGTATAAAAAGGGGTTAGGGTTAGTGTAAAACATATTATTTGGGTTACGGTAAGTATAAAACACATAATTAGGGTTAGCATATAAAGATACATTTAAGGTTATGGGTAGTATTCAATTACACAATTACGGTTTTAGTCGATGAAAACACAAAATAAGTGGTAGGGGTTAGTACAAAAAGAAATACATTTATGATAAGCGTTAGTACAAAAACGTATAATTAGGTTTAGGGTTAGTATAAAACATATTATTAGGGTTTGGTTAGTCTAAAACACACAGTTAGGGTTAGGCGTTAGCATATAAAGATACATTTAGGGTTAGGGTTAGTACAAAATTATATAATTAGGGTTATAGTCGATGAATACACAGAATAAGTGGTAGGAGTTAGTATAAAAATACATTTATGATAAGGGTTAGTACAAAAACGTATAATTAGGGTTAGGGTTAATGTTAAACATATAATTAAGGTTAGGGTTAGTATAAAATACACAATTAGGGTTAGTATAAAATACACAATTAGGGTTAGGGGTTAGCATATTATGATACAAGTAGGGTTAGGGTTAGTACAAAATTAAAAAATTAGGGTAAGGGTAAGTATAAAAACGAATAAAAAGGGGTTAGGGTTAGTGTAAAACATATTATTAGAGTTACGGTTAGTATAAAACACACAATTAGGGTTAGTACAAAATTATACAATTATGGTTATAGTCGATGAAAACACAAAATAAGTGATAGGGGTTAGTATAAAAAATACATTTATGATAAGGGTTAGTACAAAAACGTATAGTTAGGGTTAGGGTTAATGTTAAACATATAATTAGGGTTAGGGTTAGAATAAAATACACAATTAGGGTTAGGGGTTAGCATATTAAGATACAAGTAGGGTTAGGGTTAGTAAAAAAAATCATTTAGGGTTAGGGTTAAAATAAAAACGTATAAAAATGGGGAAGGGTTAGTGTAAAACATATGATTAGGGTTACGGTTAGTATAAACACACAATTAGGGTTAGGGTTGGTACAAAATTATATAATAGGGTAATAGTCTATAAAAACACAAAATAAGTGGTAGGGGTTTGTATAAAAAATACATTTATGATAAGGGTTAGTACAAAAACGTTTAATTAGGGTAAGGGTTAATGTTAAACATATAATTAGGGTTAGGGTTAGTATAAAATACACAATTAGGGTTAGGGGTTAGCACATTAAGATACAAGTAGGGTTAGGGTTAGTATAAAATTTTACAATTAGGGTAAGGGTTACTATAAAAACGTATAAAAAGGGGTTAGGCTTAGTGTAAAACATATTATTAGAGTTACGGTTAGTATAAAACACACAATTAGGGTTAGGGTTGGTACAAAATTATATAATTAGGGTTATAGTCTATGAAAACACAAAATCAGTGGTAGGGGTTAGTATAAAAAATATATTTTATGATATGGGTTAGTACAAAACGTATAATTAGGGTTAGGGTTAATGTTAAACATATAATTAGGGTTAGTGTTAGTATAAAATACACAATTAGGATTAGGGGTTAGCATATAAAGATACATGTAGGGTTAGGGTTAAAACAAAATTTACAATTAGGTTAAGGGTTAGTATAAAAACGTATAAAAAGGGGTTAGGGTTAGTGTGAAACATATTATTTGGGTTACGGTAAGTATAAAACACATAATTAGGGTTAGCATATAAAGATACATTTAGGGTTATGGGTAGTATTCAATTACACAATTAGGGTTTTAGTCGATGAAAACACAAAATAAGTGGTAGGGGTTAGTACAAAAAGAAATACATTTATGATAAGCGTTAGTACAAAAACGTATAATTAGGTTTAGGGTTAGTATAAAACATATTATTAGGGTTTGGTTAGTCTAAAACACACAGTTAGGGTTAGGCGTTAGCATATAAAGATACATTTAGGGTTAGTACAAAATTATATAATTAGGGTTATAGTCGATGAAAACACAGAATAAGTGGTAGGAGTTAGTATAAAAATACATTTATGATAAGGGTTAGTACAAAAACGTATAATTAGGGTTAGGGTTAATGTTAAACATATAATTAAGGTAAGGGTTAGTATAAAATACACAATTAGGGTTAGTATAAAATACACAATTAGGGTTAGGGGTTAGCATATTATGATACAAGTAGGGTTAGGGTTAGTACAAAATTAAAAAAATAGGGTAAGGGTAAGTATAAAAACGAATAAAAAGGGGTTAGGGTTAGTGTAAAACATATCTTTAGAGTTACGGTTAGTATAAAACACACAATTAGGGTTAGTACAAAATTATACAATTATGATTATAGTCGATGAAAACACAAAATAAGTGATAGGGGTTAGTATAAAAAATACATTTATGATAAGGGTTAGTACAAAAACGTATAGTTAGGGTTAGGGTTAATGTTAGACATATAATTAGGGTTAGGGTTAGAATAAAATACACAATTAGGGTTAGGGGTTAGCATATTAAGATACAAGTAGGGTTAGGGTAAGTGAAAAAAAAATCATTTAGGGTTAGGGTTAAAATAAAAACGTATAAAAATGGGTAAGGGTTAGTGTAAAACATATGATTAGAGTTACGGTTAGTATAAACACACAATTAGGGTTAGGGTTGGTACAAAATTATATAATAGGGTAATAGTCTATAAAAACACAAAATAAGTGGTAGGGGTTTGTATAAAAAATACATTTATGATAAGGGTTAGTACAAAAACGTTTAATTAGGGTAAGGGTTAATGTTAAACATATAATTAGGGTTAGGGTTAGTATAAAATACACAATTAGGGTTAGGGGTTAGCACATTAAGATATAAGTAGGGTTAGGGTTAGTATAAAATTTTACAATTAGGGTAAGGGTCACTATAAAAACGTATAAAAAGGGGTTAGGCTTAGTGTAAAACATATTATTAGAGTTACGGTTAGTATAAAACACACAATTAGGGTTAAGGTTGGTACAAAATTATATAATTAGGGTTATAGTCTATGAAAACACAAAATCAGTGGTAGGGGTTAGTATAAAAAATATATTTTATGATATGGGTTAGTACAAAACGTATAATTAGGGTTAGGGTTAATGTTAAACATATACAGTCCCTAAATGGTAAAAGCTTCCCAATCTATAGTAAATGGGGGGATGGTAAATGGGGATGGGGAAGGGGATGGTGAATGGTAAATGGTATATGGGGAATAGTATAGTGTATGGGGATGGTGTATGAGGAAGAGTATCGTGTATGGGGATGGGGATCGTAAATGGGGATGGTAAATGGGGAATGGGGATGGTAAATGGTAAATCGAATTTGATTGGTCTACCGAATGGTAAATGGGGATGGTAAATGATATAATAATAGAATAATTGTAAATTTATTTGGTCATTTTAACTGTAGATGATACGGTAGATGTCTGTCGCATTAAATATATAAAACGAATATATATTTATATTACTACGTGTACACGAGGACGATTAACGTATATATAGTTGTTTTGTTTGTTGAGTGTATGAAAATAACTTTATACATTAAGGCAGTGTCTGCGCGTCCACGCCGCGTGGATGAATAGACCACAGGCTGCGCGTCCACGCTTCCGATATAACGAGTAATTAAGGATTTTTTCCGGACAATTTCCGTTATTTCGTAATTTTTATAAACTTCCCAATGCGTAGAGCAATAAAGCAATTAATATTTAAACATAAAAATATTTTAATATTCACTGATATACAATTTAAGTATTAAATAAGTGAAAATTAGCGAAAACTGCTAGAATTTCGTAATTGTTTTTATTAATTTTTATAAATCATCCATACATTAAAGCAAGGAATTCCTTGATTAAAGACATTTTTCATATTACAATTTAAATAACGGCATTTTTACGATACATTTTTACATGTATCTTTTATTTGAATACAACTATTATAAAAATAAGATATAAAACTGAAATAAATGAAAGAATTTTATAAACGAAATGTTCAAGATCAAATAAATTGTGACGTACATTTCGCCGTATGTATATTTGTATAATGAAAACAATGAAAAATTGTTTACATTAAGATTTTAATTCTAAGTATTTAAGTTAATATTGAATAATAATATATAGCATTTAAGAAAAAAAGCAACGATATTACACCTGATACGTTTTTCTATTAGATTTAAACACTTTTATGCCCAGAAAAATTGAAAATATACATAGCCATATGCATAAATGTATATATGCACTTCAAAAATAAGGTTCATAGTTCAGAAATTATAATGAAAATTGGTTTGCATAGGAGTATTAAGATCACACTTGCAAGTTTTATATGTAAAATATTAGTTACTCAAATGAAAACTGATATTTGAGCTCCAAATTATATGCCGGTTGAATAAAATTGACAAGAAATTGATTGCGAAACAAGTTTTTTCATTAGATTTGAAACATAAATGCTAAGATAAGTTGAAAATATACATAGCCATATGCATAAATGTATCAATTATTTCAAAAATAAGGTTCATAGTTAAGAAACTATAATGAAAATTGGTTTGCATAGGAGTATTAAGATCACACTTGCAAGTTTTATATGTAAAATATTAGTTACTCAAGTAAAAACTGATATTTGAGCTCCAAATTTTATGCCGGCTTAATAAAATTGACAAGAAATTGATTGCGAAACAAGTTTTTTCATTAGATTTGAAACATATATGCTAAGATAAGTTGAAAATATACATAGCCATATGCATAAATGTATCAATTATTTCAAAAATAAGGTTCATAGTTAAGAAACTATAATGAAAATTGGTTTGCATAGGAGAATTAAGATCACACTTGCAAGTTTTATATGTAAAATATTAGTTACTCAAGTAAAAACTGATATTTGAGCTCCAAATTATATGCCGGTTTAAAAAAATTTACAAGAAATTGATTGTGAAACAAGTTTTTTCATTAGATTTGAAACATATATGCTAAGATAAGTTAATTGAAAATATATACATAGCCATATGCATAAATGTATCAATTATTTCAAAAATAAGGTTCATAGTTCAGAAACTATAATGAAAATTGGTTTGCATAGGAGTATTAAGATCAAACTTGCAAGTTTTATATGTAAAATATTAGTTATTCAAGTAAAAACTGATATTTCAGCTCCAAATTATATGCCGGTTTAATAAAATTGACAAGAAATTGATTGCGAAACAAGTTTTTTCATTAGATTTGAAACATATATGCTAAGATAAGTTAATTGAAAATATATACATAGCCATATGCATAAATGTATCAATTATTTCAAAAATAAGGTTCATAGTTCAGAAACTATAATGAAAATTGGTTTGCATAGGAGTATTAAGATCAAACTTGCAAGTTTTATATGTAAAATATTAGTTATTCAAGTAAAAACTGATATTTCAGCTCCAAATTATATGCCGGTTTAATAAAATTGACAAGAAATTGATTGCGAAACAAGTTTTTTCATTAGATTTGAAACATATATGCTAAGATAAGTTGAAAATATACATAGCCATATGCATAAATGTATCAATTATGTCAAAAATAAGGTTCATAGTCAAGAAACTATAATGAAAATTGGTTTGCATAGGAGTATTAAGATTACACTTGTAATTGTTATATGTAAAATATTAGTTACTCAAGTAAAAACTGATATTTGAGCTCCATATTATATGCCGGCTTAATAAAATTGACAAGAAATTGATTGCGAAACAAGTTTTTTCATTAGATTTGAAACATATATGCTTAGATCAACTAAAAATATAAATATGTTGACTTTTATACAGGTTATGCCTAGATCTATATGTCATACATTGGATGTAATTAGAAAAGTTCAAGATCAATTTTTACAAAAGTTGTGTAATATATTATAACTTAGATTTTGAATAACATGGTTTCATTAAAAGATGATAATAACAGCTTTAGTAATTACTAAAATGAAACATTTTCAATTAATATTTAATATTGAAAATATTAAAATGCGATAGTAAATTTTGTGTTATGAAAATAAGTTATAGTTATTATTTCTATGTCACCCGTATGTTATTTATACATGTAAACTAAATAAAAAAATATTATTAGATATTTAAACTATTAAATATCGTAATAATTTCCTTAAAACAAATTAATACATGTATTATCGATAATAATAAACAATTGCATTATGGGTATGGGGAATATAGAATGGTAAAGGGGATGGGGATTGTAAATCGTGTATGGGGATGGGGACGCGAATGGTACATGGTGTATGGGGATGGGGATGGGGATGGTACATGGTGTATGGGGATGGAGATAGTATATGGTGTATGGGGATGGTAAATGGTGTGATGGTAAATGGGGATAGAGGGAAGCTTTTACCATACAGGTACTGTAATTAGGGTTAGTGTTAGTATAAAATACACAATTAGGATTAGGGGTTAGCATATAAAGATACATGTAGGGTTAGGGTTAAAACAAAATTTACAATTAGGGTAAGGGTTAGTATAAAAACGTAAAAAAAGGGGTTAGGGTTAGTGTAAAACATATTATTTGGGTTACGGTAAGTATAAAACACATAATTAGGGTTAGCATATAAAGATACATTTAGGGTTAGGGGTAGTACACAATTACACAATTAGGGTTTTTGTCGATGAAAACACAAAATAAGTGGTAGGGGTTCGTACAAAAAAAATACATTTATGATAAGGGTTAGTACAAAAACGTATAATTAGGTTTAGGGTTAGTATAAAACACACAATTAGGGTTAGGGGTTAGCATATAAAGATACATTTAGGGTTAGGGTAAGTGCAAAATTATACAATTAGGGTAAGGGTTAGTACATAAACGTGTAATTAGGGTTAGGGTAAGTGTAGAACATATTATTAGGGTTTGGTTAGTCTAAAACACACAGTTAGGGTTAGGGGTTAGCATATAAAGATACATTTAGGGAAAGGGTTAGTACAAAATTATATAATTAGGGTTATAGTCGATGAAAACACAAAATAAGTGGTAGGAGTTAGTATAAAAATACATTTATGATAAGGGTTAGTACAAAAACGTATAATTAGGGTTAGGGTTAATGTTAAACATATAATTAGGGTTAGGGTTAGTATAAAATACACAATTAGGGTTAGGGGTTAGCATATTAAGATACAAGTAGGGTTAGGGTTAGTACAAAATTTTACAATTAGGGTAAGGGTTAGTATAAAAACGTAAAAAAGGGGTTAGGGTTAGTGTAAAACATATTATTAGAGTTACGGTTATTATAAAACACACAATTAGGGTTAGGGTTGGTACAAAATTATATTATTAGGGTTATAGTCTATGAAAACACAAAATCAGTGGTAGGGGTTAGTATGAAAAATACATTTATGATAAGGGTTAGTACAAAACGTATAATTAGGGTTAAGGTTAATGTTAAACATATAATTAGGGTTAGTGTAAGTATAAAATACACAATTAGGGTTAGGGGTTAGCATATTAAGATACATGTAGGGTTAGGGTTAAAACAGAATTTACAATTAGGGTAAGGGTTAGTATAAAAACGTATAAAAAGGGGTTAGGGTTAGTGTAAAACATATTATTAGAGTTACGGTTAGTATAAAACACACAATTAGGGTTAGGGTTGGTACAAAATTATATAATTAGGGTTATAGTCTATGAAAACACAAAGTAAGTGGTAGGGGTTAGTATAAAAAATACATTTATGATAAGGGTTAGTACAAAACGTATAATTAGGGTTAGGGTTAATGTTAAACATATAATTAGGGTTAGTGTTAGTATAAAATACACAATTAGGGTTAGGGGTTAGCATATTAAGATACATGTAGGGTTAGGGTTAAAACAAAATTTACAATCAGGGTAAAGGTTAGTATAAAAACGTATAAAAAGGGGTTAGGGTTAGTGTAAAACATATTATTTGGGTTACGGTAAGTATAAAACACATAATTAGGGTTAGCATATAAAGATACATTTAGGGTTATGGGTAGTATTCAATTACACAATTAGGGTTTTAGTCGATGAAAACACAAAATAAGTGGTAGGGGTTAGTTCAAAAAGAAATACATTTATGATAAGCGTTAGTACAAAAACGTATAATTAGGTTTAGGGTTAGTATAAAACATATTATTAGGGTTTGGTTAGTCTAAAACACACAGTTAGGGTTAGGTGTTAGCATATAAAGATACATTTAGGGTTAGGGTTAGTACAAAATTATATAATTAGGGTTATAGTCGATGAAAACACAGAATAAGTGGTAGGAGTTAGTATAAAAATACATTTATGATAAGGGTTAGTACAAAAACGTATAATTAGGGTTAGGGTTAATGTTTAACATATAATTAAGGTTAGGGTTAGTATAAAATACACAATTAGGGTTAGTATAAAATACACAATTAGGGTTAGGGGTTAGCATATTATGATACAAGTAGGGTTAGGGTTAGTACAAAATTAAAAAATTATGGTAAGGGTAAGTATAAAAACGAATAAAAAGGGGTTAGGGTTAGTGTAAAACATATTATTAGAGTTACGGTTAGTATAAAACACACAATTAGGGTTAGTACAAAATTATACAATTATGGTTATAGTCGATGAAAACACAAAATAAGTGATAGGGGTTAGTATAAAAAATACATTTATGATAAGGGTTAGTACAAAAACGTATAGTTAGGGTTAGGGTTAATGTTAAACATATAATTAGGGTTAGGGTTAGAATAAAATACACAATTAGGGTTAGGGGTTAGCATATTAAGATACAAGTAGGGTTAGGGTTAGTAAAAAAAAATCATTTAGGGTTAGGGTTAAAATAAAAACGTATAAAAATGGGTAAGGGTTAGTGTAAAACATATGATTAGAGTTACGGTTAGTATAAACACACAATTAGGGTTAGGGTTGCTACAAAATTATATAATAGGGTAATAGTCTATAAAAACACAAAATAAGTGGTAGGGGTTTGTATAAAAAATACATTTATGATAAGGGTTAGTACAAAAACGTTTAATTAGGGTAAGGGTTAATGTTAAACATATAATTAGAGTTACGGTTAGTATAAAACACACAATTAGGGTTAGTACAAAATTATACAATTATGGTTACAGTCGATGAAAACACAAAATAAGTGATAGGGGTTAGTATAAAAAATACATTTATGATAAGGGTTAGTACAAAAACGTATAGTTAGGGTTAGGGTTAATGTTAAACATATAATTAGGGTTAGGGTTAGTATAAAATACACAATTAGGGTTAGGGGTTAGCACATTAAGATACAAGTAGGGTTAGGGTTAGTATAAAATTTTACAATTAGGGTAAGGGTTACTATAAAAACGTATAAAAAGGGGTTAGGGTTAGTGTAAAACATATTATTAGAGTTACGGTTAGTATAAAACACACAATTAGGGTTAGGGTTGGTACAAAATTATATAATTAGGGTTATAGTCTATGAAAACACAAAATAAGTGGTAGGGGTTAGTATAAAAAATACATTTATGATAGGGGTTAGTACAAAACGTATAATTAGGGTTAGGGTTAATGTTTAACATATAATTAGGATTAGTGTTAGTATAAAATACACAATTAGGGTTAGGGGTTAGCATATTGAGATACATGTAGGGTTAGGGTTAAAACAAAATTTACAATCAGGGTAAAGGTTAGTATAAAAACGTATAAAAAGGGGTTAGGGTTAGTGTAAAACATATTATTTGGGTTACGGTAAGTATAAAACACATAATTAGGGTTAGCATATAAAGATACATTTAGGGTTATGGGTAGTATTCAATTACACAATTAGGGTTTTAGTCGATGAAAACACAAAATAAGTGGTAGGGGTTAGTACAAAAAGAAATACATTTATGATAAGCTTAGTACAAAAACGTATAATTAGGTTTAGGGTTAGTATAAAACATATTATTAGGGTTTGGTTAGTCTAAAACACACAGTTAGGGTTAGGCGTTAGCATATAAAGATACATTTAGGGTTAGGGTTAGTACAAAATTATATAATTAGGGTTATAGTCGATGAAAACACAGAATAAGTGGTAGGAGTTAGTATAAAAATACATTTATGATAAGGGTTAGTACAAAAACGTATAATTAGGGTTAGGGTTAATGTTAAACATATAATTAAGGTTAGGGTTAGTATAAAATACACAATTAGGGTTAGTATAAAATACACAATTAGGGTTAGGGGTTAGCATATTAAGATACAAGTAAGGTTAGGGTTTGTACAAAATTTTACAATTAGGATAAGGGTAAGTATAAAAACGAATAAAAAGGGGTTAGGGTTAGTGTAAAACATATTATTAGAGTTACGGTTAGTATAAAACACACAATAAGGGTTAGTACAAAATTATATAATTAGGGTTATAGTCGATGAAAACACAAAATAAGTGGTAG
This sequence comes from Arcuatula senhousia, assembly GCA_963971305.1. Classification (NCBI taxonomy): domain Eukaryota; kingdom Metazoa; phylum Mollusca; class Bivalvia; order Mytilida; family Mytilidae; genus Arcuatula; species Arcuatula senhousia. The sequence goes on from OZ020306.1 coordinate 57,442,933, forward strand.
GAGTTAGTATAAAAAATACATTTATGATAAGGGTTAGTACAAAAACGTATAATTAGGGTTAGGGTTAATGTTTAACATTTAATTAGGGTTAGGGGTTAGCATATTAAGATACAAGTAGGGTTAGGGATAGTACAAAATTTTACAATTAGGGTAAGGGTTAGTATAAAAACGTAAAAAAAGGGTTAGGGTTAGTGTAAAACATATTGTTAGAGTTACGGTTAGTATAAAACACACAATTAGGGTTAGGGTTGATACAAAATTATATAATTAGGGTTATAGTCTATGAAAACACAAAATCAGTGGTAGGGGTTAGTATAAAAAATATATTTTATGATATGGGTTAGTACAAAACGTATAATTAGGGTTAGGGTTAATGTTAAACATATAATTAGGGTTAGTGTTAGTATAAAATACACAATTAGGATTAGGGGTTAGCATATAAAGATACATGTAGGGTTAGGGTTAAAACAAAATTTACAATTAGGGTAAGGGTTAGTATAAAAACGTAAAAAAAGGGGTTAGGGTTAGTGTAAAACATATTATTTGGGTTACGGTAAGTATAAAACACATAATTAGGGTTAGCATATAAAGATACATTTAGGGTTAGGGGTAGTACACAATTACACAATTAGGGTTTTTGTCGATGAAAACACAAAATAAGTGGTAGGGGTTCGTACAAAAAAAATACATTTATGATAAGGGTTAGTACAAAAACGTATAATTAGGTTTAGGGTTAGTATAAAACACACAATTAGGGTTAGGGGTTAGCATATAAAGATACATTTAGGGTTAGGGTAAGTGCAAAATTATACAATAAGGGTAAGGGTTAGTACATAAACGTGTAATTAGGGTTAGGGTAAGTGTAGAACATATTATTAGGGTTTGGTTAGTCTAAAACACACAGTTAGGGTTAGGGGTTAGCATATAAAGATACATTTAGGGAAAGGGTTAGTACAAAATTATATAATTAGGGTTATAGTCGATGAAAACACAAAATAAGTGGTAGGAGTTAGTATAAAAATACATTTATGATAAGGGTTAGTACAAAAACGTATAATTAGGGTTAGGGTTAATGTTAAACATATAATTAGGGTTAGGGTTAGTATAAAATACACAATTAGGGTTAGGGGTTAGCATATTAAGATACAAGTAGGGTTAGGGTTAGTACAAAATTTTACAATTAGGGTAAGGGTTAGTATAAAAACGTAAAAAAGGGGTTAGGGTTAGTGTAAAACATATTATTAGAGTTACGGTTATTATAAAACACACAATTAGGGTTAGGGTTGGTACAAAATTATATTATTAGGGTTATAGTCTATGAAAACACAAAATCAGTGGTAGGGGTTAGTATGAAAAATACATTTATGATAAGGGTTAGTACAAAACGTATAATTAGGGTTAAGGTTAATGTTAAACATATAATTAGGGTTAGCACTAGTAAGCCGAAAATTATCTGAAACGGCCAATCAAGACATTTTTCTACTGAACAAATCTTTTCCGATTCTCGTTCAGATAATTTCAGATATTCAGTTTATATTCAGATAAATCATCATCACAGTCGATTCAGATCTGTTCAGACAAATTCAGTTTGTCAAGACTATCGTGTGTTAATTGGTGTTAAGACCCATCAAGACTACTTCAGTAATTATCGGATCAATACCATTTAATTGAATTTAGATTTGTTCGGACCATGTTAAGACGTGTTAAGATAATAAGAGTTACATCCCTTTGTACTATCGATACAACCTTTAGATACAAATTCTAAATCATTCGTCGCCAATAGCATTTATAAAGATAAGATTCAATTAGAAAGAATCCACTTTCATATATCATTTTTCTGTTCTTTTCGTTTGATTTCATCATGTAAATCGGAAATGTGACTGTCATACTTTTAGTAGTAAAAAATATGAATACACATTTAATCGCTGGGCTATTTTTTTTTAATTCAGAATTTTGGTCAAGATTACTTGTACGATTACAAAACATATTTTCGTATTACACTATCAAGTGAAGTTGGATGAAACGCGCCCGATGTCAACTTAGGTTTATAGTTGAAATCTTCCCGATCTTTTGAACAAAAATTTGATTAAGTTTTATTTATTTTATTATTTTATATCACTCAAGAGTGCTATTCTAAAATTGTACGCTAATTATCACGTCTTTTATTTGTACATTGGTAGAATTTTTTAGATCTTTTTTCACTGAAAGTGTACCGGTATATTTTATCTTACATGTACATGCGTACGTCTTCAGTCGACTGAAATGTTAACAAAATTCCGATAAGTTTATTCCCTAATATTTGAACTCAATTCTTTTAATTTGGATATTGTTTCATGCCATTTCATGTGCGCATATGAAGCAATTTGACTAAAAAATTTCAGAAATTCGTACTCTACGATTTCTCTGACCGAAGTTATATTTATTTGTACGACCCAGTGCTTTAGCCAATCATTAATTCGTTCCCCTGTTTATATTTCTGATTATTGGCATGGTTTTCATAAACACAGAAAGCATTTAAGAAGAGCACGTATTTTTTTCTATTTCTTTGAAAATCAAGAAAATGCGTCAAGATGATACTCGTGTCCCACTGGCAAATATCAGTAGACCGGAACCGAACTCAAACTTGACCTGTAACTCATCATGGTAGACTCACATACCAAAAGTCGAAAAAAGTGCGGAAAACTGTTATTTTTACAAAATTCGCTAAGTTCGGGGGACATAATTTAGGTCAAATCAGTGGACCAGAACGAACTAAAACTTAACGGTTGACTCATATACCAAAAAATCTTTTGAATATATGCAAGGATGTGAAAAAAGCACGAAAAATTAAAGTGTGACGGACGGACGGATGGACTGAAAGACGAACGGACGAATGGACAGAAAAAACTATATGCCCCCCCAACAAAGTTGGTGGGGCATAAAAATTAGCTGACATTGTACATTTGCGTGCCTGTGTGTTTGTGTTTCCTGTAACATAAGTAAGAGAGCCTTTATGTTTCATAATCCATAAAGTGTTTTAACATATTATTCAACTTTTTTTTATCTTCCCTTCTTTATCTTATACCAGATGTCTTATACCATAAACATGATAAATCTAGAATTATACTATATTAAATTGATGTTATTTTCAAGTTGGTCGTTTTCTTTTCGTGGCCTTATTCTGTTTCTACTCGGCATGTATATTTGTATATACATGTACAATGCATGCTATAGATATTGTTTATTATACCATAATCTGACAGTAAACAATGCAACCAGAAGTATCCAACATAAACGCGATAGGTGGTGGTGGTCGTGTGTTACTTTTTAATCAATTTATATCTAACTGTGAACAGGCAAACCAAAATCTTTTGGATACAAGATCATTTGAAAAAATAGCGATTCTGATATACTATATATAGTTCAGTGTCAAATAAACGTTGTTGCGGGTTCAAAATAAAGATATTTCAGTCACTGCTCTGGACTTAATTCGAAAAATTCAAGCCATAATTATCCTTCTTCATATACTTCGGGGGAAAAGTATATTATGCCCCTTTCCTACTGGATAAATTTCGTAATACATTCTTACTAAGTCCTTTAAAGTCCTAAAACGTGGTAATAACTTGCAAAACGTAGTAAAGACTTGCTAAAAACTTGTATGGTCATAGTATGAACTTTAATGGACGTGGTACGAACTTCAAGAACGTGAACGACGTGGAATAATTTTGAACATGTTCAAAGCAAATGTAGTGAGGACGTGGAGAGGTCAAAACGTAGTACAGACCTATTAAGAACGTATTGAGAACTTGATGATCAAAAAATCCATGGACGTGGCCTACACGGTATGATATTTTGTGCCGTTTATGCTACGTGTTTGCTACGTCCATGAAGTTTGCGCTACGTTCTTCGTAAGTTTTCACTACGATTTCATATAACGGTATATTTTGTTCAAGTTTGTAGCATGACCATCATGAAGTTTCTATAGCATCCTTAAGACGTCTATACAGTTTTACTACGTTCGTCCTATCGGTTTTAGCGCCGATTGTAGTAAGTTTTCAATGAATTTGTACATAGGGATTTGACATGCATTTAGATAAATCAGTTGTATCTTGCCCACTGGAACAAGATTCTTTGATTCTGCATTTAAAAAGTTCCCAAAGGACAAGACTCTACTTTAAATTAATAGTGGTCTTATTATATTTATATACCGATTTTATTTTACTAACACTGCCAAAAATGTCAGGCCCCACGCCATATCTATCATAGATTCTATATTTCTATATGATGAGAACTAAATCTGCATACCCACAAATGTTTAATAATGAAAACTGACAATTGGACATTTATTTGATCACTTATATAAATGTTCTAAGGATACTCTACGGGACCATCCACACCGGGTCGGGTTGGCCGGGTATGGATATTTATTTGTCCGGACTGATTTTCCATACGTATCTTTTTTTTTATTTTTTTTTTTATTTTTTATTTTTGTCCTTACTTTATATTTTTTATGTAGCTCTGTCCCGAATACAGCACAAGGGGTATAACGAATTATTTTATATGTATTTGTATAACGTAGTATATGCTCGTTTTGTCTATCACAGACCAATGAAAGACGCTAAAGTTGTACGACATCAACCCCATACACCCCCACCCCCGGTAAAAAAACACTTATCAATTGATAAAATCTTCTGGTTTAAATGAAAGTAGATTTCTTCAAACCAACAACAACCTTGCATATCTTTGTCGTAAATTCTACTATTTAGAAGACCAGAATTCCTGCGTTCCCTGAGTTCAAGATAACTTATTAAACAGGAAGTTGAAAAGTAACAGACCTAAAAATACGTCCCATTTCAAATGATATATATAAGTTTTAATTTTGTTTTAGAGAAAACTGTTTTCGCACGTTTTGTTTATATTATTAAACACCCAACAGCCACAATTAAAGAAAAAACAAAACCAAACACCCATAAAAGGATCACTGAACGCAACCATATTATATTAAACAGGGTACATCCCGCTTCAAAACTAAGGCAAACATATGCATAAATATAGAATTAACTTCGGGTTTAATTTTATGTACTAGTAAAATATATACCGGTATTGCAAACTTTCTATTGACGTGCTGTTAACTGGATGGTCGCAGTGCAGTCGTAGCTAGAACGAAGTGGGGACGTGAGGAACGTAGAAGACACGTATTAAGGACTTGATAAACCTATAGAAGAAACTTGGTTGAACGCTTTAAAGACGTTGTGTGATCTTTGAAAAGACGTAGAGAAATCGTAGTAAAAACGTAGAAGCAATCATTTTTATCCCGTTTTAACTACGTTCAAAGAACGTACTGAAAACTTGTTGGTCTTTGTCCCAGTGTGGCGGGGGTATAATGAAGCGACTTCAAGGAGCTAAATGTAACGACTATATTATTTGGGTTACTCTGGACCCTGCGCAATTCACTTTACAATTCATCTTGGACTTTTTTCCACAGAAAAGCCACAGAATACATTGTTACCGTAGCTAGAAGTATACTATCAAAAGAACAAAGAAACTCATAAACCATTAAGATATCAAAAATAAGAGAATAGATTTAATGATGAAATAAATTTCCGAATATTTAGATTCGTCGTACATTAATTGGATAATTGCACAATTTATTTGCAGCTGCATTGCATTCGGTTTCAATAAGAATTTTTAATATTTTTAAAGATTTGGTTCTCGACGAATGAGCGTTTACGCAATTAAGGAAAGCCGGGACGAACGGGTTTACGGACCGATAAAATGTGTAACACAACACACTGGTAACTAAATAAAAAAAAATGCGTTTTCAAGTCAATATCTTGCTTCTATTTTTTAGATTTTTTTAAGCTGAACATTCTCATTTCTTTCTTGAGTTGTCGTGTTCTAAACTCAGCAGTTATATGATAGGTATTTAGTGTAGGTCTATTTTATAATTTACAATTTTTAAATGCGACAGTGACTTCCAGTTTTATAAAAATTATTAGAGAATGACAATTGAATAAGAATTTACAAAATATATGAATTAAGGACTAGACCCCATTTAATTCACTCACCGTTGTGGGTTACAGTGCAGAACCAGAGGGGCCCGATGTATTGTGGATTGAGCTCCCTCTTTTCCGGAAAATTTTGTTATTTTGAGGCAGATTTACGGCAAAATTAGCCTGGAAACTCCTTCCCCTTTTCGTACCCATAGAAGAAAATGAGATGTGGAATAAGTGTACGCGACACAACCTACATTATAAACGTATATTTTAAATATCCACAATGGAAAACAGCCAGCAGCCTTCAATGTGACCAGCGGTCGCTGCTCGCTGTTTTTCAATTGGCCCCTGGATTGAAAATAAAATACATATGATTCAAGCCCAATCCCAAAGTGCATTGAAAGACCCTCTTCTTGACAAAAAACAATTAACAAAAATTCGACTAAATACAAACATAAGCTTTGATAAAGATTCCTGGCTTAGGACAGGCACATTAAAATGTGGCGGGGTTAAACTAGTTTTTTGGCGCCAACCTTCCCCCTAATGATAATCAATAACAAAGCACAAACTAACACACAGTAAAAATCAAATCGATAGAAGTTCAATTCAACAAGAGAGTATCTGAGACAAAAGGACAACAGGTAATTAACGGGACATAAAGATACTCTCTTGAGAACACTCGAAGTTACTGACAGCTAGCTAAGAAGCATCCATCGACTGATGTAAAAAAATCAAGTATGTCGATTTTAAATCCGACACAACACGTCAAACACTTGATTTGATGATGCATCATCACACAAAACCGACACACTTGACCGCTGTAATGCTCAAAAATGACATAAGTATAAAAAGGCAATTAACATTTTAAAGTAAGTATCAAATTATCAATATTTTTACCAAAGAAGACTAAATTCAAAGATTTTACTAAAATATCCATTTCATAACCTTTATTTAATAAAGTTTTAAGCCAATTTTGCATTCCCAACGGATTGTTTTTGAATTTATTCCAGTACATTTTGTACGTAACCACGACAAAACCTCACTTTCAAAACTTTCTGGATCCGCCCTGTATTTTTTATTAACTAAACACAGTGTGTCAGGTACATGATAAATGCTTTATGATAGTATTTCATAAATCAACATCAAACAATGACTAGCATTCGTTCCTGTTATTCGATTTGAAGGAAGCACGCTAGACATTTGGGGGGGGGGGGGCAGGGCTTTTGAAAATGGGGGACCAGACAGGTTTTGCAGAGTATCTATATGTAAATGAACATTCAAGAATGGCGGATCCAGCAACCGACCCCTTCCCACCTATACTTGTATCTGCCACTGCATTTTTAACAGTTGAATTATATTGATCATGACCCTCAAAATTAATGATTTGAAAACACAATACGTACACATTGCAATCGTTGATTGAGTAATAAAAGCAGGCTTTTTATCCAGGAAGAGTATAACTGGCTAAATATAATTTACAAAATATACCGCTAGCAAACTTAAAACAGTAAAAAACTGACGTTTTTGTGATTTTGACAAGGAGAAAAATAGAAAAAAACCAGGTCCAAAGACAAGAGACTACATGTAGGATTAGACTCTTCTCTACCATTTCCACCCGTTATCATATGTATTGTCATGCACATGTTAATCTTTGACTGTCTCAAGTTTGCCACTTCTAACGATAGCCGGTTATGACCTATGAAGTTAGAAATGAAAGTTTCTTATGGTTGGCTCAAAAACAGCTGAATAAATGTTAAGCAGAGTGCGTGAGTTCGGCCAGTAGTCTCTCATAAATTGATATACAATTTTTAAAACAGATGATAAACTATTTGTTTAAATTTGCAAGGTTGGTCGGTTTATTTCGAATAATAATAAAGGGGTTTCTCGAATGACATTTAGCTGTTTCAAATCTTCAAAATATTAAAGATTTAACATAAAATAAATCAGCTGAAAATGGATTTTTGGATTTTATGGGGGAATCTAATGTTAAAGATGCGTGACCTATCAAAACTTAAAACTACTCTTACAAACACATGTTATCCCATATCTGAGTTTAAAATCTGTATACAGTATAATGAACTCTGCACCTTTTTTTCTGGTATTATACTATAACAAGAGTTAACACTTAAGTATGTCTCGTCTGCCAGCACCATCAGAAACAATAATTCTTCCGTACATGTAAATGACTCTTTTCAGTGTGATATGGCCAGGTTGTTATGCGAGCACGTGCAGCGATCTTACACTGGTCAATTAACCAAAAACTGGCAATTTTGGGGGTCTTTTGGCTCATTCCGCTGCGCTCCACTCGCAAAAAGACTAAAAACTTCTATCACTTGTGAAAGATGTATCGGTCTTTTCCAAGAACTTATGTTAGAACCTATAATTCTTGCTTACTTCTACTATATTTTAAATTCATAAGGAGTATAAGTTCCTGAGTTCAAAAGATGTTTATAGAACTTAGACATTGCTCATATATCCAATAAAAATAATCAAAATCACTCAACTTGAAAATCAAAGTCAAGGTCAAAAGATGGGGATGCAACTGTGCTAAGCTATTACATGTACTAGGGCATATGTATACCAAATTTCATCAATCAAGGACCAATGATACTTGAGATATGGAGGCGCTTGCAAAACCTTAGCATTGCTAATTTCATGTATATGTATTGAAAATTGTCAAAGTCACTCAACCGGAAAATCAAGGTCAAGGTCAAAGGATGGGGATGCAGCTATGCTAAGATACTACCGGTACTGGGGAATATGCAACCAAGTTGCATCAACCGAGGACTTATAGTTATTGAGATATGGAGGTGCTCGCAAAACTTTTCCATTGCTATTATATGTATTAAAATTGTCAAAGTCACTCAACCGGAAAATCAAGGTCGAGGTCATAAGATGGGGATGCAACTGTGCTAAGCTATTACTAGGGCATATGCATACCAAGTTTCATCAACCTAGGACCTATAGTTCTTGGGATATGGAGGTGCTCATACAACTTTTCCAAAAACGGTTAACGCCGCCGCCGTCGTCGCTGGTAAAACACCTAAAAATCATGACACCTGAGGTTAATTAGAAGTATGATACTTCGATTTTCATGAAATAAAAAAAAGAGGATTGATAGATCGGGTCACCTAGGCTGGTACCCCGCCGTTATCCGAAGATAAAGGCAGGTATTTGTCTACATAGACTGGTTTCCGACTATTATACACCCTTCGGCTAAAATTGAACTTTAGTTGCATTGTAAAATACACCTGATAAGTGGTAATGGATCTCCAAATTTGATGTATTGCATGTTATCCTGTCTCCGCAGTCTTTTGATTAATGCTAATTAATTATCGAGCATTTTTCATTCAATACTTTTGGTTATCGACATTCAAATGCTGCTCCTTGAAATATTGATATACAGCATAACCAAATTTACAGTTTTTATATCCTTTTTTGGTATTGTTTACTTATAAATTAAGTGTATCTTTAAGATGTTTGTAACACAATTAGTATGAAAAACAAGAGAAGTAGGTGTTTAATTATGTGATAATGAATTTTATCTTAAGAAATCTCAAACATTATTGTAAAACGAGTGATAAGAACAGCATGGTACTAGTCTTAGGTGGAAGATTAATACTCTCCCGAGAGATAAAATTGGGCCTAAAATCATACCCGATTTATTACCACCGCTTTCCTGTTGTATGTAGGGCTGATATGCGATCGACAACAGATGGTCCAGTATACCTTCGGCTATAATTCTTTCGGTGTTTTATGTTCGATCAAAACAAGTCACACACACACAAAACAAACAATCATACAAATAAAAAAAATCACATAAACAAAGAAAAGATTAAATGTTTAATATATCTGTACACTAGAACAGAAATAATGTTTAAAATGCAGAAAAAAAATGTACTTGGGTCCGGGATATAATTGAGTGAGTGGGTGAGCGAGTTGGTGTTTTTCCCCCTCCCACCACTATATATAGGTTATTTGAGGGCGATGAACATGAAAAGGATGATAAAATGAACATGATATGATGATGATAAATGAAATATGGGAATGGGATGAGAAACAATGCAAACAGTAAATTTTGAAGAACCACAAGGAAAAGGGGGAGAGATGGTTAGGGCAGAAAAGTTAGCCTATGTGGTCAATTGCTTGACAGTCCACAAAGGGATCCTTTTCGTGCAGGAAGCGTGATCCTCTCCACACACGTTTGCGGTCAGGCTTTCCGCATTATAGCCTGTTAACCCCGGCATTCATCAATATGACAGGCTGCTCCATTCAACCACCTGGGGCACACTTCTGTTCGTTTTATGGGCTAAGCAGCCTGACCCAATGTCAGGTTTCTGAGCGCTCTTTACCATCAAGCTTACCGTTGCTCTGGGTCTATTTCTGGAGATGATTTTTAGCTAGTACTCTGGAGTCCATTGAATTGAAGATATTTCTGTCGGAAAATTGATTTATTAGAATACATAAAGTGATACCCGGTTTGGGGGTAATAGAAACTGTATATAAAATTCAAGAATGTTTAATTGCCGAAACGATATTTTGTTAAATCATCATATTGAAATCTAAATTAATGTTAGATTTGCGAAATATGTGCAATTAACTTTGAATTCATATATTATAACTAGATCTTTCCTATTTTAATTAAAGATTAGGTCAAATAATCAAAAAATATATAAAACTGAACACCACGTACATGTCGCCAATAAACTTGAGGTTTGCCCCACACAGCGCACCAAACAGTTTCCTTTAATATATCAAATGCACGCCGCTGTTTAGCGAGGTCTTTAATGCAGATGATGTTGGCCGACAAATTGAACATGCTAATTAATCTTCGATTATGAATGACTGACCTTATCAATCAATGCTTAGATAATTAGGCAATAATCTGTAACTTTTTACAAATTAGACACAGCATGAGCGGATCTGTCTACTCGAGTTAACTTGAAGTTCGTAAAAGTCGCCACAGCAAAAACGGACAAAATCATATAAATTCCCAATAAGAAAATCTGATTTCTTGCCCCAAAAATGTGTTTTATGTCTTTAAACTAAAATTACCTTAATTAGTTCTTTTAGGTTCCTGTAAATGAGACAACGTTGACATAAAAGAAGCTAAGGCCGTAACTAGGGTTAAATTTTTTGGGCAGGGGTCTGGGGTAAATGATGCGAAATCCTGCATTCTGGGCGTCTCCTGAGAGCTAATCGTGCCTAAATCAAGGTTTACTAGTTGCTGCCTTTTAAAACAGTTTAGACAATGAATGAGTATAATAAACACGGCCAACTTTCTTATCGACTATTTCATTAGACAATAAAAATAACAACTTCCGAATCTTAAACAAATAATTATTCAAAATGAAAGAATTTGCATTATACTTCGTATTCTTCTCTGCATTTTCTTTTGTAAAATCTAGCGTAACCATACCCTGAATATAATGATAAACAGATAGGGAAAACCAGAAAACTCTTACAAAGCCGTCGAGAAGCAGACTGAATCTAAAAGGATGCACAGTAAAATAGCATACAACAAAGTGTAAAACTAACAAAACAGTCGGTCAATTATATGTTAATGCCGGAAAAATCTTTCAAAGAAGATCATGTACAGGTTTCAGTTGGCGCAACAAAAACTGTATCTTTCAAGTTTCTTAGGATTAAATCGTTTGAAACCAACAGATATATATAAAAATTTCATTGTAACAATCCAAATGTCACTGAAGTCCTGAATTTAAATGTATTTTTTATTCTCTCAAATGATACAGAAAAAACCCCACTCAAATGAAAATATGGATCATTTTCAATTTCGCTCAAACGAAATGTGGCTATTACTATCGCTTTTAAATAGACGGAATTGGCTTATCTGCCCCGTAAATTTGAAATAGATACATACATGACATAATTACATGTACATGTAAAATATAACTTAGGACTACCATGGAAGTATTAAATTGACAATTTAACACTTCGATCCATGGGACTTCTTAGAAAAATATCTAGGTAGGTACACTATATACATGCATCCATGTTTCTAGAACGACACCCCTAAACTTTTCGATGCTTGAACAAGTACATGTATGCATGTATGCATGGAGTTATGATATAGCAGGAGTTCCTACAAGAGGGACATCTATAACGTTCAGACTGCGGTACCGTTTTAATATTGATTAGTCGATAATTTTAACACCTCGGCAGGATTCCTGTCTTTGATATCCAGCGTTATACAGAAAAAACTGTATATTTTGAAGATAAAAATATTTCTTAAACACTTACCGTATTAACAGAAGCGTTTTATGATCCTTCATGAATATTAATTCCTATTAATCATATTGATTGCTTTTTGATTGCTTCTAAACTGGACATAAATAAATCAAAGTTAAATCTGAAATTAGGAATTAAGTTTCCATGAGAAAATACAAACAAATAACGTTTCTTCTCAGTTCTATGACCCGTCTTAAAACAACCCTTTTGAAATAAAATAAAAAAACACACACAAAAAAAACGTCCGATCTTTAGTGTTTTTGTATTCATAATTCTTTTCAAATTTAACATTGCGCCAAATGCATGCTTTTCAAGATGTAAAATAGATATTATAATATTGTCTTTATTTTCCGAAAGGTTACGATAAGAAGGGGCAATTTTGTTCTTAAAGTTCTTGTATCCCACACCATCCCGCACAATACACATAGATATGGCCAGCAAGCTTATACCCGCTTTTTGGTATTTGTAATTTTGAAACCAATGGGCGATAACCGCTGCTGGTGGACCAGAGGTCCCCGAGGGTAATCACAAGCCTGGTAGTCAGACCTGTCTGACACGAATTACCATAAAATGTCTAATATTTTGTCGCTGAAATTACCGATTGTTAAATTCAAAATTGATGAAAACACCAGGTTTCTTTCCTTGTAATGCACATGGTCGATATCCTCGGTGCTGGATTTGGCGTCATTGTTCGAACGTTTTGGTTTTGAGCACTTTTTGTTTTTAACTGTTTTGGATTTCGACCTTCCAATGTTTTGGTTTAAATGCTACTGATGAGAGGTTACTCCTTGAAATATCGATATATAGCATATCCAAATTAACCGTTTATACCCGCTTTTTGGTATTTGTAATTTTGAAACCACTGGGCGATAACCGCTGCTGGTGGACCAGAGGTCCCCGAGGGTAATCACAAGCCTGGTAGTCAGACTTGTCTGACACGAATTACCATAAAATGTCTAATATTTTGTCTCTGAAATTACCGATTGTTAAATTCAAAATTGATGAAAACACGTGCACCAGGTTTCTTTCCTTGTAATGCACATGGTCGATATCCTCGGTGCTGGATTTGGCGTCCTTGTTCGAACGTTTTGGTTTTGAGTACTTTTCGTTTTTAACTGTTTTGGATTTCGACCTTCCAATGTTTTGGTTTAAATGCTACTAATAAGAGGTTACTCCTTGAAATATCGATATATAGCATATCCAAATTAACCGTTTATACCCGCTTTTTGGTATTTGTAATTCTTAGTTTCTTCTTTCGCAGCATTAATTTTCATGGCCAGGACATATCAGGACCTCCTTAATAAACAGGTAAAACAGAACTATTTCATAACTCCATGATACAAATAAACACACTCTTGAAAGATGGTTTATTTCTTTGTTTAATGCGTTTTTGTCATTCGCCTCGGCGAATGACATATAGAGATGTATAAAAGTATTGAAGTCGCTGCATGGTAAAGTTTTGTTAAACTTGATGTAAACATTGTACAACGTAAAAATCTGCTTATCTAAAAATGATTGAATAATTTATTATGTGATCATTAAGTTACACCATCTGCATGCTTTAATTACTTTAAACAAAGATGGTCCTCTTTTAAATGTATGTAATCGAATTCTATTCTAAAGAAAGAGCTAGAATCTAAAAGAAAAGACAACAGTATTAAAATATACACTTTACTTTATAAATATCTATGAATCGAGCTTAGTAGGTCAATATGTTACACAATCCCGATCAACCTAAAATGTTTACAGTTTGAACCGTATTTGTTCCCGTTTATTTTCAACAATCATTTATCGTTGCAAAAACGGTTTTGTGGGGTTACACAATCATTGTAATCTCGATCAGCCTAGAATTTTAACATTTGAACTGTATTTGTTCCCGTTTATTTACAAATAATAGAAACTCTAAGAATAAAACACACGAGTGTTTTCTTCCCAGGACCCAGCATTTCTCATATGAAAGCTAAAATTTGGTACAAAAAATAATAATAAGGCTTGTCTTAAGATTAAAGATCTAGCTGTGTCTTAATATGTCTATAATAATGTATTTTTTGACGACGTAAAGAAGATTTTAATTTATAGAATTAAGTTTCCTTTCTTAAATTCGGAATGCTTTTCACAGCAGCTAAGAAATCTAATCAAATTTCAAAAATACCTAGAAGGGCACATTTATTTTCTGTAACAAAAAAGAGGGTGTCACAGCCCTTTTGGTACGCGGTTATCCGTGCTTTTTAAGGGGTATTCGTTACGCCAAGGTGTGATACCGTACGCGGTACGCGATGTTCCGAATTTTTAGGCTTTTGGTACGCGTACGCCGTGATCTTTAGAGTATTCGGTATTCCAGTCTTTTTAACGGTATTCTGTCCTTTTTTAAACAGTATTCGGTATTCCGGGGGCGGGGGCTGTGACACCCCCAAAAAAGCTCTTAGACTAACTATTATTTCATGTGCTTTGACATGCGATTCGTTTACTTAAACAAGTTGGGTGTACATGTTTATTTAGTTAATTTGCTACTTTAAAGCTCAGTTCATGGTTTTTACTGTCAAATATGTAGCATATACTGTGAATTTAACGATTTTAGGTTATTTCACCCTTTGGTATTTGTACTATAGAAAATAAATATCATTAATGATGTTTTATTCTAAAATCAAGTGAAAATATAGTTCCTTTGATTATAGTAAACAATATTCTCCACCAAATGAGCTAGCTATGTATAGATGAGCAAATGGACTATTGCAACCTACCAACTAGCAACTCATTAGAAATACTGAAGTAAAACGGTCATAACTAAAATATGAAGAGCACATGATAAACACTGAAAAATGTATCAAATAGAATAAATTGAGACTATCGTCAACGTCTTAGAAAAGGACCAAGGCCTTAGGGTTTGTATTAATACTTAATAATTTGAAAATTTCTACTGAAAATGTTTGATTTTGATGTTAAGTTGTGTCAAAAATTAAGTGATTTAATGTGTGTTGCTTATAGGAAAAGTGGGTAGGGCGAAATATTCAGCCTATAACGTGCACTTCTTAGCTGTCAGCAAAGATAATTGCAGGAAACATGACACTCGCCACAAAACCTAAAGGCCCTTAGCCGCCTTTTACGACATGAAGATGGTTTCAGTTTTAAGCCTATTCGCCACCCGGGACTTGACCATTGATAAAGTGAAAAGTTTGTTATAACAAGCAGAATTTCAATATTTTTTCCGCCGGAACACTTAAACTTACCTATGTTTGGACTGTATAGTTAATGTTGTTGTTGCAGTTAAGTTGTTTTTGAAATTGCATTTTGTTTTATGTGCACTTTTCTATTGTGCCCCTACGACCACAAGTTTTACTTTTGTCCGCCCGTACATGTACGTCATTATGAATTTCCATCAAGTTTTTCCCCCAGAAACTGTACATGACAATAGTTTAACATAAGGTAGGGTGGTTAAAAAGTTCGAGTCTTTTCTATTTATCAACAAAAAAAAACGTTTCAGATTGACCCATTTGTATGACGAATTGATAGAGTTTATGAAAAAAGTTTTAATTGCTCTTTTTCCTTAAGTTTGTTGAGTTTAATACTTCTATTCCAAATCAAGCTTCCTTCCGATATTTCTTAATTATTTGATTTCTATGAAACGTTATAAACAACCATTTATCATACACTATTTTGTCTTATTGAATAATTCTTATTCTTTAAGAACACCAAACGAATGACCTCAGCTTTTTTAAAAAGCTAATCTTGTCTAATCTTAGATATAGTACAGAATAGTAGATTTTCGAAATTAAATAAAAGGACTAGAACGGACACACATGACATATATAGAAAAACCTTTTTTAGTTTCGATGTAACATTGATATAATCATGATATAATATACATAAATAAAGCTCCGGACCTAAACAAGTAAGAGACAGATGATATTGATCCACTTGATATTAGGACATCCAACCAGGCGTTAATTTTCCGATAACACCGAGAAAAACCGGGAAAATCTAATCTTAATGATAAAGAAAAGAAGTAGAAGTTATTCTTTTCTCTAATGCCTTATAAATAATAAATTTTTATTTTTATGGGACATTTTTCAAACGGTTAAAAATGTCAACAAACAGAATGAGGTGTTTAATTTTTATTCCAAATCAAAACTTTTTTTAAAAATTCAAAACATTTTTTTTTTCGGTTAATGTAAATATCGTTTGCATTGATAATATACCATTAGAGATTTTACATGAAACGGCTGATCCTTTCGTCTGCTACCGGATCGGGTATCTAGTAATATACATGTCATTCGAAAAAACATCCTGGCTCTTGCGTCTCACACAAAGTTTAATCGAATAAATTCATAGCATGAAGGCGAAATTTTCGATACAGTATACAAGTACACTTTTTTACTTGAACAAGGCAGCACTTAACCATCTTAACCCATCGAAAATAAGATAATTCAGAAATAGAATAAAATGAAACAGATATAGCAAAATGTTTTTTTTGTCTGCCTTATGTTTGCAACAATAACTGGTGTTAAAGTATGAAAGCCAAAAGGGTCAAAATTGTTCTTTCTTACTTCCTTATTTTGAATTTAATATTTCATTATTCTTTTTCCATATTTCTTATTCAATATCCTAGTATCATTATCATTCATCTTTTATTTTTTATTCTTTTTTTCTTTCCTCCAAACGTAGAACTCGAAGAAATTTTTTTTTTTTAGTTTTAGTTTCACAATTATAAATACCCGATTTTATACTCTCTTTTTTCTTAGCTTACCATTCCTATTTTCTAACCATTAAATGAAACAGAGAACAAGTACTTATTTAATTATTTATAATTTATTAATATAATTATTTCTAATGAAATACATTCATCAATATCCATTCGTTAATTCATTTTTTTTTATATATTTATATAATTCTAACCTATTTATATTTCCTGTATTCAAAATAATTCAGAACCTTATGAAAATTTTACATTCATTATAAATTATAGAATTTTTGCCGCTTGCTTTGTCTACTAGTTAATTAACTAAGGGAAACAACCCCTGTTGAATTGCTTACTTTTTTTTACTACACTTATGGATAATTTTGCTCTACTTAACAGACTTGACAACATCTGAACACGTCTTAACAGTTAAATCAACTAATCATCTGAACATGTCCAACATGGTCTTAACGCATCTGAACAACCCGTGACGCAGTACAATCTTAAATTCCTTGATCGATCTTAACGAGTCTGAAACGATGTTGAAAGTAGGAGATCTAATTATCCTACTGATAGTCTTAATAAGTCTTAACAGATTTCTGTTCAGTATTTTTCAACAAAATTTGGTCTGAAATGGCCGTGTCAGATAATTTCTGGGTTACTAGTGTAGTGTAAGTATAAAATACACAATTAGGGTTAGGGGTTAGCATATTAAGATACATGTAGGGTTAGGGTTAAAACAATTTACAATTAGGGTAAGGGTTAGTATAAAAACGTATAAAAAGGGGTTAGGGTTAGTGTAAAACATATTATTAGAGTTACGGTCAGTATAAAACACACAATTAGGGATAGGGTTGGTACAAAATTATATAATTAGGGTTATAGTCTATGAAAACACAAAGTAAGTGGTAGGGGTTAGTATAAAAAATACATTGATGATAAGGGTTAGTACAAAACGTATAATTAGGGTTAGGGTTAATGTTAAACATATAATTAGGGTTAGTGTTAGTATAAAATACACAATTAGGGTTAGGGGTTAGCATATTAAGATACATGTAGGGTTAGGGTTAAAACAAAATTTACAATCAGGGTAAAGGTTAGTATAAAAACGTATAAAAAGGGGTTAGGGTTAGTGTAAAACATATTATTTGGGTTACGGTAAGTATAAAACACATAATTAGGGTTAGCATATAAAGATACATTTAGGGTTATGGGTAGTATTCAATTACACAATTAGGGTTTTAGTCGATGAAAACACAAAATAAGTGATAGGGGTTAGTTCAAAAAGAAATACATTTATGATAAGCGTTAGTACAAAAACGTATAATTAGGTTTAGGGTTAGTATAAAACATATTATTAGGGTTTGGTTAGTCTAAAACACACAGTTAGGGTTAGGTGTTAGCATATAAAGATACATTTAGGGTTAGGGTTAGTACAAAATTATATAATTAGGGTTATAGTCGATGAAAACACAGAATAAGTGGTAGGAGTTAGTATAAAAATACATTTATGATAAGGGTTAGTACAAAAACGTATAATTAGGGTTAGGGTTAATGTTTAACATATAATTAAGGTTAGGGTTAGTATAAAATACACAATTAGGGTTAGTATAAAATACACAATTAGGGTTAGGGGTTAGCATATTATGATACAAGTAGGGTTAGGGTTAGTACAAAATTAAAAAATTAGGGTAAGGGTAACTATAAAAACGAATAAAAAGGGGTTAGGGTTAGTGTAAAACATATTATTAGAGTTACGGTTAGTATAAAACACACAATTAGGGTTAGTACAAAATTATACAATTATGGTTATAGTCGATGAAAACACAAAATAAGTGATAGGGGTTAGTATAAAAAATACATTTATGATAAGGGTTAGTACAAAAACGTATAGTTAGGGTTAGGGTTAATGTTAAACATATAATTAGGGTTAGGGTTAGAATAAAATACACAATTAGGGTTAGGGGTTAGCATATTAAGATACAAGTAGGGTTAGGGTTAGTAAAAAAAAATCATTTAGGGTTAGGGTTAAAATAAAAACGTATAAAAATGGGTAAGGGTTAGTGTAAAACATATGATTAGAGTTACGGTTAGTATAAACACACAATTAGGGTTAGGGTTGCTACAAAATTATATAATAGGGTAATAGTCTATAAAAACACAAAATAAGTGGTAGGGGTTTGTATAAAAAATACATTTATGATAAGGGTTAGTACAAAAACGTTTAATTAGGGTAAGGGTTAATGTTAAACATATAATTAGAGTTACGGTTAGTATAAAACACACAATTAGGGTTAGTACAAAATTATACAATTATGGTTATAGTCGATGAAAACACAAAATAAGTGATAGGGGTTAGTATAAAAAATACATTTATGATAAGGGTTAGTACAAAAACGTATAGTTAGGGTTAGGGTTAATGTTAAACATATAATTAAGGTTAGGGTTAGTATAAAATACACAATTAGGGTTAGGGGTTAGCACATTAAGATACAAGTAGGGTTAGGGTTAGTATAAAATTTTACAATTAGGGTAAGGGTTACTATAAAAACGTATAAAAAGGGGTTAGGGTTAGTGTAAAACATATTATTAGAGTTACGGTTAGTATAAAACACACAATTAGGGTTAGGGTTGGTACAAAATTATATAATTAGGGTTATAGTCTATGAAAATACAAAATAAGTGGTAGGGGTTAGTATAAAAAATACATTTATGATAGGGGTTAGTACAAAACGTATAATTAGGGTTAGGGTTAATGTTAAACATATAATTAGGATTAGTGTTAGTATAAAATACACAATTAGGGTTAGGGGTTAGCATATTGAGATACATGTAGGGTTAGGGTTAAAACAAAATTTACAATCAGGGTAAAGGTTAGTATAAAAACGTATAAAAAGGGGTTAGGGTTAGTGTAAAACATATTATTTGGGTTACGGTAAGTATAAAACACATAATTAGGGTTAGCATATAAAGATACATTTAGGGTTATGGGTAGTATTCAATTACACAATTAGGGTTTTAGTCGATGAAAACACAAAATAAGTGGTAGGGGTTAGTACAAAAAGAAATACATTTATGATAAGCGTTAGTACAAAAACGTATAATTAGGTTTAGGGTTAGTATAAAACATATTATTAGGGTTTGGTTAGTCTAAAACACACAGTTAGGGTTAGGCGTTAGCATATAAAGATACATTTAGGGTTAGGGTTAGTATAAAAATTATATAATTAGGGTTATAGTCGATGAAAACACAGAATAAGTGGTAGGAGTTAGTATAAAAATACATTTATGATAAGGGTTAGTACAAAAACGTATAATTAGGGTTAGGGTTAATGTTAAACATATAATTAAGGTTAGGGTTAGTATAAAATACACAATTAGGGTTAGTATAAAATACACAATTAGGGTTAGGGGTTAGCATATTATGATACAAGTAGGGTTAGGGTTAGTACAAAATTAAAAAAATAGGGTAAGGGTAAGTATAAAAACGAATAAAAAGGGGTTAGGGTTAGTGTAAAACATATTATTAGAGTTACGGTTAGTATAAAACACACAATTAGGGTTACTACAAAATTATACAATTATGGTTATAGTCGATGAAAACACAAAATAAGTGATAGGGGTTAGTATAAAAAATACATTTATGATAAGGGTTAGTACAAAAACGTATAGTTAGGGTTAGGGTTAATGTTAAACATATAATTAGGGTTAGGGTTAGAATAAAATACACAATTAGGGTTAGGGGTTAGCATATTAAGATACAAGTAGGGTTAGGGTTAGTAAAAAAAATCATTTAGGGTTAGGGTTAAAATAAAAACGTATAAAAATGGGTAAGGGTTAGTGTAAAACATATGATTAGAGTTACGGTTAGTATAAACACACAATTAGGGTTAGGGTTGCTACAAAATTATATAATTAGGGTTATAGTCTATGAAAACACAAAATAAGTGGTAGGGGTTAGTATAAAAAATACATTTATGATAAGCGTTAGTACAAAAACGTATAATTAGGTTTAGGGTTAGTATAAAACATATTATTAGGGTTTGGTTAGTCTAAAACACACAGTTAGGGTTAGGCGTTAGCATATAAAGATACATTTAGGGTTAGGGTTAGTACAAAATTATATAATTAGGGTTATAGTCGATGAATACACAGAATAAGTGGTAGGAGTTAGTATAAAAATACATTTATGATAAGGGTTAGTACAAAAACGTATAATTAGGGTTAGGGTTAATGTTAAACATATAATTAAGGTTAGGGTTAGTATAAAATACACAATTAGGGTTAGTATAAAATACACAATTAGGGTTAGGGGTTAGCATATTATGATACAAGTAGGGTTAGGGTTAGTACAAAATTAAAAAATTAGGGTAAGGGTAAGTATAAAAACGAATAAAAAGGGGTTAGGTTTAGTGTAAAACATATTATTAGAGTTACGGTTAGTATAAAACACACAATTAGGGTTAGTACAAAATTATACAATTATGGTTATAGTCGATGAAAACACAAAATAAGTGATAGGGGTTAGTATAAAAAATACATTTATGATAAGGGTTAGTACAAAAACGTATAGTTAAGGTTAGGGTTAATGTTAAACATATAATTAGGGTTAGGGTTAGAATAAAATACACAATTAGGGTTAGGGGTTAGCATATTAAGATACAAGTAGGGTTAGGGTTAGTAAAAAAAATCATTTAGGGTTAGGGTTAAAATAAAAACGTATAAAAATGGGTAAGGGTTAGTGTAAAACATATGATTAGAGTTACGGTTAGTATAAACACACAATTAGGGTTAGGGTTGCTACAAAATTATATAATAGGGTAATAGTCTATAAAAACACAAAATAAGTGGTAGGGGTTTGTATAAAAAATACATTTATGATAAGGGTTAGTACAAAAACGTTTAATTAGGGTAAGGGTTAATGTTAAACATATAATTAGGGTTAGGGTTAGTATAAAATACACAATTAGGGTTAGGGGTTAGCACATTAAGATACAAGTAGGGTTAGGGTTAGTATAAAATTTTACAATTAGGGTAAGGGTTACTATAAAAACGTATAAAAAGGGGTTAGGCTTAGTGTAAAACATATTATTAGAGTTACGGTTAGTATAAAACACACAATTAGGGTTAGGGTTGGTACAAAATTATATAATTAGGGTTATAGTCTATGAAAACACAAAATAAGTGGTAGGGGTTAGTATAAAAAATACATTTATGATAAGCGTTAGTACAAAAACGTATAATTAGGTTTAGGGTTAGTATAAAACATATTATTAGGGTTTGGTTAGTCTAAAACACACAGTTAGGGTTAGGCGTTAGCATATAAAGATACATTTAGGGTTAGGGTTAGTACAAAATTATATAATTAGGGTTATAGTCGATGAATACACAGAATAAGTGGTAGGAGTTAGTATAAAAATACATTTATGATAAGGGTTAGTACAAAAACGTATAATTAGGGTTAGGGTTAATGTTAAACATATAATTAAGGTTAGGGTTAGTATAAAATACACAATTAGGGTTAGTATAAAATACACAATTAGGGTTAGGGGTTAGCATATTATGATACAAGTAGGGTTAGGGTTAGTACAAAATTAAAAAATTAGGGTAAGGGTAAGTATAAAAACGAATAAAAAGGGGTTAGGTTTAGTGTAAAACATATTATTAGAGTTACGGTTAGTATAAAACACACAATTAGGGTTAGTACAAAATTATACAATTATGGTTATAGTCGATGAAAACACAAAATTAGTGATAGGGGTTAGTATAAAAAATACATTTATGATAAGGGTTAGTACAAAAACGTATAGTTAAGGTTAGGGTTAATGTTAAACATATAATTAGGGTTAGGGTTAGAATAAAATACACAATTAGGGTTAGGGGTTAGCATATTAAGATACAAGTAGGGTTAGGGTTAGTAAAAAAAAAATCATTTAGGGTTAGGGTTAAAATAAAAACGTATAAAAATGGGTAAGGGTTAGTGTAAAACATATGATTAGAGTTACGGTTAGTATAAACACACAATTAGGGTTAGGGTTGGTACAAAATTATATAATAGGGTAATAGTCTATAAAAACACAAAATAAGTGGTAGGGGTTTGTATAAAAAATACATTTATGATAAGGGTTAGTACAAAAACGTTTAATTAGGGTAAGGGTTAATGTTAAACATATAATTAGGGTTAGTGTTAGTATAAAATACACAATTAGGATTAGGGGTTAGCATATAAAGATACATGTAGGGTTAGGGTTAAAACAAAATTTACAATTAGGGTAAGGGTTAGTATAAAAACGTATAAAAAGGGGTTAGGGTTAGTGTAAAACATATTATTTGGGTTACGGTAAGTATAAAACACATAATTAGGGTTAGCATATAAAGATACATTTAGGGTTATGGGTAGTATTCAATTACACAATTAGGGTTTTAGTCGATGAAAACACAAAATAAGTGGTAGGGGTTAGTACAAAAAGAAATACATTTATGATAAGCGTTAGTACAAAAACGTATAATTAGGTTTAGGGTTAGTATAAAACATATTATTAGGGTTTGGTTAGTCTAAAACACACAGTTAGGGTTAGGCATTAGCATATAAAGATACATTTAGGGTTAGGGTTAGTACAAAATTATATAATTAGGGTTATAGTCGATGAAAACACAGAATAAGTGGTAGGAGTTCGTATAAAAATACATTTATGATAAGGGTTAGTACAAAAACGTATAATTAGGGTTAGGGTTAATGTTAAACATATAATTAAGGTTAGGGTTAGTATAAAATACACAATTAGGGTTAGTATAAAATACACAATTAGGGTTAGGGGTTAGCATATTATGATACAAGTAGGGTTAGGGTTAGTACAAAATTAAAAAAATAGGGTAAGGGTAAGTATAAAAACGAATAAAAAGGGGTTAGGGTTAGTGTAAAACATATCTTTAGAGTTACGGTTAGTATAAAACACACAATTAGGGTTAGTACAAAATTATACAATTATGATTATAGTCGATGAAAACACAAAATAAGTGATAGGGGTTAGTATAAAAAATACATTTATGATAAGGGTTAGTACAAAAACGTATAGTTAGGGTTAGGGTTAATGTTAGACATATAATTAGGGTTAGGGTTAGAATAAAATACACAATTAGGGTTAGGGGTTAGCATATTAAGATACAAGTAGGGTTAGGGTAAGTGAAAAAAAAATCATTTAGGGTTAGGGTTAAAATAAAAACGTATAAAAATGGGTAAGGGTTAGTGTAAAACATATGATTAGAGTTACGGTTAGTATAAACACACAATTAGGGTTAGGGTTGGTACAAAATTATATAATAGGGTAATAGTCTATAAAAACACAAAATAAGTGGTAGGGGTTTGTATAAAAAATACATTTATGATAAGGGTTAGTACAAAAACGTTTAATTAGGGTAAGGGTTAATGTTAAACATATAATTAGGGTTAGGGTTAGTATAAAATACACAATTAGGGTTAGGGGTTAGCACATTAAGATACAAGTAGGGTTAGGGTTAGTATAAAATTTTACAATTAGGGTAAGGGTCACTATAAAAACGTATAAAAAGGGGTTAGGCTTAGTGTAAAACATATTATTAGAGTTACGGTTAGTATAAAACACACAATTAGGGTTAAGGTTGGTACAAAATTATATAATTAGGGTTATAGTCTATGAAAACACAAAATCAGTGGTAGGGGTTAGTATAAAAAATATATTTTATGATATGGGTTAGTACAAAACGTATAATTAGGGTTAGGGTTAATGTTAAACATATAATTAGGGTTAGTGTTAGTATAAAATACACAATTATGATTAGGGGTTAGCATATAAAGATACATGTAGGGTTAGGGTTAAAACAAAATTTACAAATAGGGTAAGGGTTAGTATAAAAACGTAAAAAAAGGGGTTAGGGTTAGTGTAAAACATATTATTTGGGTTACGGTAAGTATAAAACACATAATTAGGGTTAGCATATAAAGATACATTTAGGGTTAGGGGTAGTACACAATTACACAATTAGGGTTTTTGTCGATGAAAACACAAAATAAGTGGTAGGGGTTCGTACAAAAAAAATACATTTATGATAAGGGTTAGTACAAAAACGTATAATTAGGTTTAGGGTTAGTATAAAACACACAATTAGGGTTAGGGGTTAGCATATAAAGATACATTTAGGGTTAGGGTAAGTGCAAAATTATACAATTAGGGTAAGGGTTAGTACATAAACGTGTAATTAGGGTTAGGGTAAGTGTAGAACATATTATTAGGGTTTGGTTAGTCTAAAACACACAGTTAGGGTTAGGGGTTAGCATATAAAGATACATTTAGGGAAAGGGTTAGTACAAAATTATATAATTAGGGTTATAGTCGATGAAAACACAAAATAAGTGGTAGGAGTTAGTATAAAAATACATTTATGATAAGGGTTAGTACAAAAACGTATAATTAGGGTTAGGGTTAATGTTAAACATATAATTAGGGTTAGGGTTAGTATAAAATACACAATTAGGGTTAGGGGTTAGCATATTAAGATACAAGTAGGGTTAGGGTTAGTACAAAATTTTACAATTAGGGTAAGGGTTAGTATAAAAACGTAAAAAAGGGGTTAGGGTTAGTGTAAAACATATTATTAGAGTTACGGTTATTATAAAACACACAATTAGGGTTAGGGTTGGTACAAAATTATATTATTAGGGTTATAGTCTATGAAAACACAAAATCAGTGGTAGGGGTTAGTATGAAAAATACATTTATGATAAGGGTTAGTACAAAACGTATAATTAGGGTTAAGGTTAATGTTAAACATATAATTAGGGTTAGTGTAAGTATAAAATACACAATTAGGGTTAGGGGTTAGCATATTAAGATACATGTAGGGTAAGGGTTAAAACAGAATTTACAATTAGGGTAAGGGTTAGTATAAAAACGTATAAAAAGGGGTTAGGGTTAGTGTAAAACATATTATTAGAGTTACGGTTAGTATAAAACACACAATTAGGGTTAGGGTTGGTACAAAATTATATAATTAGGGTTATAGTCTATGAAAACACAAAGTAAGTGGTAGGGGTTAGTATAAAAAATACATTTATGATAAGGGTTAGTACAAAACGTATAATTAGGGTTAGGGTTAATGTTAAACATATAATTAGGGTTAGTGTTAGTATAAAATACACAATTAGGGTTAGGGGTTAGCATATTAAGATACATGTAGGGTTAGGGTTAAAACAAAATTTACAATCAGGGTAAAGGTTAGTATAAAAACGTATAAAAAGGGGTTAGGGTTAGTGTAAAACATATTATTTGGGTTACGGTAAGTATAAAACACATAATTAGGGTTAGCATATAAAGATACATTTAGGGTTATGGGTAGTATTCAATTACACAATTAGGGTTTTAGTCGATGAAAACACAAAATAAGTGGTAGGGGTTAGTTCAAAAAGAAATACATTTATGATAAGCGTTAGTACAAAAACGTATAATTAGGTTTAGGGTTAGTATAAAACATATTATTAGGGTTTGGTTAGTCTAAAACACACAGTTAGGGTTAGGTGTTAGCATATAAAGATACATTTAGGGTTAGGGTTAGTACAAAATTATATAATTAGGGTTATAGTCGATGAAAACACAGAATAAGTGGTAGGAGTTAGTATAAAAATACATTTATGATAAGGGTTAGTACAAAAACGTATAATTAGGGTTAGGGTTAATGTTTAACATATAATTAAGGTTAGGGTTAGTATAAAATACACAATTAGGGTTAGTATAAAATACACAATTAGGGTTAGGGGTTAGCATATTATGATACAAGTAGGGTTAGGATTAGTACAAAATTAAAAAATTAGGGTAAGGGTAAGTATAAAAACGAATAAAAAGGGGTTAGGGTTAGTGTAAAACATATTATTAGAGTTACGGTTAGTATAAAACACACAATTAGGGTTAGTACAAAATTATACAATTATGGTTATAGTCGATGAAAACACAAAATAAGTGATAGGGGTTAGTATAAAAAATACATTTATGATAAGGGTTAGTACAAAAATGTATAGTTAGGGTTAGGGTTAATGTTAAACATATAATTAGGGTTAGGGTTAGAATAAAATACACAATTAGGGTTAGGGGTTAGCATATTAAGATACAAGTAGGGTTAGGGTTAGTAAAAAAAAATCATTTAGGGTTAGGGTTAAAATAAAAACGTATAAAAATGGGTAAGGGTTAGTGTAAAACATATGATTAGAGTTACGGTTAGTATAAACACACAATTAGGGTTAGGGTTGCTACAAAATTATATAATAGGGTAATAGTCTATAAAAACACAAAATAAGTGGTAGGGGTTTGTATAAAAAATACATTTATGATAAGGGTTAGTACAAAAACGTTTAATTAGGGTAAGGGTTAATGTTAAACATATAATTAGAGTTACGGTTAGTATAAAACACACAATTAGGGTTAGGGGTTAGCACATTAAGATACAAGTAGGGTTAGGGTTAGTATAAAATTTTACAATTAGGGTAAGGGTTACTATAAAAACGTATAAAAAGGGGTTAGGCTTAGTGTAAAACATATTATTAGAGTTACGGTTAGTATAAAACACACAATTAGGGTTAGGGTTGGTACAAAATTATATAATTAGGGTTATAGTCTATGAAAACACAAAATAAGTGGTAGGGGTTAGTATAAAAAATACATTTATGATAAGGGTTAGTACAAAACGTATAATTAGGGTTAGGGTTAATGTTAAACATATAATTAGGGTTAGTGTTAGTATAAAATACACAATTAGGGTTAGGGGTTAGCATATTGAGATACATGTAGGGTTAGGGTTAAAACAAAATTTACAATCAGGGTAAAAGTTAGTATAAAAACGTATAAAAAGGGGTTAGGGTTAGTGTAAAACATATTATTTGGGTTACGGTAAGTATAAAACACATAATTAGGGTTAGCATATTAAGATACATTTAGGGTTATGGGTAGTATTCAATTACACAATTAGGGTTTTAGTCGATGAAAACACAAAATAAGTGGTAGGGGTTAGTACAAAAAGAAATACATTTATGATAAGCGTTAGTACAAAAACGTATAATTAGGTTTAGGGTTAGTATAAAACATATTATTAGGGTTTGGTTAGTCTAAAACACACAGTTAGGGTTAGGCGTTAGCATATAAAGATACATTTAGGGTTAGGGTTAGTACAAAATTATATAATTAGGGTTATAGTCGATGAATACACAGAATAAGTGGTAGGAGTTAGTATAAAAATACATTTATGATAAGGGTTAGTACAAAAACGTATAATTAGGGTTAGGGTTAATGTTAAACATATAATTAAGGTTAGGGTTAGTATAAAATACACAATTAGGGTTAGTATAAAATACACAATTAGGGTTAGGGGTTAGCATATTATGATACAAGTAGGGTTAGGGTTAGTACAAAATTAAAAAATTAGGGTAAGGGTAAGTATAAAAACGAATAAAAAGGGGTTAGGGTTAGTGTAAAACATATTATTAGAGTTACGGTTAGTATAAAACACACAATTAGGGTTAGTACAAAATTATACAATTATGGTTATAGTCGATGAAAACACAAAATAAGTGATAGGGGTTAGTATAAAAAATACATTTATGATAAGGGTTAGTACAAAAACGTATAGTTAGGGTTAGGGTTAATGTTAAACATATAATAAGGGTTAGGGTTAGAATAAAATACACAATTAGGGTTAGGGGTTAGCATATTAAGATACAAGTAGGGTTAGGGTAAGTGAAAAAAAAATCATTTAGGGTTAGGGTTAAAATAAAAACGTATAAAAATGGGTAAGGGTTAGTGTAAAACATATGATTAGAGTTACGGTTAGTATAAACACACAATTAGGGTTAGGGTTGGTACAAAATTATATAATAGGGTAATAGTCTATAAAAACACAAAATAAGTGGTAGGGGTTTGTATAAAAAATACATTTATGATAAGGGTTAGTACAAAAACGTTTAATTAGGGTAAGGGTTAATGTTAAACATATAATTAGGGTTAGGGTTAGTATAAAATACACAATTAGGGTTAGGGGTTAGCACATTAAGATACAAGTAGGGTTAGGGTTAGTATAAAATTTTACAATTAGGGTAAGGGTTACTATAAAAACGTATAAAAAGGGATTAGGCTTAGTGTAAAACATATTATTAGAGTTACGGTTAGTATAAAACACACAATTAGGGTTAGGGTTGGTACAAAATTATATAATTAGGGTTATAGTCTATGAAAACACAAAATCAGTGGTAGGGGTTAGTATAAAAAATATATTTTATGATATGGGTTAGTACAAAACGTATAATTAGGGTTAGGGTTAATGTTAAACATATAATTAGGGTTAGTGTTAGTATAAAATACACAATTAGGATTAGGGGTTAGCATATAAAGATACATGTAGGGTTAGGGTTAAAACAAAATTTACAATTAGGGTAAGGGTTAGTATAAAAACGTATAAAAAGGGGTTAGGGTTAGTGTAAAACATATTATTTGGGTTACGGTAAGTATAAAACACATAATTAGGGTTAGCATATAAAGATACATTTAGGGTTATGGGTAGTATTCAATTACACAATTAGGGTTTTAGTCGATGAAAACACAAAATAAGTGGTAGGGGTTAGTACAAAAAGAAATACATTTATGATAAGCGTTAGTACAAAAACGTATAATTAGGTTTAGGGTTAGTATAAAACATATTATTAGGGTTTGGTTAGTCTAAAACACACAGTTAGGGTTAGGCGTTAGCATATAAAGATACATTTAGGGTTAGGGTTAGTACAAAATTATATAATTAGGGTTATAGTCGATGAAAACACAGAATAAGTGGTAGGAGTTAGTATAAAAATACATTTATGATAAGGGTTAGTACAAAAACGTATAATTAGGGTTAGGGTTAATGTTAAACATATAATTAAGGTTAGGGTTAGTATAAAATACACAATTAGGGTTAGTATAAAATACACAATTAGGGTTAGGGGTTAGCATATTATGATACAAGTAGGGTTAGGGTTAGTACAAAATTAAAAAAATAGGGTAAGGGTAAGTATAAAAACGAATAAAAAGGGGTTAGGGTTAGTGTAAAACATATCTTTAGAGTTACGGTTAGTATAAAACACACAATTAGGGTTAGTACAAAATTATACAATTATGATTATAGTCGATGAAAACACAAAATAAGTGATAGGGGTTAGTATAAAAAATACATTTATGATAAGGGTTAGTACAAAAACGTATAGTTAGGGTTAGGGTTAATGTTAAACATATAATTAGGGTTAGGGTTAGAATAAAATACACAATTAGGGTTAGGGGCTAGCATATTAAGATACAAGTAGGGTTAGGGTTAGTAAAAAAAAAATCATTTAGGGTTAGGGTTAAAATAAAAACGTATAAAAATGGGTAAGGGTTAGTGTAAAACATATGATTAGAGTTACGGTTAGTATAAACACACAATTAGGGTTAGGGTTGGTACAAAATTATATAATAGGGTAATAGTCTATAAAAACACAAAATAAGTGGTAGGGGTTTGTATAAAAAATACATTTATGATAAGGGTTAGTACAAAAACGTTTAATTAGGGTAAGGGTTAATGTTAAACATATAATTAGGGTTAGGGTTAGTATAAAATATACAATTAGGGTTAGGGGTTAGCACATTAAGATACAAGTAGGGTTAGGGTTAGTATAAAATTTTACAATTAGGGTAAGGGTTACTATAAAAACGTATAAAAAGGGATTAGGCTTAGTGTAAAACATATTATTAGAGTTACGGTTAGTATAAAACACACAATTAGGGTTAGGGTTGGTACAAAATTATATAATTAGGGTTATAGTCTATGAAAACACAAAATCAGTGGTAGGGGTTAGTATAAAAAATATATTTTATGATATGGGTTAGTACAAAACGTATAATTAGGGTTAGGGTTAATGTTAAACATATAATTAGGGTTAGTGTTAGTATAAAATACACAATT
This sequence comes from Arcuatula senhousia, assembly GCA_963971305.1. Classification (NCBI taxonomy): domain Eukaryota; kingdom Metazoa; phylum Mollusca; class Bivalvia; order Mytilida; family Mytilidae; genus Arcuatula; species Arcuatula senhousia. The sequence goes on from OZ020306.1 coordinate 57,473,818, forward strand.
AGGATTAGGGGTTAGCATATAAAGATACATGTAGGGTTAGGGTTAAAACAAAATTGACAATTAGGGTAAGGGTTAGTATAAAAACGTATAAAAAGGGGTTAGGGTTAGTGTAAAACATATTATTTGGGTTACGGTAAGTATAAAACACATAATTAGGGTTAGCATATAAAGATACATTTAGGGTTATGGGTAGTATTCAATTACACAATTAGGGTTTTAGTCGATGAAAACACAAAATAAGTGGTAGGGGTTAGTACAAAAAGAAATACATTTATGATAAGCGTTAGTACAAAAACGTATAATTAGGTTTAGGGTTAGTATAAAACATATTATTAGGGTTTGGTTAGTCTAAAACACACAGTTAGGGTTAGGCGTTAGCATATAAAGATACATTTAGGGTTAGGGTTAGTACAAAATTATATAATTAGGGTTATAGTCGATGAAAACACAGAATAAGTGGTAGGAGTTAGTATAAAAATACATTTATGATAAGGGTTAGTACAAAAACGTATAATTAGGGTTAGGGTTAATGTTAAACATATAATTAAGGTTAGGGTTAGTATAAAATACACAATTAGGGTTAGTGTAAAATACACAATTAGGGTTAGGGGTTAGCATATTATGATACAAGTAGGGTTAGGGTTAGTACAAAATTAAAAAAATAGGGTAAGGGTAAGTATAAAAACGAATAAAAAGGGGTTAGGGTTAGTGTAAAACATATCTTTAGAGTTACGGTTAGTATAAAACACACAATTAGGGTTAGTACAAAATTATACAATTATGATTATAGTCGATGAAAACACAAAATAAGTGATAGGGGTTAGTATAAAAAATACATTTATGATAAGGGTTAGTACAAAAACGTATAGTAAGGGTTAGGGTTAATGTTAGACATATAATTAGGGTTAGGGTTAGAATAAAATACACAATTAGGGTTAGGGGTTAGCATATTAAGATACAAGTAGGGTTAGGGTAAGTGAAAAAAAAATCATTTAGGGTTAGGGTTAAAATAAAAACGTATAAAAATGGGTAAGGGTTAGTGTAAAACATATGATTAGAGTTACGGTTAGTATAAACACACAATTAGGGTTAGGGTTGGTACAAAATTATATAATAGGGTAATAGTCTATAAAAACACAAAATAAGTGGTAGGGGTTTGTATAAAAAATACATTTATGATAAGGGTTAGTACAAAAACGTTTAATTAGGGTAAGGGTTAATGTTAAACATATAATTAGGGTTAGGGTTAGTATAAAATACACAATTAGGGTTAGGGGTTAGCACATTAAGATACAAGTAGGGTTAGGGTTAGTATAAAATTTTACAATTAGGGTAAGGGTTACTATAAAAACGTATAAAAAGGGGTTAGGCTTAGTGTAAAACATATTATTAGAGTTACGGTTAGTATAAAACACACAATTAGGGTTAAGGTTGGTACAAAATTATATAATTAGGGTTATAGTCTATGAAAACACAAAATCAGTGGTAGGGGTTAGTATAAAAAATATATTTTATGATATGGGTTAGTACAAAACGTATAATTAGGGTTAGGGTTAATGTTAAACATATAATTAGGGTTAGTGTTAGTATAAAATACACAATTAGGATTAGGGGTTAGCATATAAAGATACATGTAGGGTTAGGGTTAAAACAAAATTTACAATTAGGGTAAGGGTTAGTATAAAAACGTAAAAAAAGGGGTTAGGGTTAGTGTAAAACATATTATTTGGGTTACGGTAAGTATAAAACACATAATTAGGGTTAGCATATAAAGATACATTTAGGGTTAGGGGTAGTACACAATTACACAATTAGGGTTTTTGTCGATGAAAACACAAAATAAGTGGTAGGGGTTCGTACAAAAAAATACATTTATGATAAGGGTTAGTACAAAAACGTATAATTAGGTTTAGGGTTAGTATAAAACACACAATTAGGGTTAGGGGTTAGCATATAGATACATTTAGGGTTAGGGTAAGTGCAAAATTATACAATTAGGGTAAGGGTTAGTACATAAACGTGTAATTAGGGTTAGGGTAAGTGTAGAACATATTATTAGGGTTTGGATAGTCTAAAACACACAGTTAGGGTTAGGGGTTAGCATATAAAGATACATTTAGGGAAAGGGTTAGTACAAAATTATATAATTAGGGTTATAGTCGATGAAAACACAAAATAAGTGGTAGGAGTTAGTATAAAAATACATTTATGATAAGGGTTAGTACAAAAACGTATAATTAGGGTTAGGGTTAATGTTAAACATATAATTAGGGTTAGGGTTAGTATAAAATACACAATTAGGGTTAGGGGTTAGCATATTAAGATACAAGTAGGGTTAGGGTTAGTACAAAATTTTACAATTAGGGTAAGGGTTAGTATAAAAACGTAAAAAAGGGGTTAGGGTTAGTGTAAAACATATCACTAGAGTTACGGTTATTATAAAACACACAATTAGGGTTAGGGTTGGTACAAAATTATATTATTAGGGTTATAGTCTATGAAAACACAAAATCAGTGGTAGGGGTTAGTATGAAAAATACATTTATGATAAGGGTTAGTACAAAACGTATAATTAGGGTTAAGGTTAATGTTAAACATATAATTAGGGTTAGTGTAAGTATAAAATACACAATTAGGGTTAGGGGTTAGCATATAAAGATACATTTAGGGTTAGGGTAAGTGCAAAATTATACAATTAGGGTAAGGGTTAGTACATAAACGTGTAATTAGGGTTAGGGTAAGTGTAGAACATATTATTAGGGTTTGGTTAGTCTAAAACACACAGTTAGGGTTAGGGGATAGCATATAAAGATACATTTAGGGAAAGGGTTAGTACAAAATTATATAATTAGGGTTATAGTCGATGAAAACACAAAATAAGTGGTAGGAGTTAGTATAAAAATACATTTATGATAAGGGTTAGTACAAAAACGTATAATTAGGGTTAGGGTTAATGTTAAACATATAATTAAGGTTAGGGTTAGTATAAAATACACAATTAGGGCTAATATAAAATACACAATTAGGGTTAGGGGTTAGCATATTAAGATACAAGTAAGGTTAGGGTTTGTACAAAATTTTACAATTAGGATAAGGGTAAGTATAAAAACGAATAAAAAGGGGTTAGGGTTAGTGTAAAACATATTATTAGAGTTACGGTTAGTATAAAACACACAATAAGGGTTAGTACAAAATTATATAATTAGGGTTATAGTCGATGAAAACACAAAATAAGTGGTAGGAGTTAGTATAAAAAATACATTTATGATAAGGGTTAGTACAAAAACGTATAATTAGGGTTAGGGTTAATGTTTAACATTTAATTAGGGTTAGGGGTTAGCATATTAAGATACAAGTAGGGTTAGGGATAGTACAAAATTTTACAATTAGGGTAAGGGTTAGTATAAAAACGTAAAAAAGGGTTAGGGTTAGTGTAAAACATATTGTTAGAGTTACGGTTAGTATAAAACACACAATTAGGGTTAGGGTTGATACAAAATTATATAATTAGGGTTATAGTCTATGAAAACACAAAATCAGTGATAGAGGTTAGTATAAAAAATATATTTATGATAAGGGTTAGTACAAAACGTATAATTAGGATTAAGGTTAATGTTAAACATATAATTAGGGTTAGTGTAAGTATAAAATACACAATTAGGGTTAGGGGTTAGCATATTAAGATACATGTAGGGTTAGGGTTAAAACAGAATTTACAATCAGGGTAAGGGTTAGTATAAAAACGTATAAAAAGGGGTTAGGGTTAGTGTAAAACATATTATTTGGGTTACGGTAAGTATAAAACACATAATTAGGGTTAGCATATAAAGATACATTTAGGGTTAGGGGTAGTATTCAATTACACAATTAGGGTTTTATTCGATGAAAACACAAAATAAGTGGTAGGGGTTAGTACAAAAAGAAATACATTTATGATAAGCGTTAGTACAAAAACGTATAATTAGGTTTAGGGTTAGTATAAAACACACAATTAGGGTTAGGGGTTAGCATATAAAGATACATTTAGGGTTAGGGTAAGTGCAAAATTATACAATTAGGGTAAAGTTTAGTACAAAAACGTGTAATTAGGTTAAGGGTTAGTGTAAAACATTATTTGGGTTTGGTTAGTATAAAACACACAGTTAGGGTTAGGGGTTAGCATATAAAGATACATTTAGGGTTAGGGTTAGTACAAAATTATATAATTAGGGTTATAGTCGATGAAAACACAAAATAAGTGGTAGGAGTTAGTATAAAAAATACATTTATGATAAGGGTTAGTACAAAAACGTATAATTAGGGTTAGGGTTAATGTTTAACATTTAATTAGGGTTAGGGGTTAGCATATTAAGATACAAGTAGGGTTAGGGTTAGTACAAAATTTTACAATTAGGGTAAGGGTTAGTATAAAAACGAATAAAAAGGGGTTAGGGTTAGTGTCAAACATATTATTAGAGTTACGGTTAGTATAAAACACACAATAAGGGTTAGTACAAAATTATACAATTATGGTGATAGTCGATGAAAACACAAAATAAGTGGTAGGGGTTAGTATAAAAATACATTTATGATAAAGGTTAGTACAAAAAACGTATAATTAGGGCAAGGGTTTATGTTAAACATATAATTAGGGTTAGGGTTAGTATAAAATACACAATTAGGGTTAGGGGTTAGCATATTAAGATACAAGTAGGGTTAGGGTTAGTACACAATTTTACAATTAGGGTAAGGGTTAGCATAAAAACGTAAAAAAGGGGTTAGGGTTAGTGTAAAACATATTATTAGAGTTACGGTTATTATAAAACACACAATTAGGGTTAGGGTTGGTACAAAATTATATTATTAGGGTTATAGTCTATGACAACACACAATCAGTGGTAGGGGTTAGTATGAAAAATACATTTATGATAAGGGTTAGTACAAAACGTATAATTAGGGTTAAGGTTAATGTTAAACATATAATTAGGGTTAGTGTAAGTATAAAATACACAATTAGGGTTAGGGGTTAGCATATTAAGATACATGTAGGATTAGGGTTAAAACAGAATTTACAATTAGGGTAAGGGTTAGTATAAAAACGTATAAAAAGGGGTTAGGGTTGGTGTAAAACATATTATTAGAGTTACGGTTAGTATAAAACACACAATTAGGGTTAGGGTCGGTACAAAATTATATAATTAGGGTTATAGTCTATGAAAACACAAAATAAGTGGTAGGGGTTAGTATAAAAAATACATTTATGATAAGGGTTAGTACAAAACGTATAATTAGGGTTAAGGTTAATGTTAAACATATAATTAGGGTTAGTGTAAGTATAAAATACACAATTAGGGTTAGGGGTTAGCATATTAAGATACATGTAGGATTAGGGTTAAAACAGAATTTACAATTAGGGTAAGGGTTAGTATAAAAACGAATAAAAAGGGGTTAGGGTTAGTGTAAAACATATTATTAGAGTTACGGTTAGTATAAAACACACAATAAGGGTTAGTACAAAATTATATAATTAGGGTTATAGTCGATGAAAACACAAAATAAGTGGTAGGAGTTAGTATAAAAAATACATTTATGATAAGGGTTAGTACAAAAACGTATAATTAGGGTTAGGGTTAATGTTTTACATTTAATTAGGGTTAGGGGTTAGCATATTAAGATACAAGTAGGGTTAGGGATAGTACAAAATTTTACAATTAGGGTAAGGGTTAGTATAAAAACGTAAAAAAGGGTTAGGGTTAGTGTAAAACATATTGTTAGAGTTACGGTTAGTATAAAACACACAATTAGGGTTAGGGTTGATACAAAATTATATAATTAGGGTTATAGTCTATGAAAACACAAAATCAGTGATAGGGGTTAGTAAAAAAAATATATTTATGATAAGGGTTAGTACAAAACGTATAATTAGGATTAAGGTTAATGTTAAACATATAATTAGGGTTAGTGTAAGTATAAAATACACAATTAGGGTTAGGGGTTAGCATATTAAGATACATGTAGGGTTAGGGTTAAAACAGAATTTACAATCAGGGTAAGGGTTAGTATAAAAACGTATAAAAAGGGGTTAGGGTTAGGGTAAAACATATTATTTGGGTTACGGTAAGTATAAAACACATAATTAGGGTTAGCATATAAAGATACATTTAGGGTTAGGGGTAGTATTCAATTACACAATTAGGGTTTTATTCGATGAAAACACAAAATAAGTGGTAGGGGTTAGTACAAAAAGAAATACATTTATGATAAGCGTTAGTACAAAAACGTATAATTAGGTTTAGGGTTAGTATAAAACACACAATTAGGGTTAGGGGTTAGCATATAAAGATACATTTAGGGTTAGGGTAAGTGCAAAATTATACAATTAGGGTAAAGTTTAGTACAAAAACGTGTAATTAGGTTAAGGGTTAGTGTAAAACATTATTTGGGTTTGGTTAGTATAAAACACACAGTTAGGGTTAGGGGTTAGCATATAAAGATACATTTAGGGTTAGGGTTAGTACAAAATTATATAATTAGGGTTATAGTCGATGAAAACACAAAATAAGTGGTAGGAGTTAGTATAAAAAATACATTTATGATAAGGGTTAGTACAAAAACGTATAATTAGGGTTAGGGTTAATGTTTAACATTTAATTAGGGTTAGGGGTTAGCATATTAAGATACAAGTAGGGTTAGGGTTAGTACAAAATTTTACAATTAGGGTAAGGGTTAGTATAAAAACGAATAAAAAGGGGTTAGGGTTAGTGTCAAACATATTATTAGAGTTACGGTTAGTATAAAACACACAATAAGGGTTAGTACAAAACTATACAATTATGGTTATAGTCGATGAAAACACAAAATAAGTGGTAGGGGTTAGTATAAAAATACATTTATGATAAAGGTTAGTACAAAAAACGTATAATTAGGGCAAGGGTTTATGTTAAACATATAATTAGGGTTAGGGTTAGTATAAAATACACAATTAGGGTTAGGGGTTAGCATATTAAGATACAAGTAGGGTTAGGGTTAGTACACAATTTTACAATTAGGGTAAGGGTTAGCATAAAAACGTAAAAAAGGGGTTAGGGTTAGTGTAAAACATATTATTAGAGTTACGGTTATTATAAAACACACAATTAGGGTTAGGGTTGGTACAAAATTATATTATTAGGGTTATAGTCTATGACAACACACAATCAGTGGTAGGGGTTAGTATGAAAAATACATTTATGATAAGGGTTAGTACAAAACGTATAATTAGGGTTAAGGTTAATGTTAAACATATAATTAGGGTTAGTGTAAGTATAAAATACACAATTAGGGTTAGGGGTTAGCATATTAAGATACATGTAGGATTAGGGTTAAAACAGAATTTACAATTAGGGTAAGGGTTAGTATAAAAACGTATAAAAAGGGGTTAGGGTTGGTGTAAAACATATTATTAGAGTTACGGTTAGTATAAAACACACAATTAGGGTTAGGGTCGGTACAAAATTATATAATTAGGGTTATAGTCTATGAAAACACAAAATAAGTGGTAGGGGTTAGTATAAAAAATACATTTATGATAAGGGTTAGTACAAAACGTATAATTAGGGTTAGGGTTAATGTTAAACATATAATTAGGGTTAGTGTTAGTATCAAATACACAATTAGGGTTAGGGGTTAGCATATTAAGATACATGTAGGGTTAGGGTTAAAACAAAATTTACAATCAGGGTAAAGTTTAGTATAAAAACGTATAAAAAGGGGTTAGGGTTAGTGTAAAACATATTATTTGGGTTACGGTAAGTATAAAACACATAATTAGGGTTAGCATATAAAGATACATTTAGGGTTATGGGTAGTATTCAATTACACAATTAGGGTTTTAGTCGATGAAAACACAAAATAAGTGGTAGGGGTTAGTACAAAAAGAAATACATTTATGATAAGCGTTAGTACAAAAACGTATAATTAGGTTTAGGGTTAGTATAAAACACACAATTAGGGTTAGGGGTTAGCATATAAAGATACATTTAGGGTTAGGGTAAGTGCAAAATTATACAATTAGGGTAAAGGTTAGTACAAAAACGTGTAATTAGGGTAAGGGTTAGTGTAAAACATTATTTGGGTTTGGTTAGTATAAAACACACAGTAAGGGTTAGGGGTTAGCATATAAAGATACATTTAGGGTTAGGGTTAGTACAAAATTATATAATTAGGGTTATAGTCGATGAAAACACAAAATAAGTGGTAGGAGTTAGTATAAAAAATACATTTATGATAAGGGTTAGTACAAAAACGTATAATTAGGGTTAGGGTTAATGTTTAACATTTAATGAGGGTTAGGGGTTAGCATATTAAGATACAAGTAGGGTTAGGGTTAGTACAAAATTTTACAATTAGGGTAAGGGTTAGTATTAAAACGTAAAAAAGGGGTTAGGGTTAGTGTAAAACATATTATTAGAGTTACGGTTAGTATAAAACACACAATTAGGGTTAGGGTTGATACAAAATTATATAATTAGGGTTATAGTCTATGAAAACACTAAATCAGTGGTAGGGGTTAGTATAAAAAATATATTTATGATAAGGGTTAGTACAAAACGTATAATTAGGATTAAGGTTAATGTTAAACATATAATTAGGGTTAGTGTAAGTATAAAATACACAATTAGGGTTAGGGGTTAGCATATTAAGATACATGTAGGGTTAGGGTTAAAACAGAATTTACAATTAGGGTAAGGGTTAGTATAAAAACGTATAAAAAGTGGTTAGGGTTAGTGTAAAACATATTATTAGAGTTACGGTTAGTATAAAACACACAATTAGGGTTAGGGTTGGTACAAAATTATATAATTAGGGTTATAGTCTATGAAAACACAAAATAAGTGGTAGGGGTTAGTATAAAAAATACATTTATGATAAGGGTTAGTACAAAACGTATAATTAGGGTTAGGGTTAATGTTAAACATATAATTAGGGTTAGTGTTAGTATCAAATACACAATTAGGGTTAGGGGTTAGCATATAAAGATACATTTAGGGTTAGGGTTAGTACAAAATTATATAATTAGGGTTATAGTCGATGAAAACACAAAATAAGTGGTAGGAGTTAGTATAAAAAATACATTTATGATAAGGGTTAGTACAAAAACGTATAATTAGGGTTAGGGTTAATGTTTAACATTAAATTAGGGTTAGGGGTTAGCAGAATAAGATACAAGTAGGGTTAGGGTTAGTACAAAATTTTACAATTAGGGTAAGGGTTAGTATAAAAACGTAAAAAAGGGGTTAGGGTTAGTGTAAAACATATTATTAGAGTTACGGTTAGTATAAAACACACAATTAGGGTTAGGGTTGATACAAAATTATATAATTAGGGTTATAGTCTATGAAAACACTAAATCAGTGGTAGGGGTTAGTATAAAAAATATATTTATGATAAGGGTTAGTACAAAACGTATAATTAGGATTAAGGTTAATGTTAAACATATAATTAGGGTTAGTGTAAGTATAAAATACACAATTAGGGTTAGGGGTTAGCATATTAAGATACATGTAGGGTTAGGGTTAAAACAGAATTTACAAATAGGGTAAGGGTTAGTATAAAAACGTATAAAAAGGGGTTGGGGTTAGTGTAAAACATATTATTTGGGTTACGGTAAGTATAAAACACATAATTAGGGTTAGCATATAAGATACATTTAGGGTTAGGGGTAGTACACAATTACACAATAAGGGTTTTAGTCGATGAAAACACAAAATAAGTGGTAGGGGTTAGTACAAAAAAAATACATTTATCATAAGGGTTAGTACAAAAACGTATAAATAGGTTTAGGGTTAGTATAAAACATATTATTAGGGTTTGGTTAGTCTAAAACACACAGTTAGGGTTAGGCATTAGCATATAAAGATACATTTAGGGTTAGGGTTAGTACAAAATTATATAATTAGGGTTATAGTCGATGAAAACACAAAATAAGTGGTAGGAGCTAGTATAAAAATACATTTATGATAAGGGTTTGTACAAAAAAGTATAATTAGGGTTAGGGTTAATGTTAAACATATAATTAAGGTTAGGGTTAGTATAAAATACACAATTAGGGTTAGTATAAAATACACAATTAGGGTTAGGGGTTAGCATATAAAGATACAAGTAGGGTTAGGGTTAGTACAAAATTTTACAATTAGGGTAAGGGTAAGTATAAAAACGAATAAAAAGGGGTTAGGGTTAGTGTAAAACATATGATTAGAGTTACGGTTAGTATAAACACACAATTAGGGTTAGGGTTGGTACAAAATTATATAATAGGGTAATAGTCTATGAAAACACAAAATAAGTGGTAGGGGTTAGTATAAAAGATACATTTATGATAAGGGTTAGTACAAAAACGTATAATTAGGGTAAGGGTTAATGTTAAACATATAATTAAGGTTAGGGTTAGTATAAAATACACAATTAGGGTTAGGGGTTAGCACATTAAGATACAAGTAGGGTTAGGGTTAGTATAAAATTTTACAATTAGGGTAAGGGTTACTATAAAAGCGTATAAAAAGGGGTTAGAGTTAGTGTAAAACATATCATTTGGGTTACGGTAAGTATAAAACACACAATTAGGGTTAGGGTTGGTACAAAATTATATAATTAGGGTTTTAGTCTATGGAAACACAAAATCAGTGGTATGGGTTAGTATAAAAAATATATTTATGATATGGGTTAGTACAAAACGTATAATTAGGGTTAGGGTTAATGTTAAACATATAATTAGGGTTAGTGTTAGTATAAAATACACAATTAGGGTTAGGGGTTAGCATATTAAGATACATGTAGGGTTAGGGTTAAAACAAAATTTACAATTAGGGTAAGGGTTAGTATAAAACGTATAAAAAGGGGTTAGGGTTAGTGTAAAACATATTATTTGGGTTACAGTAAGTATAAAACACATAATTAGGGTTAGCATATAAAGATACATTTAGGGTTAGGGGTATTACACAATTACACAATTAGGGATTTTGTCGATGAAAACACAAAATAAGTGGTAAGGGTTCGAACAAAAAAAATACATTTATGATAAGGGTTCGTACAAAAACGTATAATTAGGTTTAGGGTTAGTATAAAACACACAATTAGGGTTAGGGGTTAGCATATAAAGATACATTTAGGATTAGGGTTAGTACAAAATTATATAATTAGGGTTATAGTCGATGAAAACACAAAATAAGTGGTAGGAGCTAGTATAAAAATACATTTATGATAAGGGTTTGTACAAAAACGTATAATTAGGGTTAGGGTTAATGCTAAACATATAATTAAGGTTAGGGTTAGTATAAAATACACAATTAGGGCTAGTATAAAATACACAATTAGGGCTAGTATAAAATACACAATTAGGGCTAGTATAAAATACACAATTAGGGTTAGGGGTTAGCATATTAAGATACAAGTAGGGTTAGGGTTAGTACAAAATTTTACAATTAGGGTAAGGGTAAGTATAAAAACGAATAAAAAGGGGTTAGGGTTAGTGTAAAACATATGATTAGAGTTACGGTTAGTATAAACACACAATTTGGGTTAGGGTTGGTACAAAATTATATAATAGGGTAATAGTCTATGAAAACACAAAATAAGTGGTAGGGGTTAGTATAAAAATACATTTATAATAAGGGTTAGTACAAAAACGTATAATTAGGGTTAGGGTTAATGTTAAACATATAATTAGGGTTAGGGTTAGTATAAAATACACAATTAGGGTTAGTATATATACACAATTAGGGTTAGGGGTTAGCATATTAAGATACAAGTAGGGTTAGGGTTAGTACAAAATTTTACAATTAGGGTAAGGGTAAGTATAAAAACGAATAAAAAGGGGTTAGGGTTAGTGTAAAACATATTATTAGAGTTACGGTTAGTATAAAACACACAATAAGGGTTAGTACAAAATTATACAATTATGGTAATAGTCGATGAAAACATAAAATAAGTGGTAGGGGTTAGTATAAAAATACATTTATGATAAGGGTTAGTACAAAAACATATAATTAGGCTTAGGGTTAGTATAAAACACACAATTAGGGTTAGGGTTAGCATATAAAGATACATTTAGGGTTAGGGTAAGTGCAAAATTATACAATTAGGGTAAGGGTTAGTACAAAAACGTGTAATTAGGGTTAGGGCTAGTGTAAAACATATTATTAGGGTTTGGTTAGTCTAAAACACACAGTTAGGGTTAGGCGTTTGCATATAAAGATACAGTTTGGGTTAGGGTTAGTACAAAATTACACAATTAGGGTTATAGTCGATGAAAACACAAAATAAGTGGTAGGAGTTAGTATAAAAATACATTTATGATAAGGGTTAGTACAAAAACGTATAATTAGGGCTAGGGTTAATGTTAAACATATAATTAAGGTTAGGGTTAGTATAAAATACACAATAAGGGTTAGTATAAAATACACAATTAGGGTTAGGGGTTAGCATATTAAGATACAAGTAGGGTTAGGGTTAGTACAAAATTTTACAATTAGGGTAAGGGTAAGTATAAAAACGAATAAAAAGGGGTTAGGGTTAGTGTAAAATATATTATTAGAGTTACGGTTAGTATAAAACACACAATTATGGTTAGTACAAAATTTTACAATTATGGTTATAGTCGATGAAAACACAAAATAAGTGGTAAGGGTTTGTATAAAAAATACATTTATGATAAGGGTTAGTACAAAAACGTATAATAAGGTTTAGGGTTAATGTTAAACATATAATTAGGGTTAGGGTTAATGTTAAACATATAATTAGGGTTAGTGTTAGTATAAAATACACAATTAGGGTTAGGGGTTAGCATATTAAGAAACATGAAGGGTTAGGGCAAAAACAAAATTTACAATTAGGGTAAGGGTTAGTATAAAAACGTATAAAAAGGGGTTAGGGTTAATGTAAAACATATTATTTGGGTTACAGTAAGTATAAAACACATAATTAGGGTTAGCATATAAAGATACATTTAGGGTTAGGGGTAGTACACAATTACACAATGAGGGTTTTTGTCGATGAAAACACAAAATAAGTGATAGGGGTTAGTACAAAAAAATACATTTATGATAAGGGATAGTACAAAAACGTATAATTAGGTTTAGGGTTAGTATAAAACACACAATTAGGGTTAGGGGTTAGCATATAAAGATACATTTAGGGTTAGGGTAAGTGCAAAATTATACAATTAGGGTAAGGGTTAGTACAAAAACGTCTAATTAGGGTTAGGGTTAGTGTAAAACATATTATTAGGGTTTGGTTAGTCTAAAACACACAGTTAGGGTTAGGGGTTAGCATATTCAGATACATTTAGGGTTAGGGTTAGTACAAAATTATATAATTAAGGTTATAGTCGATGAAAACACAAAATAAGTGGTAGAAGTTAGTATAAAAATACAATTATGATAAGGGTTAGTACAAAAACGTATAATTAGGGTTAGGGTTAATGTTAAACATATAATTAAGGTTAGGGTTAGTATAAAATACACAATTAGGGTTAGGGGTTAGCATATTAGGATACAAGTAAGGTTAGGGTTAGTACAAAATTTTACAATTAGGGTAAGGGTAGGTATAAAAACGAATAAAAAGGGGTTAGGGTTAGTGTAAAATATATTATTAGAGTTACGGTTAGTATAAAACACACAACAAGGGTTAGTACAAAATTATACAATTATGGTTATAGTCGATGAAAACACAAAACAAGTGGTAGGGGTTAGTATAAAAAATGCATTTATGATAAGGGTTAGTACAAAAACGTATAATAAGGGTTAAGATTAATGTTAAACATATAATTAGGGTTAGGGTTAGTATAAAATACACAATTAGGGTTAGGGGTTAGCATATTAAGATACAAGTAGGGTTAGGGTTAGTACAAAATTTTACAATTAGGGTAAGGGCTAGTATAAAAACGTAAACAAGGGGAAAGGGTTAGTGTAAAACATATTATTAGAGTTACGGTTAGTATAAAACACACAATTAGGGTTAGGGTTGGTACAAAATTATATAATTAGGGTTATAGTCTATGAAAACACAAAATCAGTGGTATGGGTTAGTATAAAAAATATATTTATGATATGGGTTAGTACAAAACGTATAATTAGGGTTGGGGTTAATGTTAAACATATAATTAGGGTTAGTGTTAGTATAAAATACACAATTAGGGTTAGGGGTTAGCATATTAAGATACATGTAGGGTTAGGGTTAAAACAAAATTTACAATTAGGGTAAGGGTTAGTATAAAAACGTATAAAAAGGGGTTAGGGTAAGTGTAAAACATATTATTAGGGTTACGGTAAGTATAAAACACATAATTAGTGTTAGCATATAAAGATACATTTAGGGTTAGGGGAAGTACACAATTACACAATTAGGGTTTTAGTCGATGAAAACACAAAATAATTGTAGGGGTTAGTACAAAAAAATACATTTATGATAAGGGTTCGTACAAAAACGTATAATTAGGTTTAGGGTTAGTATAAAACACACAATTAAGGTTAGGGGTTAGCATATAAAGATATATTTAGGGTTACGGTAAGTGCAAAATTATACAATTAGGGTAAGGGTTAGTACAAAAACATGTAATTAGGGTTAGGGTTAGTGTAAAACATATTATTAGGGTTTGGTTAGTCTAAAACACACAGTTAGGGTTAGACGTTAGCATAATAAGATACATTTAGGATTAGGGTTAGTACAAAATTATATAATTAGGGTTATAGTCGATGAAAACACAAAATAAGTGGTAGGAGATAGTATAAAAATACATTTATGATAAGGGTTAGTACAAAAACGTATAATTAGGGTTAGGGTTAATGTTAAACATATAATTAAGGTTAGGGTTAGTATAAAATACACAATTAGGGTTAGTTTAAAATACACAATTAGGGTTAGGGGTAAGCATATTAAGATACAAGTAGGGTAAGGGTTAGTACAAAATTTTACAATTAGGGTAAGGGTAAGTATAAAAACGATTAAAAAGGGGTTAGGGTTAGTGTAAAACATATTATTAGAGTTACGGTTAGTATAAAACACACAATTAGGGTTAGTACAAAATTATACAATTATGGTTATAGTCGACGAAAACACAAAATAAGTGGTAGGGGTTAGTATAAAAATACATTTATGATAAGGGTTAGTATCAAAATGTATAATTAGGGTTAGGGTTAATGTTAAACATATAATTAGGGTTAGGGTAAGAATAAAATACACAATTAGGGTTAGGGGTTAGCATATTAAGATACAAGTAGGGTTAGGGTTAGTACAAAATTTTACATTTAGGGTTAGGGTTAAAACAAAAACGTATAAAAAGGGGTAAGGGTTAGTGTAAAACATATGATTAGAGATACGGTTAGTATAAACACACAATTAGGGTTAGGGTTGGTACAAAATAATCTAATAGGGTAATAGTCTATGAAAACACAAAATAAGTGGTAGGGGTTAGTATAAAAAATACATTTATGATAAGGGTTAGTACAAACACGTATAATTTGGGTTAGGGTTAATGTTAAACATATAGTTAGGGTTAGTATAAAATACACAATTAGGGTTAGGGGTTAGCACATTAAGATACAAGTAGGGTTAGGGTTAGTACAAAATTTTACAATTAGGGTAAGGGTTAGTATAAAAACGTATAAAAAGGGGTTAGGGTTAGTGTAAAACATATTATTAGAGTTACGGTTAGTATAAAACACACAATCAGGGTTAGGGTTAGTATAAAACACACAATTAAGGTTAGGGACAGTATAAAACACACAGTTAGGGTTAGGGGTTAACATATAAAGATACATTTAGGGTTAGGGTTGGTACAAAATAATACAATTATGGTTATAGTCGAGGTAAACACAAAATAAGTGGTAGGAGTTAGTATAAAAAATACATTAATGATAAGGGTTAGTACAAAAACGTTTAATTAGGGTTAGGGTTAATGTAAAACATAAAATTAGGGTTAGGGTTAGTATAAAACACACAATTAGGGTTAGGGGTTAGCATATAAAGATACATTTAGGGCAAGTGCAAAATTATACAATTAAGTTAACGGTTTGTTCAAAAACGTATAATTAGGTTTAGGGTTAGTGTAACCATATTATTAGGGTTTGGGTTAGTATAAATCACACAATTAGGGTTAGGGGTTAGAATATAAAGATACATTTAGAGTTAGGGTTAGTACAAAATTATACAATTAGGGTTATAGTCGATGAAAACAAAAATAAGTGGTAGGGGTTAGTACAAAGATACATTCATAATATAGGCTAGTACAAAAACATTTAATTAGGGTTAAGGTAATTGTTAAACATATAATTAGGGTTAGTGTTAGAATAAAATACACAATTAGGGTTAAAGGTTAGCATATTAAGATACATGTAGGGTTAGGGTGAGTACAAAATTTACAATTAGGGTAAGGGTTAGTATAAATACGTATAAAAAGGGGTTAGGGTTAGTGTAAAACATATTATTAGGGTTACGGTAATTAAACACACAAAAAGGGTTAGCATATAAAGACACATTTAGAGTTAGGGGTAGTACACAATTACACAATTAGGGTTTTAGTCGATGAAAACACAAAGTTAGTGGTAGGGGTTAGTAAAAAATACATCTATGAGAAGGGTTATTACAAAAACGTATAATTAGGGTTAGGGTTAATGTAAAACATATAATTAGGGTTAGGGTTAGTATAAAACACACAATTAGGGTTAGGGGTTAGCATATAAAGATATATATTATATATTATTATATTCAACTTTACTTTAATAGTTGATAGAAAAAGTGTTTTCTAAGTAATATAACAATGAAATAACACTTAACACTTTGTTCAAAGTGACCATGGAACAAAAATATGTATAAAAAAGATACTAATATTTATTGGTCAATTCATAGCAAATAAAAGTGTTAAATTAATCTCAAACAATATAGACTAAATATTACTTTCCTTATTTGACATGTTTGAGAGGAAAAAAAATGATCTCAATATTCATTTATCGATACGATTAAGGCTAGGGTTAGTGCAAAATTATACAGTTAAGGTAAGGGTTAGTTCAAAACGTATAATTAGGTTCAGGGTTAGTGTAAAACATATTATTAGGGTTTTGGTTAGTATTAAACAAACAATTAGGGTAAGGGGTTAGCATATAAAGATACATTTAGAGTTATGGTTAGTACAAAATTATACAATTAGGGCTATAGTCGACGAAAAAAAAAAAATAAGTGGTAGGAGTAAGTACAAAGATACATTCATGATATAGGCTAGTACAAAAACGTATAATTAGGGTTAGGGTTAGTTTAAACATATTATAAGGGTTAGGGTTAGTATAAAAACACAATTCGGGTTAGGGTTAGTACAAAATTATACAATTAGGGTTATAGTCGATGAAAACAAAAAATTAATTGTAGGGGTTAGTACAAAGATACATTCATGATATAGGCTAGTGCAAAAACGAATAATTAGGGTTAGGGCTAGTGTAAAACATATAATTAGGGTTAGGGCTAGTGTAAAACATATAATTAGGGTTAGGGCTAGTGTAAAACACACAATTAGGGTTAGGGGTTACCATATTAAGATACACTTAAGATTAGGGTTACAATTATGATGAGGGTTAGTACAAAAACGTATAATTAGGGTTAGGGTTAATGTTAAATATATAATTAGGGTTAGGGTTAGTATAAAATACACAATTAGGGTTAGGGTTAGTATAAAACACACAATTAGGGTTAGGGGTTAGCATATAAAGATACATTTAGGGCTAGGGTATTGCAAAATTATACAATTAGGCTAAGGGTTAGTACAAAAACGTATAATTAGGGTTAGGGTTAGTGTAAAACATATTATTAGGGTTTGGGTTAGTATAAAACACAATTAGGGTTAAGGGTTAGCATATAAAGATACATTTAGGGTTAGGGTGAGTACAAAATTATATAATTTGGGTTAAAGTCGATGAAAACACAAAATAAGTGGTAGGGGTTAGTATAAAAAAATACATTAATGATAAGGGTTAGTACAAAACGTTTAATTAGGTTAGGGTTAATGTTAAACATATAATTAGGGTTAGGGTTGGTATAAAATACACAATTAGGGTTAGGGGTTAGCATATTAAGATACAAGAAGGGTTAGGGTTAGTACAAAATTTAACAATTGAGGTAAGAGTTAGTATGAAACGTATAAAAAGGGGTGAAGGTTAGTGTAAAACATATTATTAGAGTTACGGTTAGTATAACACACACAATCAGGGTAAGGGGTTAACATATAAAGATACATTTAGGGTTAGGGTTAGTACAAAATTATACAATTATGATTATAGTCGATGTTAACACAAAATAAGTGGTAGGGGTTAGTATAAAAAATACATTTATGATAAGGGTTATTACAAAAACGTATAATTAGGGTTAGGGTTAATGTGAAACATATAATTAGGGTTAGGGTTAGTATAAAATACACAATTAGGGTTAGGGTTAGTATAAAACACACAATTAGGGTTAGGGTCAGCATATTAAGATACAAGTAGGGTTAGGGTTAGTACAAAATTCAACAATTAAAGGCATATTGTCTACGAAAAAATATTTTTTTGTAAAACCAAAAAATTGTCGTCAAACGATTCGTTTTGTTTATTTAGAAAGATACAAACTTTCAAAATACCACTAGGGTTCTTTATTACTTAAAAAATTGAAAAATAAATAATATTTGTAAAGCTTTACAAAAATTCATATTCATGAGATGTAGATGAGCTGTAAGCATGCGCACTATACTTTCTTTGATTGAAAACTTCAATAGTTCTTGCACGTGGTGCATAATCTGTTTCTCGAAGTTTTAGCTCGGAAGAAAATTTAAACGGCAACCGAATATTAGAGCTACTTAATGAATAAAACTGACAATTATTGCCTGTATTAATTTTTGAATGTTATTTAAAAGGTAAACACGAAAAATATCGGTATTTTTTCAACATATCAATGTATTCGGGGACAAAACTCGAGATTCCGCTTAGTGTCCGTGTTATAACTACTCAGTCTAAATCTGTGTCAATGTGACGTAGTGCAGGTAAATAAAATACCAATCAATATTGTCGAGCTATTTTGATCAAAATAAACTACTTTTGAGGCAAAATTTGTAGCAAATTTGTTTTTCAATATTCATTTTATTGCATTTCGGTCTAATTGACACCAAAAAATTGAGGGGTCAAAAAAATGAGTTTGCCGTAGACAATATGCCTTTAAGGTAAGGATTAGTTCAAAAACGTATAATTAGGTTAAGGGTTAGTGTAAAACATATTAATAGGGTTTGGGTAAGTATAAAACACACAATACGGGTTAGGGGTTAGCATATAAAGATATATTTAGGGCTAGGGTTAGTGCAAAATTATACAATTAGGGTAAGGGTTAGGACAAAAACGTATAATTAGGGTTAGGGTTAGTGAAAAACATATTATTAGGGTTTGGATAAGTATAAAACATAATTAGGGTTAAGGGTTAGCATATAAAGATACATTTAGGGTTATGGTGAGTCCAAAATTATATAATTAGGGTTATAGTCGATGAAAACACAAAATTAGTGGTAGGGGTTAGTATAAAAAATACATTTATGATAAGGGTTAGTACTAAAACGTATAATTAGGGTTAGGGTAAGTATAAAATACACAATTAGGGTTAGGGGTTAGCATATTAAGATACAAGTAGGGTTAGGGTTAGTTCAAAATTTAACAATTAAGGTGAGGGTTAGTATAAAAACGTATAAAAAGGGGTGAGGGTTAGTGTAAATAATATTATTAGAGTTACGGTTAGTATTAAAAAACACAATCATGGTTAAAGTTAGTATAAAACACACAATTAGGGTAAGGGTTAGTATAAAACACACAGTTAGGGTTAGGGGTTAACATATAAAGATACATTTAGGGTTAGGGTGAGTACAAAATTATATAATTAGGGTTAGAGTCGAGGAAAGCACAAAATAAGTGGTAAGGGTTAGTATAAAAATACATTTATGATAAGGGATACTACAAAAACGTATTATTAGGGTTAGAGTTAAAGTTAAACCCATAATTAGGGTTAGGGTTAGTATAAAATACACAATTAGGGTTAGTATAAAACACACAATTAGGGTTAGGGGTTAGCATATAAAGATACATTTAGGGCTAGGGTAGTGCAAAATAATACAATTAGGTTAAGGGTTAGTACAAAAACGTTTAATCAGGGTTAGGGTTAGTGTAAAACATATTATTAGGGTTTGGGTTAGTATAAAACAAAATTTGGGTTTAGGGTTAGCATATAAAGATACATTTAGGGTAAGGGTGAGTACAAAATTATATAATTAGGGTTAAAGTCGATGAAAACACATAATAAGTGGTAGCGGTTAGTGTAAAAAATACATTTATGATAAGGGTTAGTACAAAAACGTATAATTAGGGTCAGGGTTAGTATAAAATACACAATAGGGTAAGGGGTTAGCATATTAAAATACAAGTAGGGTTAGGGTTAGTACAAAATTTAACAATTGAGGTAAGGGTTAGTAAAAAAACGTATAAAATGGGGTGATGGTTAGTGTAAAACATATTATTAGAGTTACGATTAGTATAACACACACAATCAGGGTTAGGGTTAGTATAAAACACACAGTTAGGGTTAGGGGTTAACATATAAAGATACATTTAGGGTTAGGGGTAGTACAAAATTATACAATTAAGGTAAGGGTTAGTATAAAAACGTATAAAAAGGGGTGAGGGTTAGTGTAAAACATATTATTAGAGTTACAGTTAGTATTAAACACACAATCAGGGTAAGGGCTAGTATAAAACATACAATTAGGGTAAGGGTTAGTATAAAACACACAGTTAGGGTTAGGGGTTAACATATAAAGATACATTTAGGGTTAGGATTAGTACAAAATTATACAATTATGGTTACAGTCGATGTTAACACAAAATAAGTGGTAGGGTTAGTATAAAAAATACATTTATGATAAGGGTTATTACAAAAACGTATAATTAGGGTTAGGGTTAATGTAAAACATACAATTAGGGTTAGGGTTAGTATAAAACACAATTAGGGTTAGGGGTTAGCATATAAAGATAAAAATAGGGTTAGGGTTAGTACAAAATTCAACAATTAAGGTAAGGGTTAGTTCAAAAACGTATAAGTTGGTTTAGGGTTAGTGTAAAACATATTATTATTAAAGTTAAACACATAATTAGGGTTAGGGTTAGTATAAAATACACAATTAGGGTTAGTATAAAACACACAATTAGGGTTAGTATAAAACACACAATTAGGGTTAGGGGTTAGCATATAAAGATACATTTAGGGCTAGGGTAGTGCAAAATAATACAATTAGGTTAAGGGTTAGTACAAAAACGTTTAATCAGGGTTAGGGTTAGTGTAAAACATATTATTAGGGTTTGGGTTAGTATAAAACACAATTTGGGTTTAGGGTTAGCATATAAAGATACATTTAGGGTAAGGGTGAGTACAAAATTATATAATTAGGGTTAAAGTCGATGAAAACACATAATAAGTGGTAGCGGTTAGTGTAAAAAATACATTTATGATAAGGGTTAGTACAAAAACGTATAATTAGGGTTAGGGTTAATGTTAAACATATAATTAGGGTCAGGGTTAGTATAAAATACACAATAGGGTAAGGGGTTAGCATATTAAAATACAAGTAGGGTTAGGGTTAGTACAAAATTTAACAATTGAGGTAAGGGTTAGTAAAAAAACGTATAAAATGGGGTGATGGTTAGTGTAAAATATTATTAGAGTTACGATTAGTATAACACACACAATCAGGGTTAGGGTTAGTATAAAACACACAGTTAGGGTTAGGGGTTAACATATAAAGATACATTTAGGGTTAGGGGTAGTACAAAATTATACAATTAAGGTAAGGGTTAGTATAAAAACGTATAAAAAGGGGTGAGGGTTAGTGTAAAACATATTATTAGAGTTACAGTTAGTATTAAACACACAATCAGGGTTAGGGCTAGTATAAAACATACAATTAGGGTAAGGGTTAGTATAAAACACACAGTTAGGGTTAGGGGGTTAACATATAAAGATACATTTAGGGTTAGGATTAGTACAAAATTATACAATTATGGTTACAGTCGATGTTAACACAAAATAAGTGGTAGGGTTAGTATAAAAAATACATTTATGATAAGGGTTATTACAAAAACGTATAATTAGGGTTAGGGTTAATGTAAAACATACAATTAGGGTTAGGGTTAGTATAAAACACAATTAGGGTTAGGGGTTAGCATATAAAGATACAAATAGGGTTAGGGTTAGTACAAAATTCAACAATAAAGGTAAGAGTTAGTTCAAAAACGTATAAGTTGGTTTAGGGTTAGTGTAAAACATATTATTAGGGTTTGGGTTAGTATAAAACACACAATAAGGGTTAGGGGTTAGCATATAAAAATACATTTAGGGCTAGGGTTAGTGCAAAATTATACAATTAGGGTAAGGTTTAGTACAAAAACGTATAATTAGGGTTAGGGTTAGTGTCAAACATATAATTAGGGTTTGGGTAAGTATAAAACACAATTAGGGTTAAGGGTTAGCATATAAAGATACATTTAGGGTTAAGGTGAGTACAAAATTATATGATTAGGGCTATAGTCGATGAAAACACAAAATAAGTGGTAGGGGTTAGTATAAAAATACATTTATGATAAGGGTGATTACAAAAACGTATAATTAGGGTTATGGTTAATGTAAAACATATAATTAGGGTTAGGGTTAGTATAAAACACAATAAGGGTTAGGGATTAGCATATAAAGAAAAAATAAGGTTAGGGTAAGTACAAAATTCAACAATTAAGTTAAGGGTTAGTTCATAAACGTATAAGTTGGTTTAGGGTTAGTGTAAAACATATTATTAGGGTTTGGGTTAGTATAAAACATACAATAAGGGTTAGGGGTTAGCATATAAAAATACATTTAGGGCTAGGGTTAGTGCAAAATTATATAATTAGGGTTATAGTCGATGAAAACACAAAATAAGTTGTAGGGGTTAGTATAAAAACTACATTTTATGATAAGAGTTAGTACAAAAACGAAAAATTAGGGTTAGGGTTAGTATAAAATACACAATTAGGGTTAGGGGTTAGCATATTAAGATACAAGTAGGGTTAGGGTTAGTACAAAATTTAACAATTAAGGTAAGGGATAGTATAAAAACGTATAAAAAGGGGTGAGTGTTAGTGTAAAACATATTATTAGAGTTACGGTTAGTATTAAATACACAATCAGGGTTAGGGTTAGTATAAAACGCACAATTAGGGTTAGGGTTAGTATAAAACACACAGTTAGGGTTAGGGGTTAACATGTAAAGATACATTTAGGGTTAGGGTTAGCACAAAATTATACAATTATGGTTACACTCGATGTTAACACAAAATAAGTGGTAGGGTTAGTATAAAAAATACATTTATGATAAGGGTGATTACAAAAACGTATAATTAGGGTTAGGGTCAATGTAAAACATATAATTAGGGTTAGGGTTAGTATAAAACATAATTAGGGTTAGGGGTTAGCATATAAAGATACAAATAGGGTTAGGGTTAGTACAAAATTCAACAATTAAGGTAAGGGTTAGTTCAAAAAACGTATAAGTTGGTTTAGGGTTAGTGTAAAACATATTATTAGGGTTTGGGTTACTATAAAACATACAATAAGGGTTAGGGGTTAGCATATAAAAATACATTTAGGGCTAGGGTTAGTGCAAAATTATATAATTAGGGTTATAGTCGATGAAAACACAAAATATGTTGTAGGGGTTAGTATAAAAACTACATTTATGATAAGAGTTAGCACAAAAACGTGTAATTAGGGTTAGTATAAAATACACAATTAGGGTTAGGGGTTAGCATATTAAGATACAAGTAGGGTTAGTACAAAATTTAACAATTAAGGTAAAGGTTAGTATAAAAACGTATAAAAAGGGGTGAGGGTTAGTGTAAAACATATTATTAAAGTTACTGTTAGTATTAAATACACAATCAGGGTTAGGGTTAGTATAAAACATATAATTAGGGTTAGGGTTAGTATAAAACACAATTAGGGTTAGGGGTTAGCATATAAAGATACAAATAGGGTTAGGGTTAGTACAAAATTCAACAATTAAGGTAAGGGTTAGTTCAAAAACGTATAAGTTGGTTTAGGGTTAGTGTAAAACATATTATTAGGGTTTGGGTTAGTATAAAACACACAATAAGGGTAAGGGGTTAGCATATGAAAATACATTTAGGGCTAGGGTAAGTGCAAAATTATACAATTAGGGTAAGGGTTAGTACAAAAACGTATAATTAGGGTTACGGTTAGTGTAAAACATATAATTAGGGTTTGGGTAAGTATAAAACATAATTAGGGTTAAGGGTTAGCATATAAAGATACATTAAGGGTTAGGGTGAGTACAAAATGATAGAATTAGGGTTTAAGTCCATGAAAACACAAAATAAGTGGTAGGAGTTAGTATAAAAAATACATTTATGATAAGGGTTAGTACAAAAACGTATAATTAGGGTTAGGGTTAGTACAAAATACACAATAAGGGTTAGGGGTTAGCATATTAAGAAACAAGTAGGGTTAGGGTTTGTACAAAATTTAACAATTGAGGTAAGGGTTAGTATAAAAACGTATAAAAAGGGGTGAGGGTTAGTACAAAATTCAACAATTAAGGTAAGGGTTAGTTCAAAAACGTATAAGTTGGTTTAGGGTTAGTGTAAAACATATTATTAGGGTTTGGGTTAGTATAAAACACACAATAAGGGTTAGGGGTTAGCATATAAAAATACATTAAGGGCTAGGGTTAGTGCAAAATTATACAATTAAGGTAAGGGTTAGTTCAAAAAAGTATAATTAGGTTTAGGGTAAGTGTAAAACATATTATTAGGGTTTGGGTTATTTTAAAACACACAATTAGGGTTAGGGGTTAGCATATAAAGATACATTACTACAAAATTATACAATTAGGGCTATAATCATTGAAAACAAACACTAAGTGGTAGGGGATAGTACAAAGATACATTTATGATCTAGGCTAGTACAAAAATGTATAATTAGGATAAGGGTTAGTGTAAAACATATAATTAGGGTTAGGGCTAGTAAAAACATATAATTAGGGTAAGGGTGAGTATCAAACGCACTATAAGGGTTAGGGGTTGGCATAAAAAGATACACTTAGGGTTAGGGTAACAAAATCATACAATTAGGGTTAATGTCGATGAAAACACAAAATAAGCGGTAGGGAGTAGTACAAAGAGATACAGTTCAGATAAAAGTTAGTACAAACACGTACAATTAGGGTTACGATTAGGGTCTGCGAAAACACAAAGTTAAGGGTAGGGGTTGGACCAAAAAAGATACATTTATGGTCAGGGTAAGTACTAAAACATACTATTTGGGTTAGGGCTAGTGTAAAACATAATTAGGGTTAGTATAAATCACACCGTTAGAGTTAGGGGTTAACAAATAAGTTAAATTTTGGGTAAGGGTTAGTTCAAAATTATACAATTAGGGTTAAAGTTGATGAAAACACAAAATAAGTGGTAGGGGTAAGCATAAAAAATACATTTATGATAAGGGTTAGTACAAAAACGTATAATTAGGGTGAGGGTTATTGTTAAACATATAATGAGGGTTAGTGTTAGAATAAAATACACAATTAGGGTTAGGGGTTAGCATAGTAAGATACATGTAGGGTTAGGGTTAGTACAAAATTTACAATTAGGGTAAGGGTTAGTATAAAAAAGTATAAAAAGAGGTTAGGGTTAGTGTAAACCATATTATTAGGGTTTGGGTTAGTATAAAACACACAATTAGGGTTAGGGGTTAGCATATAAAGATACACTTAGAGTTAGGGTTAGTACAAAAATATACAATTATGGCTATAGTCGATGAAAACAAAAAAAGTGGTAGGGGTTAGTACAAAGATACATTTATGATTTTGGCTAGACAAAAATGTATAATTAGGGTAAGGGTTAGTGTAAAACATATAATTAGGGTTAGGGCTAGTAAAAACATATAATTAGGGTTAGGGTTAGTATAAACACACAATTAGGGTTAGGGTTAGTATAAACACACAATTAGGGTTAGGGTTACAAAATCATACAATTAGGGTTAATGTCGATGAAAACACAAAATAAGGGGGTAGAACAAAGAGACACAGTTCAGGTAGGGGTTGGACCAAAAAGATACATTTATGGTCAGGGTAAGTACTAAAACATACTATTTGGGTTAGGGCTAGTATAAAACATAATAAGGGTTAGGGTTAGTATCAAAAACACAGTTAGGGTTAGGGGTTAACATTAAAGATACATTTAGGGTTAGGTAAGTACAAAATTATACAATTAGGGTTATAGTCTATGAAAAACAAAATAAATGGTAGGGGTTAGCATAAAAATACATTTATGATAAGGGTTAAAACAAAAACGTATAAATAGGGTTAGGGTTAATGTTAAACATATAATTAGGGTTAGTGTTAGTATAACCTTCATTATATAATTTAATACTAATTATGTTAAACACTAGCCCTAACCCCAAAAGTATATTTTTATACAGAAAAAAATAATTTCCATGTTAAAAATTAGAGTGACATGGAATGCCATGGAACAACATGGAATGACATGGAGTATTGAAACACTTTTTCCATGTAGGTTTTGTCAGAGAAAATCATTTCCATGTGACATGGAACGACATGGAATTCCATGGCACGACATGGAATGCCATGGCATGACATGGAGTATTGAAACACTTTTTCCATGTCGGTTTTGTCAGAGAAAATCATTTCCATGTGACATGGAACGACATGGAATTCCATGTAAGGACATAAAGTATAACTAGCTTCAGGGTTAAACCCATTTTAGGCTTCATTTTGAGATTTTGTCCTTCACATGCCCACACTGCTTTATTTACCTTACTTAAACTGTTTTATCTTACTGATGCTTTAAAAATTGACCATATTCACTGAAGACTCTTTTAATTTGGCCTACAAAAAATAAATATAAGCTTTTTAAACGCAAGGTTTTTATTAATTTGTGTTCATAATTGAAGTTCATTCACACATCTTATGTCTTGTACAATCCGGTCACTGAACAGATAACTTCTGTCGACTTGGTTTTAATAGGTCTCTTAACACAAGATTAATTTGTGTATCCTCGACAGTTGACAACTTGGTTTTGATGATATCTGCAAAATAAGAATGAAATACAAAACATGAAATATTTAATCAGGGTTTCAATAGAACAAAAAGTAATAATCCAATGAAGGATAGTTTTAAAAAAGAGATCTACTTAAACCCACCTTTTTAGCTCACCTGAAGGGTCATTTGAGCTATTGCCATCACTTTGCGCCCGTCGTCCGTTAGCTTTTTTCAAACATCTTCTCTGCTTGGCCAAATGCAGCCAAACTTGATGATTGTTCCTTAGGGTATTGTGCAAAAAGTTTGCGTTGGGATTTTTGATACGTCAAAAACATGGCCGCTGTTACTATAAATAGAACAGGGGGGTCAAATACAGTTTTTTGCAAATAATTCAAAAACGGTGACAGATATCAAAATTCTGGCATAAGGTAAAAGTAATCAGCACATCAAGATCTACTTGCCCTGAAATTTTCAAGAAGATGCAACAACCGATGTAGGGGTTATTGCCCTTTTTCTGGATTTTTTCAAAATTTTGCACTTATTTAGCCCTATATCTTAAAAACTATACAAGAAATTTTTAAATTCAAATTGCATATGATTAAGCACATTAAGATCTACATTTCATGTAATTAGGTCAAAGCTGTAAAACCATTTTGTTTAGGAGTTATGGCCCTTTAAGCGTCAAAATTTACCATTTTTCATTACTTTTTCCCTGAATTTCAAAGATTAACTCGTCTGACACCATACATCCAACTTCAACCAAACTTGGCACAGTTGTTTAATAGCATAAATGCTACAAGTGCATCGTTTAAATTTTTGATTCGTCAAAAAATTTGGCCGCCATGGCTAAAAATAGAACAAAGGGGGAAATTGCAGTTTTTGCTCATAACTCAAAAATGGTTACAGATATCAAAATTCTTATTGGAAAAAAAAAGTGATCAGCATCTCTAGATCTACCTGCTCTGAAAGTTTCAAGAAGATCCAACAATTGATGTAGGAGTTATTGCCCTTTTTCTGGATTTTTCAAAATTTTTCACTTATTTAGCCATATATCTTGAAAACTATACAAGATATTTCAAAAATTTAAATTGCATATGATTAAGCACATCAAGATCTACATTTCATGTATTTAGGTCAAAGCTGTAGGACCATTTCTTTTAGGAGTTAATGTCCTTAAAACAAGCAAATTTACCATTTTTCATTACTTTTTCCCTGAATTTCAAAGATTAACTTGTCTGACACCGTAAGACCACTGCATCTTAACTTGGCACACTTGTTAAATAGCTTATATGCTACAACTCTATCGTTCATATTTTTGATTTGTAAAAAAACATGGCTGCCATGGCTAAAAATAGAAAATAGGGCGTAAATTGCATTTTTTTGCTAATTACTCAAAAATGGTTTCAGATATCAAAATTGTGCAGGAATCAAAAGTGATCAGCATATTAAGTACCTGTCCTGAAATTTCGGAAAAGATCTGACTGCTGCTGTGGGAGTTATTGCCCTTTTTTCTGATTTTTTTTCTAAATTTTGGACTTATTAAGCCCAATAACTTGAATACTAACTAAGTTATTTCAGAAATTTAAATCGCCTATGGTTAAGCACAATGATATCTACAAAACATATGTATCTGTGTAGTTCAGGTGAGCGATTCAGGCTCCTGGGAGCCTCTTGTTCAGCTTTTGAGTGAACCTGCACTTGTTCTTTCTGTAATGGTTTTTCATAGAGTTTTGTTCTTTTATACTGAATTTCGTCACGTTGATCGTCGGCAACGCGACTGTTTTTCAACAAGCAGGAACTGCTTACTCTTTCAGAGCACCTGGGTTTGCTCTTGTGTCAACTTCGGTTTGTGTTGTCACTTGTTTTTGTGTGTTTTGTGTATTCTATTTTGAATTTAAAATGCCCCATTGGTGTGTCTTTGCTTGTCTCTTAAGTTACATGTCTTGACTTTGTCGTTGGTGGTGCAGAAATCACATTCACCTAAATCTTTTGTTACATTTATTGCAGGTGAAACAAAAACAGAAAAATATATTAATAAATTAACTATTTTGCCATTAAGGGGTGATAATCTAAACTGAACAATGCACACCTCTTAAAGTGTCTACTTTATTCTGGTCTTCTAGTGCTGGTCTTTTATCTCCTGATTTAGACATTCGTCCAGTTAGGGACCTTCCTTCCATTTCTTCTTTAGTAAACAACAGTCGGAAAAGACGTATTGTGCTTTTCCTGAAGTCTTTGTCGCTTGATATTTTCATTTCTAGCTGACTCTATGAAGAAAAAAAAAGTTAAATGCTACAAAAAGTATATTTTAAAATTAAAAAAAAAAAACACACACAAGACTAAATCTCCTAGCTAGGAGGCTAAGATGTTGACCAACCTTACATATTGCAGGTACTGTGTACATGGAATAATACTGTAATACATATTAATTTTCATGGTGGCTAATTTTTGAATTTTCATGCATTTACATAGTTCAATATTATATTAATTTTCTGTTTTCAATTATCTGTCTGATTTTCATAATATAAAAATTGCACATCTGCATGTACCGTATTCACAGATTTTCATTGAAATTGGAAATAGCAAAAATTAGCACTCTACATAATTTATTATGATTACAGTAAATATTTTTCCCCATGCTGAGAAAAAATATAGTTCATGGACAGTTAACCAGAATGACAGTTGACTGGTGTGTTTCACCAAAGTTTGGAATTTTTCTATTGTATCAGAAGAATGTTGTTACCTGATTTTAATGGATGCATGCATATGTGTTGTGAAAATAAAAAAAACTTGGGCAAAATTAATGCAAAAAATAAAGGTAATAAAGAAACTACCATACTTGAATGATCAATCTCAAATGACCATAGAAAAGGACAAAACAAAGCAGTCAATTAAAAGAGAAATGGTGGATCGCAATGATCCTGACTTGGTACAGGCATTTCCAATGAAAATGGTGGGTTGAATCAGATTTACAAAACATTATATCTAAAATCAATGAAATAAAACAATATGTCTCCCTTCGGTGAAGGGGAAGACATAAGTATCTAGTATTCTAGGTTACTTATCGAAAAAGTGTGAGTGACAGGCAAAATCAAAGTAACAAGGTAGCAAATATGAAAGTCCATTGTACAGCTCAACTGATGCTGATGAAGCAGAACATATATTTGTTGAATCAGTTTCCTAAAATAAAATCCAACCTAATTATGTACAAGTAATAATAAAATAAAAAAAAGGATGTGTTCATGGGACACTGACCCCAAATAAAAAGTTGAAGCCTGACGGGTTTTTAAGTTGCTTAGGACACATAGTTTATCATACTGAACCATCCTGCCAATTAAAGTTTCAAATCATTCCCATGCAGATCAGTTCGTCATAAAACAGGAAGTAGAAGTCCAACATGTCTGACACTTGCATCCACCATCTAGGTGGCCTATCATTATTTACAAATGGCATTCCTTTGTTCAAAGTTCATGTACATGTACAATTCTTCATGCAAAAGAATTGAAGAGTGAACCACAAGAATTCAACTTAATCAAAGATCAGCTAGAAAACCTGGCAGGAGCAGACTCTATTGCAGACTTTTTCTTGGCTCCAAATATGATCAGAAATGGTTTTATCATGTATAGCAAATTGTGTACAAAAGTTATTTATTTGTTATTTATTATTTGTTTTTGCTTTTCGTTTATTAGTGTAAGTAAGCGGCGACTAAGCGTCTCTGGATTTGATGTAAATGCCCAGCCCACAGAATAACTGAGGTGTGTATCCTAGTTGGCTGTTACTGCAGAAGGCATCATCCGAATACAGAAAGCCTTAACGCTGACCCTAGTTGACCAACGCGTGTGGAGAGCGTCGAGCTGCTTCCACATAAAAAAATCTCTTTGTGAGCTGCCAAGCATTGCACCACGTAGACTCAATTTTCCACCATTTATACTCATCTCTCACGCTTTCCTGTGGTCTACTGTTTCTTTGTTTCCCATTCCTACCCAATATTTCTCATCATCATTTTGCTTTGACGTAAAACTCACCGATTCACATAATCACTCAGGTGTTCATATGGTAACAAAATCATTTTCAGGTGAATGCTACCGTGTTTTAAGAAATTCTAACATATATGCAGTGCCATTTCAGTATGGTACACTTTTTTACGCAAAACATCGTGCACTTTAAATTACTACTAACGTAAAGGTTAAAATTCGACCTTGGGGATAAATAATCAAGGTCAGATGTTGTAGACAATGACCAATACCTGATCATGTTAAAAATATACATACCATAAAACTTATGAAAGCTTTTTGAAAAATTTAATTCTGTAAATCAATTAATTTTCGCGGCTACAAACTTTTGCGGTTTCCTTAGAATGAACATTTTCACGGAGATAATCTTTCGCGGTTTCGTAATCCTCCATCATTACAACATTTTCACTCAGACTGTTTCGCAGCTATAAACTTTCGCGAATGCAAAGCTTCCGCGAATCTCGCGAAAGTTTATAGCACGCGAAAATTAATTGGTTTACAATATTAAAATATTTGGAAAAGTAACGTTAATTTCAAATTTTGGTTAAATCAACAGAGTTATTTTGCTCCGTTACCATAGCAAACCCTGGTTGCTAAAGCTGCTTTGTGTTGTATATTTATCACAACAACTAAACATTTTTATAATAACGCATTTATAAGGTAGCAATGGTTGCCTAGCAACCGATTTAAAGCTATTATCATTGACAATTTGACCAAAATTTGTTTGAAAAGTAAACTTAGGTATATATGCTACCTAAATAAAAACTAATCTGACTCTATTTCAACATTTATCTTTATATTATCTGCAATTGAAAATGAACAACTATTAATTTTGGGCATAAATATCATTAAAATATGTACTTATTGATGGTTGCCATGGTAACCAACATGTTCAATTTTTCATTATGAAACAATATTATCACCCAAGACCAATAATGTATAACATGTTGGTATTTCCTTGGTATTTGATTGTATGCAAGTATAAAAAAGAAACACACTATTTTAAAGCAATATTTTCTATAAAAATACCCAAACGGTAAAGAGTTAAATAGGAAATACAAATGGACATATAGGTGAGAGACAAACCTGAAACTAAATACCTTGGTACAATGTATATGGGAACCCATGCTGATGCTACATACTTGAAATGTCAAGAGGCTGAAATAAGTAGTTGCTAATAACTTAATAAGACTGTAAGGAAAACCATTTTCCCTTCCACCACCTAACATTTATTTTTTTATTAGTGGATTTTTTTCTGTTAAAAGTGCCCATTTTGGTTATGAAAAAAAAAACATGTGTACATGGTGTACATGTACGATTGATATAAACCTGTGAAAAATAGAGCAATAAAATTCACCTTTTTAGCTCACCTGACCCGAAGGGTCATGTGAGCTATTGTCATCACTTGGCGTCCGTCGTCCGTAAACTTTTTAAAACGTTAACTCCTCTGACACCATAAGTCAAATTGCAACCAAACTTGGTATGGTTGTTCATTAGCGTTCGGTGCTTAGAACTGATGTGGGGATTTTCGATTCATCGTAAAACATGGCCGCCATGGCTAAAAATAGAACATAGGGGTAAAACGCATTTTTTTGCAAATAATTCAAAAACGGCTACAGATATCAAAATTCTGGCATTGGGTAAAAGTGATCAGCACCTCAAGATCTACCTACCCTAAAATTTTGAAGAAAATCCAACAAGCCATGTAGGAGTTATTGCCCTTTATGTGGATTTTTTTGCAAATTTTGCACCTGTTTAGCTCAATATCTTGAAAACTATACTAGATATTTGAGAAATTTAAATTGCATATTGTTAAGCACATCAAGATCTACAAAATATGTAATAGGGTCAACGTTGTAGGACCTTTCCTTTGAGGAGTTATTGCCCTTAGAACGTCAAAATTGAGCATTTAAAAGGCATTTCCTCATTATATTGAAAGCGTTAACACCTCTGACACTTTAAGTCCAATTGGAACCAAACTTGGTATTATTGTTTATAAGCATTAGGTGTATAGAACTGATGTGGGGATTTTTGATTGGTTGTAAAACATGGCCGCTGTGGCTAAAAATAGAACATTAGGTTAAACTGCATTTTTTTGCAAATAACTCAAAAAGGGTGACAGATTTTTAGATTTTGATTGAGAACAAAAGTGATCAGCACCTAAAGATCCACCATATTGTCAGATGACCCCTTAATTAATCTTATAACCCTTTCAAAGTCAAATAGATTTTGCCTAATAACCTTTACTTGAGGCACATATGTCAGGTGAGCGATTCAGGATCCTGGGAGCCTCTTCTTTCATGTTCTGAATCATTTACTTTAGAAAGCAGAGTAACTCTCAGGCAGGTTTGAAAATACATGTACATACTGTATAGCACTTGACCCCAGGCCAACGTCCCCTAAACAGTATTACTCAATAGAGTTTTACAATTATGATGATGGGTTACTAGAAATTGTTCTTCTCTTGGTAAGTGACCCATATGGGATAGCCTTCTAACTTTCATTCTGGGCTTCTGAGCCATAATTATTTAGTAAAAACCCCAAACAGTAGCTGGGGTACTAAAAAAATAAAGTGCCCCTCTCCCCGTTTGGACAGTCATGACAGATTATTTTTTTAGAATGTTTACCTCATGCAAAATCTGTCTTAAACGGTCTTTAACCATCGTTCTTCACACAAGGATTGGTTGGCTCCTCTGTCTGCAATGGCCTTGCTGTTTACATTATGGTCTGGTCCTGAACTCATCATTAAATACCGTATAAGTTGTTTTTTTTCGCGGGTATCTAATTTTCGCTTTTTTCGCGGTACTTGGCAACTCGCAAAAATATGAACCCGCGAACATTAAAACTGTTTAATAGAATATGTAAAGTGTATACTTGGATAAAAGTAATTGCGAAAATTGAATTCCGCGTAAAAATTTAGTTAGTTAGTGCTTTACTCCCAAGCAGCGCGATTTCGGCTATATCCGGGAGATGAACATGAAAGTGGTGATACAATGAACATGAAATGATGATGAAGTGGAGGAAATGGGGACACAAGGCCAATCGGGTAGGAGAGTTTTGACTGCCACTGGAAAAAGGAGTGATGGGTAGGGACGGGAAATTTAGCCTCCTGCATGGGGATCCTACGGGTCCTACTCTTACCGAGACCTGCAGCAGGGTTCTTTAACGTGCGAGGGACGTGACATTTTTCCCAACACGGTGCACCACTATGGTTTGCGGTCAGGTTTTCCGCATTATCGCCTGACGACCCCGCATCTCTCGATGTCAGGGCTGCCCAATTCAACCACCTGGGGCACACATCCCAGTCGCTTTGTGGGCAAAGCGGCCTGACCCCGATGTCAGGTTTCTGAGCGCTCTTTAGTGGACTTTTACCGACAAGCTTAGCGCTACTGCGGGTCTATTCGCCTCCCGGGCCCGGCACGGGACTTCCGCGTAAAAAGATCTTTCATTTTTTTTTTAAATCCGCGAAATTTAGCTCCCGCGAAAAAAAAACAACTCATACGGTACATTGTTTTGTATGAAAATGTACCGACCTATTAATTTGAGTGTGTATCACAGAAAATTGTATTGCTCCGTTGAGGCCAATGGGTTGGAATAGTAACCCTCGCGGAGAAAAACGTAGTGAGGGTGACGTTAACGTTAACAGGATAAAATAGCATATTACAACATAAATTTGTTTGCCAGAATTGCTATTTACCGACATGTGATCCAAATAAAACAATAAAAAATTCGGATTTCTGGCAAACTGTTATATGCTATTTTATCCTGTTGTAGAAGGAAGTCCAGCTCGTTTTTACATTATCTGCTTGAGTTGTGATATAGGTAGACGTTCTGATATTTGATATTCAAATTCTTAAATGAGTAGATCTCATAAAGTGATGGACCAAATAGTGTTTATTTCGTACTTAAACAACTTGAATAACTTATCTTATTAGGTAAATTTCATTTATTATAAAATCTTGTTACATTTGTATTTCTAAAAAAAAATCTTACCCAACATCTTTGGTCCAATCAGTAGTGCCATTGTTCTGAATTAAATTCCCCAGTGTAACTGTGCAACAACAAACAGTCTCAAATTAATAATGAGGAATATTGGAATTGATTGTTAATAGACATTCGAAGCCTGAATTTGTAGAGAGTCCTCCGTTCAAAAGAAAAGATTTTACTCTGGGTACGGCGAACATTTGCAGTAACAGAGAGACTGAATGCTTAACCTTACAGATAAATGATATTCCGATATGTCGGAGTTAAAGTGCAATTTAGTTTCTTCAGCTGTTCGTTTATATTTTTGGAAGTCAGGTTTGTAATTACTTTTTTTTAAGATTAAGATGACTAATTAGCAAAAGTCTCAGCTAGTTTGTTGGTAATAATTTTTTCAGATGTTCAGATGCGGGCCTACAAGTATTAGCCACCCGGGTCCCGCACGGGACTAGGATGTTTTATCATTAGAATCTCGCGAGTAAGCGAGCATAGGGGGTTTTATCATTGGAACTACCAAAAGACATAGGAAGAATGTGAGCAAGGCATTGAACCTTACATTATCAAGTCACCAATCAAAGAAAACAATCAGCTCCGTGCAATGAAAGTGGACCCATCAATTGAAATGGCCATGCTTTGGGTTTTGGTAGTGTTTAATTTCTCTCAAAGAATCATTTCCGAGAACTATTTTGTATTGCGCTTCAATAATTATGCATCAAATGTTCTGATTTAAATCATTTACCATTCTGAAACTTGTGATGACAAAAAAGCTGCGCAGGTATGTTAATGCCGTTTGAGAAACAATATCCGGAATTTCGATTTTTACCGTTTTTGACTCGAATGTATATTTTATGACGTTAGGAGAATATGTCATTTCCGCTTAAGTTTTATGACGTTTATGTATATAATACACTATTTAAGGAAGAAGCAAAGGTGTACCAAAGGGGTAATCAGTATCATAAAACCGTAAAGACAAAACCGGCAGACAAAAAATCATCACAACAAAACAAATCACAAACAACATAAAACACACACACACATAACAACAAAACCGCATTCAGCAACGCGAACTCAAGTCGAAACGAGAGTGAACTCAGGTGCTCCGGAAGAGTAAGCAGTTCCTGCTTGCTAAAGCACACCCGTCACGTTGCCAAAGATCGATTAAGTGTTGGTCAAATCCGGAAAGGATGACATTACAAAACTCTATGTCAATTGATTGATTGATTGATTGATTGGTATCTGCTTTATGTCCCGTCGGCGATATTGCAGCCATCATCGGGACAAAAACATGTTATAACTTAATAAATCTTTAAAGTAAAACTAAGTCAAAAGACCGAGACTAAAACAAATTGTTATTGCTAATAAATAAATAAAAGTAAACACTTAAAACTCTATGTCAAACCTACATCTGTGCTCATCTGAGAGATAGAAATCCCGTATTTGTATACTCGCACATGATGTCGTCCGTAAAATTTCTTGAGTGATGACAACAACATGGGAGGAACGTACCCCTGTGTTAACAATTTGGACTTTTCTTTATACGTTGTTACAACAACACAACTATCTAGTCAATTTGAAACGTATTTATCACAGCAAATGCTTGTAACATTGAGACAGAAAAGCATTTTTAGTATTGGTTCTCATGATCCGGAAGAAGCTTTTGTGTTGACGGCGACGACTCAACAGGTGCGCCATATAGAAATGTTAACAAAGTTTTGTTTTGGTGAGAATGGAGACAAACAATACGTTCCAGGTTAACAAGTAAATTCTATCTTTTATTTCTAATGCCATATGTGCTTAAATTTACACAATAAAACATGTTGGCATTACTTCTACAAAAAAGGGGGAGGGGTACTTGCTTTTATTTATTCATTTAAATACTTTAAAATAACATTTATTATATAGATCTACATTTTAGCACTATATGCATTACTTAAATGAAAATCTTGGGCAACATAGATATATCTAAAAAATCATGAATTTTATGTTATTCTGAAAGTTTTAACACTTTGCATGTGAAAATTTTGATATTTGAAAAATAATAAGCACTTTTAGTTTAAATACTTGGTGTATTTAAGATAAGTATTTTTATAATGAGAAGATGCTTTATAAATATGTACATTTCTCTTTTTTTTTAAATATTAATGTCCCATTTACTATAACTAGTTTATGATGAGGTATTCCTTTTGAAGGTTTTCATTTTTGCATTTCAAAGTATAGAATAGCACCTTTTTAGTTAAAAAGAAATTGTATGTCAAATCGTATATGGTTTTGTAATCCATTTTAACAATAACTATAAACATAGCATATGATATAATGTCATTTTAATCATTCTAAAATATTTGTTTTATTATTTTCAGCTTGCAAT
The DNA here is from genome assembly GCA_963971305.1 of Arcuatula senhousia. Lineage (NCBI taxonomy): Eukaryota > Metazoa > Mollusca > Bivalvia > Mytilida > Mytilidae > Arcuatula > Arcuatula senhousia. Next base: position 57,511,286 of record OZ020306.1, read on the forward strand.
TTTCTTCCTTGATAAAATCTGGTGTGTGGTTCTTACAAAGAGAAATTATTCTATTGGCAGTTTTGCTATTATGATGTTAAACTAAATGAATGTGTGACTATTCTATGGAATTCAACGAAGGAAAACATCTTCCCCTATAAGTTTATATTTTCATGATTATATATACATTTCAAGAAATTGAGGAGCTGGATTTTTCAAAGTATGAATAATAAAAGTGGTTATTTCATTAAGAGGCCATGTCAGTAACCATTGAGATTCAAATGGAAAGTCAAAAAAAATAAAATTGGAATTAACCACCTAAATACACCTAAATACATTCAAATAAGTACTACAAACACATTTTAGGTCAAATTAAAACATTCATTCAAATCCATTAGTCTCTATGGCAACGAGAAACAAAGAATGACTAAAAACCAATTGAAAAGTGGTAAAATATCTTAATTTTTGAACATTTCGTTTCCTAATAACTTAAAGTTAGTACATGTAAGCATCTTTTTTATGCTGGGGTGATCAAAGGAACAAAAAATAAAACATACTAATAAGTTTTTGGTTTTTCGTCAAAATCATGCATAGTTGCTATGGTAACGAAAAGAACCTAAGGTTTTTGCCGGACCTAAAACTGTAAAAATGTAAGGTTTTTAAAAAGTTTATTACTGGAAAAGGTAACACAGCTGGATATTTTTCTATACACTGAAATTAAGACATTGTCCTGTAGTATCAATTTATGAAAAAAACATTGGGTAGTCAGGTGTTTTTAATTTTTTTTATTAGGTTAAAAGTATTGAATTTTTCAAGTCTTGATTGGTAAAATCACGACTGTCAAAGGCTTTAATGTCCTTGAATATCTAAAAATGGTTAGCTTTATATACATTAAAACAAAACAAGAATACACAACAGACATTATTATTGCTAAAATACAATGATTCATAAAAATATTATAAGCAAAAACCTCCATAGCAACCCTTTTTTTCCTTAGAAACCATTTTTATGACACACGGTTTCATCATAAATTTCGCTAATGTGCAATAGTAGCATATTTAATCAAAGAAACATGTTTTATGTTTCACTATCTGTGGTACATGTGCATGGTGTGGTAAGTGGATGTTGTATATTTAAAAAAATTATGGATTTTTTGTTGTATAATCTACTAGAAGAACTCCTGGCCGACATCATATAAAAAAAACGCACAAAAATGTATCAAATAAGGGCTGACAAATTGACTTGAAGATAAAACCCATTGTCCTAGAAAATGACCTTTTTTGTTTTTGTTGATATGACCTTGACCTTTATATTTCTGGATGTACAATAGGTCACCTAATATGAATGGTGAATGTTTTGAGGTTCTACGACTAACGGTTCTAAAAATAGAAATTTTTAAGTTTTTGACGATTCGCGACTCAAAATTGGGGAAGCGTGACACTTTTTGAAAAACTTTTTTTGGGGTGACAAAACATGGCCAGGAGAGAGGTTACAATTTCCACTCTTCAGAATTTTTATATCGGTTACAGTTTCTGAGGAGATCTGAACACAAGGGTTTACAGTGTTTGGGGAGATAACTCTGTTACTAAAAATAGACTGGTTTCACAGGGTCAGTCAGAGCAACTTCAAGTATGACCGACTAAAGGTACTAAGTATCAAAAATATATGTCGTGACACTTTTATATACTGGGCGCGAAAAAAAAAAATTGAAAGTGTAAATAAGAAATACAGTAAGGACTTCCCTTTGAATATGGAAAGACCTTAACTATAATAATAATAAGAAGAAACCGAGCAAACACAATATGTCCCCGACACTTTATGTTCAGGGACAAAATAAGAAAAATAAGAACTGAGCAAAACCATAATGTCTGCAAACTTCGTTTGGGAGACATAATAATGATGATATTGATAGTGAAATATGGGAATGTGGTGGACAACAAAGGAACGGTAAATTTTGAAGGACCACAGGAAGTGGGGAGCAGTGGGTAGGAGCAGAAAATTTAGCCTATGTGTTGCACTACTTGGCGGACAAGCTAGGCTCTGCTGCGGGCCTTTTCGCCACCCGGGCCCCGCACGGGAGACCTGTGAAGACCAAGGATATATCTGTTCTAGAACAACTTGTGACATGCATTAACACTCTTGATGATTTGATGTAAAAAGTGAACTCCTCTTTTGTAAATACCGGTATTTGTTTATATTGTTATTTTCATTTAATATCACAAACACAAAAAATGTCACACTCTTTAAGTTTAAGAAGTAATAGAGATTTAATTAACGTTAAATTTAATTTTCTGCTTTCCTGATAGGAAAATGCATGGAACGGGATTTGTAACTCAGTAGTCCTACCATCCGGAAAAAAAATTCCGGATTTGTACGTCGTATTAGTGGCTACCAAATTAAAACACTGTCAACACCGAGATATGTTATTTTAAGATTCCACGTGGTAGCTACAGAACCGGCTCGTTGAAGTGATCCGTTCATGCTTCAATTATGAGAAAAAAAGTCTTATGTAGGAATCTTCTCATATGCATCTTGAGCTCGCTTGAGGGGGTTTACCCTGGTTGAAGACCCTTAATACGCTACATTAAGATGTCCTTGATGAACTGGAGTTTTCCATCATCCATGTATCGTGTGCGTTTTGGTAATATGTACACTCGCACCATGTAACTACTGTTTTTCTATCTAATAATTCTGTCACTGAAGGAATTTATTTATATTTTATACTGAAAATATTAATGAGTTGTCCAGCCAGAGGTCCCCGGTGAGTAACTCATCTCTCGGTCATAGAGACAAAAGATGATCCAACAGCTTTTCTTCTGTATGATCTGTGGCTGACCATAAAGTATGACTGAGACAACTTGAAAGTGGCCTGACTATATATAGCTGCATGAACTGTGGCAGGCTGAGGGAAGATGTTTTTATGAATGCAAGTCCTCAACAACCCCTGAGTGGATTTTGCTGAAATTTGGTAGGATGATTTGCCATGTATATGGCTCTTTTATTTTTTTTTTTACTTTAATTAAAAACATTTGGACCTGATCATATGGCTTTTTGCCCTTTCATACTACTTTACACTGCACGGTTGCCTACATATATTTTGATTTACCCTGTGTTGTCTAGCAATGTTGTATCGTGCTACCTATGTTCCTTGTCGGGTATTTTAAGACAAATATATGCAGGCATACATTACCCGTTCATCAATTAGTTTTCCTCAAGTAAGTTGAGGTAGAACTAATGGAATACTCCTTGCGTCTGCGTCCACATTCAAGTTTACGTCCAACTTCATAATGCTCAGCAACTAAGCATGGTAGGTTCGTCAAACTTAGTATATGAATGCATCAGGGGTGATAGGTCAGCATCCAGGCGGAATTAAGTCATTGTAAACCTACAGTTTCTCTTGAGCGACTTACATTCAACATTGTGGGTGTAACAAGGAGAACTTTGTAATTGGTGTTTACCTATGTTTTTTTCATTGACCCCTTCTGACATGTGTTAGTTCTACCATGACATGTTTTAGCTGCAATCAATGGTGCTCAAATTGATTATTCTCTTTGTGTAACCCTTGTGCTTTCAGTTGAACATCCCTGAGCATCGCCCAAGTTGGCACTCCACAAGGATGGGAAACAGGAGTTACACGCAGGCCTTCCTGATCTTGCTCACCTCTTGTTGAAGACCCTCATGCGACATCAAGATGTCCAAGCCCTGTCCTTGATAACCTTATTTTGTACACATATTGTGTGCGTTTATGTGACACACACATTCACTCCAAATCCTTTCTTTTTTCTTTATAATTGAACATATTGCATCACTTAATTACCGGTATGTATCAACAATTCTGACAGGAGTGAAGACATGGTTATGGCACTTTATCGATTTTGTTCAAATTTTGTGTGTCATGTTTTTGTGGATGCATTTTTTCATTAGGAGCAGAAATTTGCTAAAACTTGATAGTATCGTTTGCTACTAATGACTATGTAGTTTCAAATATGGCAACACCATTATTATTAGACAATTTTTACGAGGGTTACATTGGATAAAGGCACTTTTTTATTTATTGTAATTTTAAGCCGGAAAGGGGGGGGGCAATTAGCTGCATTCTTCATAATCTGGAATTAATATCATACATCATTCAACAGGCTTCTGCATGGGTATGTTACTTCATCCAGTGCTGTTACAGACCTAATTGCCGACTTTGAATTTCAAACAAATTCGAAATTCAGCGTGTTCAGACCAGAAAACTAGTACGGCAAAGAAGAAGACCTATGTATAACATGCATATAATGTGTGTTTTATTGTTTTAATACACAAATCACCTCTGAATAATAATGTAGTCATTTTTTTAAAGCTCTGCTACATAAATTCATGAAAAAGTTCTGTCTGGAGTGAAACAAATGAAAGAAAAAAGTAGCAATTTTGAAATTGTCTGCATTTGTATTAAACACTTGGAAATGAACACTGTTTTTGTGCACATGTTCAGAATTGATCAAACTTTCATAAAATTGGGTTTTAAGTCTCTGTTAGGGCAATACATTATATATTGTGGAATGTTCCCTATTTTATTGATACCAAATGCTACCGGGTATTTATTTTAGACTGGAAAAAGATATATGACAGTAGCACAAGATGGGTCGATACGCAGGCAAACGCTGTGCCTCCCATTCCTTTCGATAAAGTCCCTTTTATCATTATGGGCAAAAAGAAATGGGACTGCCTCCATGGAAAACAAAGAAATAGAAACCTCATGGAAAGAAATAAACAGCAAAGATCAAGCAAGGTAAGAAAGTATTTTAATAAAAGATATGAATTGGACTAAATGCCTGACCTAAAAATCTACAGTGCAGTTTTACATCATCATGATTATTAGAAGAAAAGAGGATGAAAAGAAAAAGATCCAAAGAGGAGCAAAAGCAACCATAAGATCTACAATAAATAACTTCCCAAGTTGTTACCAAAATTCTGTATTGTTATACCAATGGTCATGTACCAAACTACCAATGTACCTTATCAACTTTTTGGGTTGGTTATGGTAATGCACGGCCAGCAAAAAATCCCAATCATAGCCAATGCTATTATGAGAAAAGATTTTGAGGAATGTTTGCATATAATAATAAGGAACATAAAAAGGTATACTTCATACTCTTCAATGATCATTAATTTGTCATTAAGGCCAAATGGAATTAATTTTCTTTAGATTGCCCTCATGTCAAAATTGAAAAGTAAAAATAAAATTTAAATCTTGAGCTCTGACTTCAAATTCTGGTCAGGACTACCAAACATCTAATATTCACTATATATATCATAAAAAATCTAGATCTCTTTAATCATAACAGGGGAATCTTAGAACGGTGTGATGACGTTCTTATATTTGCTTATTATTGCAGCTCAAAAATAAAGCTTTGTTTACCTTTTTTGAGTGAGTGAGTGAGTGAGTTGGTGTTTTACGCCCGTGCAACGCTATATAGGTTATTTACAGGCGATGAACATGAAAAGGATGATAAAATGAACATGAAATGATGATGATAAATGAAATATGGGGATGGGGTGGGAAACAAAGGACCGGTAAATTTTGAAGAACCACAGGAAAAAGGGGAGAGGTGGGTAGGGTCGGAAAATTTAGCCTATGTGGTGCACTACTGGGCGGTCCACAAAGGGGTCTTTTACGTGCATGAAGCGTGGCACTCTCCACACACGTTGGCCCACTATGGTCGGCGGTCAGGGTTTCCGTATTATAGACCTGACAACCCCCGCGGACGAGGGCTACCCTATTCAGCCACCTAGGGTACACACTTGGTCGCTCTGTGGGGTGAGCACAGACCCGACGTCGGAATCCCAAGACCCTTAGTCGCCTCTTACGACAAGCTAGGCTCTGCTGCGGGCCTATTCGCCACCCGGGCCCCGCACGGGACACCTTTTTTGAAAGTTCTTCCTCATCAGATCTGGATTTTTTTTGTCATACCATCAACAGTTGATGGTCACGAATAGCTACAAGTAGTATTCTTGTTTATTTTTTAGGAAGATCATGATTTCCGTAGGAGGAGGAAGGAAGTGCAGACTTCCAAGAAATCAAATTGCCCTGTACAGATACGTGTTAGGCAGGTCTTAAAGTTCCCAACTTTTCAAGTAAGTCTGTATGATATTATGAAGGTAAACGTCATAAAAATAAAAAAAATCTTCAAATTGAAAGCAATGAAATGCAAGCACCTGCTAACTTGTTTGCACGTTGTACTGTACATATGATCCTGACTTTAGGTAAAATTTACATAATTATTGCAAGTTGTCTAGGTTTTACAGTTCTGATAATGTTATATCTACCAATAGAGATGCCATCATTGATGCATCTTGCATGCACACATTCTAGTATAAAATGTTAAATAAACCCATATATTAACCCTGTTTTCGAAAATGGGAAGGTAGCTCAAATTTAGGAAAGTTAATCCAACTGTAGCTCTATTGAAGTTCAGTTTTAATTAAGTTATTTAAAGTTTCTGGCCTTTCAATTAAACCATATTCAAGATTGCAATGAACTGATTTATGATGCACATTGTATTTATTTTAATTTACTTAAAGAATTACCTAGCTTTTGTTGATTTCTGCAACTTCAAACATGTATACAGATTTATTGGGTTTATTAAGATAATTTTTGATGAAATATGTGGATTTGAAAGTTTTATCTCTCAGGAGACAAGGAAATACTCAGACAAAGGCAGGTTCTGTTTTTTCAGCACGACCATATACATTTATTCATTTGCCAGGTGCTTGGTTTTTGGTGATAAACAATTACCGGTAGTTTTATTATTTATTACAATTATGCCCCTTTGATACCTCGTTGGCTTCTTTTATCATGAAAATAACATTTTACCTCCATAAGCCTGGAAAGGTCATGGCTGGTCACATGTTGTGTCGTCTTTATATTGACTATATAGGTACACACCATACACTATAGTGTATGTCTGTCTTTATATTGACTATATAGGTACACACCCGGACTTTAAATCAAGTGTTATGACCTACAAGGACTAATACAACCCAGTCCTGTCCTGTAGATACACTATAGTGTCTGTCTGTCTTTATATTGACTATATTGGTACACACCCGGACTGTTAATCAAGTGTTATGACCTACGTGGACTATAACAACCCAGTCCTACCATAGTTACTACCCAGTCCTGCCCCGTAGATACATTTTAGTGTCTGTCTGTCTTTATATTGACTATATAGGTACACACAAGGAGTGTAATGACCTACATGGTGTTGTATCAATGTCTCTTGGCATGATAGAATGTATTTTGATGAAACCTTGGTATGTAATGACTATTTATAAGAGGAGGAATCTTATTGATTTTGGGGTACTTTCATTGAAAGTCAAGGTCACAGCAGCAAAAAAACTTTTGAAATTTTAAAGAAAACAGTTTTCCGACAATAACTCAAAAAGTTGTCAACAGGTTTTAATGAAAGTTTGGTAGATTGTTACTTATTAATCTGTGGATCAAATAGATGTGGGTTTAAGATAAAGGAGGCGCCACCGAGTAATGGTCACCTGTGAGAATATCGGAAGCGGATAAAACTAATTTTCGGCCATTATTCTCCTAGAATACACCAGGAAACTAAAGTATCAAACGTCTTATATTGAGATTGAACAAGAAAGCTACGCGAACATTTTTTTTACGCGGCAATATATCCATCAATCAACAAAATCATGTCGGTAATGTGCGACCCAAAGAAGAACATGGCGACGCTCAACATTGATTGATCTGTCTTGGGAAAATATTTTTAGTGAATACCCACTCAAAGATTCACCAAATAAATTTAATGCAAGAACTGGGAAAGCCACGAATTGTTTATTTGAACAGATAGACCTCAATTTGTTAGTTAGTAAGTTAGTTATTGCTTTACTCCCAAGCAGCACGGTTTCGGCTATATCCGGGAGATAAACATGAAAGTGGTGATACAATGAACATGAAGCTGGATTTCACTTGGATACTTGAAATAATGTTGTCAATGTTTTGGTGACAGCAAGTTTACCAAGTGCGCTAAACCAGAGCTAGAACATGAGGATGCTGGAAGGAGGATGTGGTTGGACAAAACTCTAAAGCTCATAATGCCGTGAAATCAATTGTTCTGGACAAACATCTAAGAAAAGATAAACGACACTTTTTGTCATACTGGAAACTTGTAGGTTTATTATAGCCTTAAGTTGATTTATTCCTTCAAACGGCAAGACTTTGACTATGATTTAATGTGGTCACAAACTTCTCTGGCTGTTTTTGATCACAACTGAAACCGAAACCGTGAGCAAAAAGTAAACAATGATGGTGAAAGAGCATAATTCGGCAAATGCAATGAAAAGAGGAATTCCAACAGCCCAGTTCATATTAGTTGCCCATAATGCCAGCTACGATGAAGTTGTCCAATTATAAACTGATGTGTACTTCCCTAAAGGGAAAAGCCAGAAGGGTGCTCTGATTTGCATGGATTGTTGCCTGGAGACTTAAAAGGAAATCATTGAAAAAGCACTCAATTATCTGTATTGAGCTTGTTAAACCACAAGACAATTGCTGAAGCAAGAATATATCTGTTTACAAAAGAAAAGATATTTTTGTTTACTTATCATTTTAAACCCGTGAGAAGCGAACCTCTAAGTACCGAGGACAGAAAATGTATTCGCATTCCATTTAAAAACAAAGGAATTGACGCTATCAATATCAGCAATATTGTCTGCAAATAGTTTGACATATTATTTTGTTAATAAAATCAAACACAGATCTTAATTGTACTTCAAGTCATTACAATATAATAACTAAATTGGTGTAATATGTACCTGATCTCCTTTGCTAATTGATCGCTATTTTTTAGTAGCAGTACTCGGCAACCTTATCTGCTGTGTCCTGAGGCCGGGTGAAATTATTGTATACTTGTTTTTTGTTTCCGTTTAAATTTCCAAATTGTCAAAACCCCAAGGTTCTTCCTACCCCAGAAATAGGTTAGTCTTAGTCACAATTTGGTTGCTAGTTCGACATTTTTTGGTATTATTATATGCTCTTCGTATTCATATAGTGTTTGACAATTTCAACTTTTGGTAGAGCGTCTCTGATGAGTCTTGAATACACCCAAACGCGCATCAGGCGTAGCAAAATTGAGTGAGTGAGTGAGTTGGTGTTTTACGCCCGTGCAACGCTATATAGGTTATTTACAGGCGATGAACATGAAAAGGATGATACAAAAAACATGAAATGATGATGATAAATGAAATATGGGGGTGGGATGGGACACAAAGGACCGGTAAATTTTGAAGAACCACAGGAAAAGGGGAGAGGTGGGTAGGGGCGGAAAATTTAGCCTATGTGGTGCACTACTTGGCGGTCAACAAAGGGGTCTATTACGTGCATGAAGCGTGGCACTTTCCACACACGTTGGTCCACTATGGTCGGCGGTCATGGTTTCCGTATTATAGATCTGACAACCCCCGCGGACGAGGGCCACCCTATTCAGCCAACTAGGGTACTCACTTGGTCGCTCTATGGGCTGAGCACTGACCCGACGTCAGAATCCCAAGACCCTTAGTCGCCTTTTACGAAAAGCTAGGCTCTGCTGCGGGCCTATTCGCCACCCGGGCCCCACACGGGACCGTAGCAAAATTATGTCTCCCCTTCCCAGAAGGGGGAGACATATTGTTGTTGTGTCAGTTCTTCTTCTTTTTCTCATTCAAAGAGTGTCCGGGCCATAACTTTTTTATCTTTTGAGATAGGGCTTTGATATTTGGCATGTGGATGTATCACCATGAGACGATGTGTTGCCTACCAGAATGGCCTTTATTTTACTTTTGACCTCAAGGTCAAATTAATGCTAATTTACATCCAAAGTTTGTCAGGGTTATAACTTTTTTTATCCTTTGACACAGGGCTTTAATATTTGGCATGTGGATGTATGACCATGACACGATGTGTCACGTACCAGAATGACTTTCATATTACCTTGACCTTTGACATCCACCTAATCAAAGATGTCAAAGGAGCGAAATTATTGTAGCTATACTAAGATTTGCAAACTTTAAATTTGGGGGATATAATCCATAACATATCATGAAAACCAATTCTACAAAAATACATTAATCGGTCTCAGAGGAGGTGTGTTCACAGAAGTGTGACAGACAGACTGGCACTAAGGAGGTCTCTGAATTTTGTTGCTGAAAGGGGGGGGGGGAATTGTAAAGACTAAACCAGCTATCATCCTCAAGTTAATTCAGTTGTGCCGACAAACAGACAGACAAAAACAAGGAGTCTGGGGTAGAAAATCTATGTTTGGTCTATATGTTTTTGAAAACTTTTTGTGTATCTAATTAATAATCAATCAACAGCATGGAACACATAGGCTAAAATTATATACAACACGTAACAATTAATCAACAGCATGGAACACATAGGCTAAAATTATATACAACACGTAACATTATTATTTTTTCTTCATACATAGGATAAGAAAGGATTTACTGTACAGGAGTAACGATTGAGAATCAAGGAAAGTCACTAAAAGAAACAAATGTAAGGTAAATATGTTTTTTCGATGAATGTGACCAATTGTTCCAACAGCTAGGTTTCTACTCAAACACAGAGATAAAACCATATGATTATAATAATACAATGGTTCAGTATGGAAGCATGAGACTGGTAAATAAATAACATTTATATACATTATACAAGATAATGAGCTGTGGAATAAGAGTACGCGACCAGGGTTACCTCTTGTTATACCACTATGTCATAAAATGTAACGATATACCCTGCATTAATCATGCTTTATCAGTAGATAAGGCTAAATTCCTGAAAGACCCCCCTCATTAATTATCATAAACTTTCATTTAGCACCCTCTACAGTCGCGTGGTTTAAATCAGTTATCCCCCATCGGGCATCCGCCTTCAGGGGAATAACTAACACGTGTATTTTTTGGGCCAAATGCATATTTTTTGGGTCACCAAAAATGACATTGGGCAATTTTTTTTACAGTTTTGGCCGGAAATTCATACAATTAAAAGCACACAGATAACAAAAGTTAATAATGCTCAATAAAATATATTTAATCATTTGTTGAATTGATTTTTCCCCTCATATAACAAACTGACATATTGTTTTTTAATGTTCTACATGAGATATTTTGCCGTTAAAATTTTAGGCAAACAAATGATAACACCCCTTTTATAAGTAATAAGTATAACTAATCAAGTTTTATATCCTCGTGGATAGCTAAAACACACATAAAGTCTCTCTTTTCTCTCATTTGAAGAAGCAGTAACTTTTATCATTTTCATAATGATAATGATGAAGACTGGTGGTCCCTAAAAGGAGAAATTTACAGACAACAAAACAGTATATCTTACATGTTCTAAGGAGCTTTACAGTATTCGTATGGTAAACGCTTCCCACTTTCCCCATTAACCATTGTACGATTTACCATCCCCATACACCATATACTATCCCCATCCCCATACACCATTTACCATCCCTATCCCCATGCATCATATATTTTTCCCCATACCCAAAATGCCATTGTTTATTATCGACAATTCGGTGTGATGGAGGTCAAGCATGGAAAAAGCACCGAAGAAAATCTACTGACAACGCCGGTAAATCAATATTTTTATGATAAAAACTGTTTAAGTGATTCGTAAAGCAGAATTCTACATTTTGAAACCATCTTTTATTGAAGGAATCGCAACATTGAACCGTGATGCAACCCAAAACAAATCTTAAAAAAATCGTCTGGTAAGACATTTGCAGACATCTATAAAAATTTCACAATCGCTTGTTCAGACTTAAATGATGACAATCCTACTTCTGATCTCATAATCTTATTAAGATTAAGTTAGTTAGTTAGTTATTGCTTTACTCCCAAGCAGCACGATTTCGGCTATGTCCGGGAGATGAACATGAAAGTGGTGATACAATGAACATGAAACGATGATGAAGTGGAGGAAAAGGGGACACAAGGCCAATCGGGTAGGAGAGTTTTGACTGCCACTGGAAAAAGGAGTGATGGGTAGGGACGGGAAATTTAGCCTCCTGCATGGGGATCCTACGGGTCCTACTCTTACCGAGACCTGCAGCAGGGATCTTTAACATGCAAGGAACGTGACATTTTTTCCCAACACGGTGCACCACTATGGTTTGCGGTCAGGTTTTCCGTATTATCGTCTGACGACCCCGCATCTCTCGATGTCAGGGCTGCCCCATTCAACCACCTGGGGCACACATCCCAGTCGCTTTGTGGGCAAAGCGGCCTGACCCGATGTCAGGTTTCTGAGCGCTCTTAAGTGGACTTTTACCGACAAGCTTAGTGCTGCTGCGGGCCTATTCGCCACCCGGAACCCGCACGGGTAATCTTATTAAGAAGATCGACTTATGATACCCAGGGTTTAAATGAATCCGACATGACGGCAGTTAAAGTTCTGCAACTGATGCTACCCGCAATAGACGTGCTACCTTCCAGGACAGTGTATAAAACCGTTGATTTGCATGATGCTAAAATTAATAAGATATACTCAGCTGTTAGAATAATTTCGTTACGCGATCGATGCCCAAAACCAGTATAGCAGAAGGAAAAATATTAGAATCGCGGGCATTGAGAAAGAACCACGCGAGGATCTAGTCACAAAATTCACGGACATTTGTAGCGCGATGAAGATTGAATTGAAACCGAGTGATAAGATAATAAATAAAATAAATAAAATAAAGTAAATAAAAGTGCCGACTCCCTCATTCAATTATTTCTGGAATAGCTTAACACTTTTTCAAGTCCTGTGATATATCTTTGTCTTTCAAACTATCTAGAAAAAAACAATGACCTTTATTTTTATTATTTAATTTCAATTTCATTTCTTTAGACCTTCTTGGACATGTTGAAGATGCCCCTATTGGAGATGAACAATCTGATAATATGGAAGATGTCCCCTCTGTCACCTCTGATCCTGTGGATGATGCACTGTCTAACCAGGAGATACCAGACTTTTTTTAACCATTATGCACTGGATGATGATGCTGATGAGGAGGAATATGAAGTTCCTGCAAAGAAGAAACCAAAGAGAAAAAGTATTGCATACACCAGACAAAAGTGGAGTGAAACAGAAATTGAGTGAATGAGTGAGTGAGTGAGTTGGTGTTTTACGCCCGTGCAACGCTATATAGGTTATTTACAGGCGATGAACATGAAAAGGATGATACAATGAACATGAAATGATGATGATAAATGAAATATGGGGGTGGGATGGGACACAAAGGACTGGTAAATTTTGAAGAACCACAGGAAAAGGGGAGAGGTGGGTAGGGGCGGAAAATTTAGCCTATGTGGTGCACTACTTGGCGGTCCACAAAGGGGTCTATTACGTGCATGAAGCGTGGCACTTTCCACACACGTTGGTCCACTATGGTCGGCGGTCATGGTTTCCGTATTATAGATCTGACAACCCCCGCGGACGAGGGCCACCCTATTCAGCCAACTAGGGTACACACTTGGTCGCTCTATGGGCTGAGCACTGACCCGACGTCAGAATCCCAAGACCCTTAGTCGATGTGTTACCTACCAGAATGGCCTTTATTTTACTTTTGACCTCAAGGTCAAATTAATGCTAATTTACATCCAAAGTTTGTCAGGGCTATAACTTTTTTATCCTTTGACACAGGGCTTTAATATTTGGCATGTGGATGTATGACCATGACACGATGTGTCACGTACCAGAATGACTTTCATATAACCTTGACCTTTGACATCCGCCTAATCAAAGATGTCAAAGGAGCGAAATTATTGTAGCTATACTAAGATTTGCAAACTTTAAATTTGGGGGATATAATCCATAACATATCATGAAAATCAATTCTACAAAAATACATTAATCAGTCTCAGAGGAGGTGTGTTCACAGAAGTGTGACAGACAGACTTGCACTAAGGAGGTCTCTGAATTTTGTTGCTGAAAGGGGGGGGGGGGGTAAATTGTAAAGACTAAACCAGCTATCATCCTCAAGTTAATTCAGATGTGCCGACAAACAGACAGACAAAACAAGGAGTCTGGGGTAGAAAATCTATGTTTGGTCTATATGTTTTTGAAAACTTTTTGTGTATCTAATTAATAATCAACAGCATGGAACACATAGGCTAAAATTATATACAACACGTAACAATCAATCAACAGCATGGAACACATAGGCTAAAATTATATACAACACGTAACATTATTATTTTTTCTTCATGCATAGGATAAGAAAGGATTTACTGTACAGGAGTGAACGATTGAGAATCAAGGAAAGTCACTAAAAGAAACAAATGTAAGGTAAATATGTTTTTTCGATGAATGTGACCAATTGTTCCAACAGCTAGGTTTCTACTCAAACACAGAGATAAAACCATATGATTATAATAATACAATGGTTCAGTATGGATGCATGAGACTGGTAAATAAATAACATTTATATACATTATACAAGATAATGAGCTGTGGAATAAGTGTACGCGACCAGGGTTACCTCTTGTTATACCACTATGTCATAAAATGTAACGAGATACCCTGCATTAATCATGCTTTATCAGTAGATAAGGCTAAATTCCTGAAAGACCCCCCTCATTAATTATCATAAACTTTCATTTAGCACCCTCCACAGTCGCGTGGTTTAAATCAGTTATACCCCATCGGGCATCCACCCTCAGGGGAATAACTAACACGTGTATTTTTCTTTGGACCAAATGCATATTTTTTGGGTAAACATAAATGACATTGGGCAATTTTTTTTACAGTTTTGGCCGGAAATTCATACAATTAAAAGCACACAGATAACAAAAGTTAATAATGCTCAATAAAATATATTTAATCATTTGTTGAATTGATTTTTCCCCTCATATAACGTCCCGTGCGGGGCCCGGGTGGCGAATAGGCCCGCAGCAGAGCCTAGCTTGTCGTAAGAGGCGACTAAGGGTCTTGGGATTCTGACGTTGGGTCAGTGCTCAGCCCACAGAGCGACCAAGTGTGTACCCTAGGTGGCTGAATAGGGTAGCCCTCGTCCGCGGGGGTTGTCAGGTCTATAATACGGAAACCCTGACCGCCGACCATAGTGGGCCAACGTGTGTGAAGAGTGCCACGCTTCATGCACGTAAAAGACCCCTTTGTTGACCGCCCAGTAGTGCACCACATAGGCTAAATTTTCCGCCCCTACCCACCTCTCCCCTTTTCCTGTGGTTCTTCAAAATTTACCGGTTCTTTGTGTCCCACCCCATCCCCATATTTCATTTATTATCATCATTTCATGTTCATCGCCTGTAAATAACCTATATAGCGTTGAACGGGCGTAAAACACCAACTCACTCACTCACTCACCCCCTCATATAACAAACTGACATATTGTTTTTTAATGTTCTACATGAGATATTTTGCCGTTAAAATTTTAGGCAAACAAATGATAACACCCCTTTTATAAGTAATAAGTATAACTAATCAAGTTTTATATCCTCGTGGATAGCTAAAACACACATAAAGTCTCTCTTTTCTCTCATTTGAAGAAGCAGTAACTTTTATCATTTTCATAATGATAATGATGAAGACTGGTGGTCCCTAAAAGGAGAAATTTACAGACAACAAAACAGTATATCTTACATGTTCTAAGGAGCTTTACAGTATTCGTATAGTAAACGCTTCCCACTTTCCCCATTAACCATTCTACGATTTACCATCCCCATACACCATATACTATCCCCATCCCCATACACCATTTACCATCCCTATCCCCATGCATCATATATTTTCCCCATACCCAAAATGCCATTGTTTATTATCGACAATTCGGTGTGATGGAGGTCAAGCATGGAAAAAGCACCGAAGAAAATCTACTGACAACGCCGGTAAATCAATATTTTTTATGATAAAAACTGTTTAAGTGATTCGTAAAGCAGAATTCTACATTTTGAAACCATCTTTTATTGAAGGAATCGCAACATTGAACCGTGATGCCACCCAAAACAAATCTTAAAAAATTCGTCTGGTAAGACATTTGCAGACATCTATAAAAATTTCACAATCGCTTGTTCAGACTTAAATGATGAATCGGACAATCCTACTTCTGATCTCATAATCTTATTAAGATTAAGTTAGTTAGTAAGTTATTGCTTTACTCCCAAGCAGCACGATTTCGGCTATGTCCGGGAGATGAACATGAAAGTGGTGATACAATGAACATGAAACGATGATGAAGTGGAGGAAAAGGGGACACAAGGCCAATCGGGTAGGAGAGTTTTGACTGCCACTGGAAAAAGGAGTGATGGGTAGGGACGGGAAATTAGCCTCCTGCATGGGGATCCTACGGGTCCTACTCTTACCGAGACCTGCAGCAGGGATGTTTAACATGCGAGGAACGTGACATTTTTTCCCAACACGGTGCACCACTATGGTTTGCGGTCAGGTTTTCCGCATTACCGTCTGACGACCCCGCATCTCTCGATGTCAGGGCTGCCCCATTCAACCACCTGGGGCACACATCCCAGTCGCTTTGTGGGCAAAGCGGCCTGACCCGATGTCAGGTTTCTGAGCGCTCTTAAGTGGACTTTTACCGACAAGCTTAGTGCTGCTGCGGGCCTATTCGCCACCCGGAATCCGCACGGGTAATCTTATTAAGAAGATCGACTTATGATACCCAGGGTTTAAATGAATCCGACATGACGGCAGTTAAAGTTCTGCAACTGATGCTACCCGCAATAGACGTGCTACCTTCCAGGACAGTGTATAAAACCGTTGATTTGCATGATGCTAAAATTAATAAGATATACTCAGCTGTTAGAATAATTTCGTTACGCGATCGATGACCAAAACCAGTATAGCAGAAGGGAAAATATTAGAATCGCGGGCATTGAGAAAGAACCACGCGAGGATCTAGTCACAAAAGTCACGGACATTTGTAGCGCGATGAAGATTGAATTGAAACCGAGTGTTAAGATAATAAATAAAATAAAGTAAATAAAAGTGCCGACTCCCTCATTCAATTATTTCTGGAATAGCTTAACACTTTTTCAAGTCCTGTGAAATATCTTTGTCTTTCAAACTATCTAGAAAAAACAATGACCTTTATTTTTATTATTTAATTTCAATTTCATTTCTTTAGACCTTCTTGGACATGCCCCTATTGGAGATGAACAATCTGATAATATGGAAGATGTCCCCTCTGTCACCTCTGATCCTGTGGATGATGCACTGTCTTAACCAGGAGATACCAGACTTTTTTTTAACCATTATGCACTGGATGATGATGCTGATGAGGAGGAATATGAAGTTCCTGCAAAGAAGAAACCAAAGAGAAAAAGTATTGCATACACCAGACAAAAGTGGAGTGAAACAGAAATTGAAGAACTGCGTGAATTTTTCAAAGTTAATTTCAGGAATCTTAAACTTCCTGGACAAAAAGATATTGAACAGAAAATGAAAAAAGTCCTGAAAATAATGGAGTGATTCATTAAAGAAAAAGGGACACTATCAAAAAGAAACTCAGTAATATGTTGATAAAAATCAGATCTAGTTAAAAGGGATCTCTCGTTAATTGATTCTTTTGGCATAAGGAATTTGCCATACATAGATCTTTTTGGAGAGGTTTTATTAATATGATTGTTTGATATATTGTATCTTTCTTAGACCAAGTCTTTATAAAAAACCAAACAGCCTATTCAGATCTGACAGTGAAATTTGTCTGAAAATTTGTCAGAAGTTAGTTTATGTCCCAGTGAAAAAAAGGTCACCGACCTTTTAAGAAAGTTACACATGATTTACCAATCAATTTTGCGTTTGTTTGTAAGAATTATGTTATCTTTCCTGAGAACAATGACTTGTCCGCGCGCACATTTTAACTGAAAGCGCTACCGCGCTTCATTAAAAATGTGCTTCGGTCACTGCTTTCATACCCCAATGAAACTTCAAAATAATGCATTCAATTCTTAAATAAGATGGTCCTTTGTTTCCCATCCCATCCCCATTATTCATTTATCATCATCATTTCATGTTCATTTTATCACCCTTTTCATGTTCATCGCCTGTAAATAACTTATAAAGCGTTGCACGGGCGTAAAACACCAACTCACTCACTCACTCTGTAACTTTCGTTAAAAATAGTGATTTTTTACCAAATTTTTAGTATATGCAGATCAAAAACTACAAATAAAATTATAAAACTAGAAAAACTGAGCCTCAGCTCATAAATAATACCCCCCACCCCCCAAAAAAATAATCAAATAAAATTTTAAAATAGGAGATGCACATCTACATAATGTCACAAAGATTGTGTGTTTCATGAACATCCATCAAGGGGTTTAGGAGGAGTTGCGGATAATAGTTGGGCACCCCCATGTAGTCGAATGGCTAAGTCAATGTTTTGCTATGGGAGACCCCAAAAATCATTCTGATCAAATTTTAAAATAGTAGGTGCACATCTACATTATGTCACAAAGATGATATGTAAGGTTCATGAAAATCCATCAAGGGGTTTAGGAGGAGTTACGGATAAAAGATGGGTACCCCCATGTAGTCGAATGGCTGAGTCCATGTTTTGCTATGGGAAACCCAAAAAATCATTCTGATCAAATTTTAAATAGTAGGTGCACATCTATATTGTGTCACAAAGATTGTGTGTAAGTTTCATGAAAATCCATCAAGGGGTTTAGGAGGAGTTGCGGATAATAGATGGGTACCCCCATGTAGTCGAATGGAGAGAAAAGCGGAGAAAAAAGAGATCTATTCAATAAAGGATTTTTTCGGGATGAATTCATAGAGAAAAGGTAAGAATTTTAAATATCTAGGTCCAGCTACACTTTATATTTCAATTTTATGTGCAGTTTTGGCTGTTCATATACTGAAAATAGATTATAAATAACGCCATGTTTTAAAGAAAGGTACAGATGAACCTTAATGTTAACCGAAGTGTTATCGGTTATTTCGAACCATTTTGAAGCTTTTGTTTAAGTTGGACAAAGAAATTCGTTTTGTTCCATTACGAGTAATGGTACCCCATTGTAGCTCCGTCCAATCAAAGATGTCAAAGCAGCTACATTTTATTGCAGCTAGGTGATTGGTAACACAGAAATGCAACTAGATATTTTCTCATCCTTATATGAACAAAGTTGGCACATGTATTTTCTATATTTAGTTTTCATGTACTTGGCCAGTACATAGTTTGGACAGAAGACCCAATCCCTATGTAAAAACGGATGTCATCTTGAGATTAGCAGAACTTAATTGTTCTTAATCTCAACACTTTTCAGTTTAATGGAGAGTTTTATTCTCAGTCTGGCGGCGTTGCCATGGGCACTAAGATGGGTCCTAGTTTTGGAAGTTTCGTGCAGGTGTAATGTACCCATTGCATTCTATCATAGCATCATTGTCTCATCCTCTGAAACCCAGGGTTTCTTCTCTCGCTTACTCATTCATCCTCGGAAACCAAGGGTTTCTCCTCTCGCTTACTCATTCATCGGGATGAACATGTAGGCGAGAGAAGATTCCCTTGGTTTCCGAGGATGCATTGTCTGGGCGTGAACATAAAGGGTACCTACAGTCTCGTGCCAAAAGTATTCGCTACTTTCTATGTTCAATCACAAAATTTAAAAAAATATTCTGAAATAATCTCTTCAGAGATTTTCTTTATTTTTTCTCTATAAATTTGTAAAATAATTCAAGTTTGTCTGTTTATTTTTACATAATTTGAAGGTTATTCATTTTTCAATGATATAATTTTAATCACAGAGTAAAAATTAGACGTCAAAATTTTAGTTGCCCACATGAGGAAATTAAGACGTCATAAATTTTACTTTAATATATCAAAATCATTGTCATTTTGAAACAAGCCATGTATAAATTATGTTCAATAACCAATATAAAATTCAAATATTTCTCTTTCAGAAAAAATAAGTATGAAAATCCACCTATAAACAGCTTCAATATTTATTTTTGAAAATTCGTGATTTTACATAGAAATTAATGGGAAAAATAAAAATCAGCGAATACTTTTGGCACTTGACTGTACATACTAGCACGACTGCTTCTGAGTTGGATGTAGTTTGTACCTGTTCAGTTTTATTGTTTTCATTGACAGTTTTTGGTGATGTTTGATGGATGTCATTGTTAATAGCAGTGGTTGTTTCAACTTGTTGGTTGATTGTTTATCATGTTAGTACAATCTTCAAAAATGTCAGTTTCACTTTCAATTTCGTTTTGAGTTTGCTCGGTTGACAGTAGCTACAATAATGTAGCTCCTTTGACATCTTTGATTAGGCGGAGCTACAATGCGGTCCCATTACTCGTAATGGAGCAAATCGAACTTCTTTCTTCCGCCTAATCAAAGATGTCAAAGGAGCTACATTATTGTAGCTAGCTGGAACAGTGCCCGTCTTGCACCACGGGGAGATACTGGACACTAGATTAATTAGTTAGTTAGTTATTGCTTTACTCCCAAGCAGCACAATTTCGGCTATATCCGGGAGATGAACATGAAAGTGGCGATGCGATGAACATGAAACGATTATGAAGTGGGGGAAATGGGGACACAAGGCCAATCGGGTAGGAGAGTTTTGACTGCCACTGGAAAAAGGAGTGATGGTTAGGGATCGGAAATTTAGCCTCCTGCATTGGGACCCCTTACCGAGACCTGCAGCAGGGTTCTTTAACTTGCGAGGTACGTGATATTTTTCCCAACACGGTGCACCACTTTGGTTAGCGGTCATGTTTTCCGCATTATCGCCTGACGACCCCGCATCTCTCGATGTCAGGGCTGCCCAATTCAACCACCTGGGGCACACATCCCAGTCGCTTTGTGTATTTCAGGTCATTATTTGCAAAATTGTAGTTTATTTAAGTAACCTTTGTAAGTATTGTGTTGTTTTACGTTATTTATTTATTTATCTATGTCATCATTATTAGTTGAAATATTGTAGTTTGAGCTCTTTTTAGTTGGTGTTTTTATCTAGTCGTACTTTTTGTTTTATCGACGGTCTTTTGACTTTGTTTTATACTGAATTTTTAGTTATATATCACAACTTGTTTATGTCCCGATTATGGCTGAAATATCGGCGACGGGACATTAAGCAAACAACAATCAATCAATCAGGTCATTCAAAATGGCAAAGAATACCAGAACCAGTATATGAAGAAAGTAAATAAAGATGTCTACACATTATCAAATATAACAAAATATAAACAAAGAGAAACAAATATAATTATGAGATTGAGCTCACCAATTATTCTCCCTGAAAGAAGACTGAAGTTGGAATTCAAATCGGAAGAACTCGAACTGCTCTTGGCAGGAAAATACTGTAATTTTGAAAATCTCTTACATTTAATGCATAAAACGATTATTTATTGAAGCACAGAAGGTGCACCTCATCAGCTGATCACCTGACACGAGGTACATGATTGTGTGTATTATTAGAAGTTTTAGTGAGTGAGTTGGTGTTTAACGCCCGTGCAACGCTATATAGATTATTTACAGGCGATGAACATGAAAAGGATAATAAAATGAACATGAAATGATGATGATAAATGAAATATTGGGATGAGGTGGGAAACAAAGGACCGGTAAATTTTTAAGAACCACAGGAAAAAGGGGAGAGGTGGGTAGAGGCGGAAAAATGTGGTGCACTATTTGGCGGTCAACTAAGGGTTAGAATTTTTAATATTTTAATACTTACTTGTATCTTTCATTTGAAAAAAAAATGACATTGAAGAACTTGATGCAAGAAAACATTTACACCTTCAGAATGGATAAAGTAAAACTACAAGAGATCCTCAATGAAACCCTACATGATGTAACACGACCACATGCTTTGATGACAGAAGACCAAATGAGATCAGCAGAAGAATGAACACATCAATGAATATGAAGTAATGAAGTCAGAATCATTACATGATATCTGCAATGTTGTCACCAAAATTTTGATTGATTATCCAGATGTTAACAGTTGAAACTGCTTAAAGACAGTTCTTCTTTAGCACCATTGATATCTAGGAGCCATGATTACAGCCACTGTCACAGGAGTTACACAATTGTAGCTTTAGTTCGCTGTGTATTTTAGACCTGTTTAAGCATTGCTCCAATAAAGAAAACAAATGTGTTGTCTCGTACGTGTGCCATTCTAATAACATGACTGAACCATCATACAATACTACATTGAAGTTTAAGGGACAGATCAATTATGATATTGATAAAATTGTATACCCATTCCGAGAGTTGCAAGGACTAAAGTAATTTGAGGTAACTTTTGATTGTTTTATTCATCTACCATTTGAAAGTTTGAGAAACAGATTATTTATCCTGTTAATGAGGCTTAATTCCATCCCCAGAGTTGTTCAGTTTTATCTTCATTTGTCAACTTAATACAAAAACAAAAATACATGTGGAAATTCAGATTTTTGCTTCCTTTTTGACGGGGAGCGAAACATAACGATTTTCAGTGCACCTGACGGAATTTTGTTTGGTTTAATATTACAATATTTCCGATTTTTTAGCTCATCTGGACAAAAGGTCCATGTGAGCTATTGCCATCACTTCCGTCGTTGTCGTCGTCTGTTAACAATTTTTTTTTTAAATCTTCTCCTCTGAAACTACTGAACAGAATTCAACGAAACTTGGTATGATTGATCCTTAGGGTGTCCTGCACTAAAGTTGTGTTTCGATTTTTGATTCATCAAAAGACATGGCCGCCGTTACTAAAAATAGACCAGGGGGTCAGACTACTGTTTTTGGCTTGTTATTCAAAAAGTATAAGAGATAGATGAAATCTGATGCCATCCTACTGCTTAAGGATCAAAAGTTCTACAAAAGTCTTCATTTGGTCGAAATTGTCAGATGACCCCTTATAGGGGTTACGGCCCCTTAAAGGTGAAAAATAACATTTTTTCATGTTTTGGGGCCCGTGCGGGGCCCGGGTGGCAAATAGGCCCGCAGCAGAGCCTAGCTTGTCGTAAAAGGCGACTAAGGGTCTTGGGATTCTGATGTCGGGTCAGTGCTCAGCCCACAGAGCGACCAAGTGTGTACCCTAGGTGGCTGAATAGGGTGGCCCTCGTCCGCGGGGGTTGTCAGGTCTATAATACGGAAACCCTGACCGCCGACCATAGTGGGCCAACGTGTGTGGAGAATGCCACGCTTCATGCACGTAAAAGACCCCTTTGTGGACCGCCAAGTAGTGCACCACATAGGCTAAATTTTCCACCCCTACCCACTTCTCCCCTTTTTCTGTGGTTCTTCCAAATTTACCGGTCCTTTGTGTCCCATCCCATCCGCATGTTTCATTTAACATCATCATTTCATGTTCATTTTATCACCCTTTTCATGTTCATCGCCTGTAAATAACCTATATAGCGTTGCACGGGCGTAAAATACCAACTCACTCACTCACTCATGTTTTTGGCTTATAGAATGAAAATTATTGCAGAGAGTGAAAAGCTGTTGCTTGCAGCTAATTTAGCTCTACAAAAGTCTCCATAGGGTCAAAGTTGTCAGATGACCCCTTATAGGGAGGGGTTACAGCCCCTTAAAGGCAAAAAATAGTGTTTTTGGCCTATAGAATGATAACTATTGCAGAGAGAGAAAAGCTGTTGCTTGCTTAAATGTTCAGCTCATATAGCTCTACATAAGTCTCCATGGGGTCAAAGTTGTCAGATGACCCCTTATAGGGGTTACAGCCCCTTAAAGGCAAAAAATAGTGTTTTTGGCCTATAGAATGAAAACTATTACAGAGAGAGCAAAGCTGTTGCTTTTTTAAATGTTCAACTCATTTAGATCTACAAAAGTTTCCATAGGGTTGAAGTTGTCAGAAGACTCTTTTCAGGGGTAACAGCCCCTTGACAGCGAAAAATAATGTTTTGGCCTACATTATGAAAACTTTTGCAGATAGAGAAAAGCTGTTACTTGCTCAAATGTTCAGCTCATTTAGCTCTGCAAAAGTCTCCATAAGGTCCAAGTTGTCAGATGACCCCTTATAGGGGTTACAGCTCCTTAAAGGCAAAAAAGTTTTTTTTGCCTATAGAATGAAAATTATTGCAGATAGAGAAAAGCTGTTGCTTGCTTACATGTTCAGCACATTTAGCTCTACAAAAGTCTTCATAGTGTCCAAGTTGTCAGATGACCCCTTATAGGGGTTACAGCCCCTTATAGGCAAAAAAAGTGTTTTTGGCCTATAGAATGAAAACTATTGCAGATAGAGAAAAGCTGTTGCTTGCTTAAATGTTCAGCTTATTCAGCTCTGCAAAGTTCTTCATAGGGTTGACATCAAGACCAGGTTAGCGATTCAGGCTACTGGGAGCCTCTTGTTTTTTATCCAACAACTTTTAAAATCTTCAAATACATCATCAACCACAAACTTCAACAAAACTTTAACCTTGATTCAAGATAGCTGGTCTATTGCTTTGAGAAATGAAAAACTTGGAATAGATTTTGATAGCATTTGTCTATCTGATGCTGACATTGAACGCCTGATTGGCATACACCGAGATGACTTTGAAGATCTTGTCTCTCATTCAAAAACCCGTGCGGGTTCCGGGTGGCGATTATGCCCGCAGAAGCGCTAAGCTTGTCGGTTAAAGTCCACTAAAGAGCGCTCAGAAGCCTGACATCGGGGTCAGGCCGCTTTGCCCACAAAGCGACTGGGATGTGTGCCCCAGGTGGTTGAATGGGACAGCCCTGAAATCGAGAGATGCGGGGTCGTCAGGCGATAATGCGGAAAACCTGACCGCAAACCATAGTGATGCACCGTGTTGGGGAAAAATGTCACGTTCCTCGCGCGTTAAAGAACCCTGCTGCAGGTCTCGGTAAGAGTAGGACCCGTAGGATCCCCATGCAGGAGGCCAAATCTCCCGTCCCTACCCATCACTCCTTTTTTTCCAGTGCCAGTCAAAACTCTCCTACCAGATTGGCCTTGTGTCCCCATTTCCTCCACTTCATCATCAGGTCATGTTCATTTTATCACCACTTTCATGTTCATCTCCCGGATATAGCCGAAATCGCGCTGCTTGGGAGTAAAGCAATAACTAACTTACATGAAATTGAGAAATGACTCTGGAACGTCGATAAGCTTCCTCTGTTGATGACAACTGTTTGTCCATTTGATTGTACGTTATCTGGCCCGGTTTTGTGGACAAACTAGATAGAAAAAAATTAAACCAATCTGTTCTCATGGTAGAAAAGATTAAACCATCAAGATTGATACAGATATTACTTTACTGCAAATGTTAAAAAAAAGTTAACTTGCTTTACTTTCAGATGTGGTACTAATGGAGTTTGTGATTGTCTGAGAGGTTTGAACAAGATATTTCCATCATCAATGCCAATCAGTATTGTAACAGTGCGTTTCATTTAGAAAATAATCGATCCATCGATGGATCTCATGTCCGTTGTTGATCCTAATCTCATTAAAAACGTTGGCTTGAAGATTTAATGAAAGAAACGAAGCCCCGAAACAAAAGCCTACTTGTTCGCATTACCTAAAATTATCAAGTTTCTGATACAAGAAGGGAAGAATGGGATTGATAACAGTCTTCTGGTCCGAACAAATGAAGCCCTGGAAACTTATTCCAAATCATTGAACAAACAATTTCGTCTGCGAAGAACCGAAGTTTTAATGAGGGAAATCGGTAAGATCTTTTTGCACACTTTTTATCAATTGGTGAAAATGATTGTAGCATAATGGTATCGCATTGATATAATATCCCTTAACATATGATTTATTAAGCGATAAATTCATTCTTTTAAATCAAAAGATTCATTTATACCTTATTGTGATATATTACTACATTTGATCATTCAACACTTTCACGTATAACACTATTACATTACCGTAGGATAATGTCGCAAAATATAATATTTTAAGCGACACGGCCATTTTACATTTCAGTGGCATTTCACATCAATAAAAAATTAACTGCGTCTGAAAATCCATTTTGTTAGTAACACTTTTATCGCATTAAATATAACTAGTACTAACGTTACGAACAGCGTAACAAATGTTCACCAAACGCAGCCATTGCCACTAATCACCGATTTGACTGCGTTTTCATCCAATGCGACATCAAAAATAAGGACAGGATTTTTTGTCATGTTTTTGTTCTGATTTTTTAAATAATTTACGGCTGCCATTTCAAAAATAGCCGCTTATCGGAAGTTGTGTTCTGTGCATAGAGTGTGGGACATCTTTAACTGATATTGCAACAATTTTGAAATTGATCGGTTAAACGGGAAATTCAAACGATTTTTTTATGTAACTTTTTGAAATTTTGTCCGTCGCATTTTTGAAAATTGTCAACTCTTACTAAAACATTTTACCTATTTTTTTATTCAGAAAATTAGTAACACAAGAGGACATTGCAGGATTCCTCAACACGGATGCGGTGAAATTAATCCAGCAGCGACTGCTGAAAACAGATCATGCGAAATGAGGAACTTCCTGATATTTCGCCTTTTGCAGCGGAAACACCATATGGACTCGTGTTATTCACGTACATGGAAAATTTAAAAAATAAACAATTTAATTTTTTTTTTACTTGAAGTCATTAAATGTTGACAGAAGAGATTTGTTTTGACACTCTAAGTTGTTTTTACAACAGTGTCAAAAGAAAATATTAAATCATATATTGTGAATGTGTGGCTTCACTTCATTTTTTTTTATAACAATATGTTTTATGTTTTCATAATTTTATAAACCTGCTTTAAAATGTTGAAAATTTTACTGACCCTTCTTGTCACATTTTATAATAGTAATGCAATGTAATTCAGTTGTAATTCATGAAATACATGCATTTTTGAGAAAGAATTGCATTGAACTACCATTACAAGTAATGCAATAAATGGTGAGTGAGTGAGTTGGTGTTTTACGCCCGTGCAACGCTATATAAGTTATTTACAGGCGATGAACATGATCAGGATGATAAAATGAACATGAAACAAGAGGCTCCCAGGAGCCTGAATCGCTCACCTGGTCTGAGTCAACCCTAAACATGTGTGAGTGTGAGTGAGTTGGTGTTTTACGCCCGTGCAACGCTATATAGGTTATTTACAGGCGATGAACATGAAAAGGATGATAAAATGAACATGAAATGATGATGATAAATAAAATATGGGGATGGGGTGGGAAACAAAGGACCGGTAAATTTTAAAGAACCACAGGAAAAAGGGGAGAGGTGGGTAGGGTCGGAAAATTTAGCCTATGTGGTGCACTACTGGGCGGTCCACAAAGGGGTTTTTTACGTGCATGAAGCGTGGCACTCTCCACACACGTTGGCCCACTATGGTCGGCGGTCAGGGTTTCCGTATTATAGACCTGACAACCCCCGCGGACGAGGGCTACCCTATTCAGCCACCTAGGGTACACACTTGGTCGCTCTGTGGGCTGAGCACTGACCCGACGTCAGAATCCCAAGACCCTTAGTCGCCTCTTACGACAAGCTAGGCTCTGCTGCGGGCCTTTTCGCCATCCGGACCCCGCACGGGATCCCTAAACATGTAAACACTTTTCTAGAGCTAAATGAGCTGAACACTTATGCAAGCAACAGCTTTTCTCTATCTACTGTAGTTTCATTGTATAAGCCAAAAGCATGAAAAAACCCGTTATTTTAGGGGCCGTAACCCCTGTAAGGAGTCATCTGACAACTTTGACCAAATGAAAACTTTTGTAGAGCTAAATGAACTGAACATTTAAGCAAGCAACAGCTTTTCTCTATCTGCTATAGTTTTCATTCACTAAGCCAAAAAACATAAAAAAACGTTATTTTAGGGGTCATCTGACAACCTCGATCCTATGGAGTGAGTGAGTTGGTGTTTTACGCCCGTGCAACGCTATAAAGGTTATTTACAGGCGATGAACATGAAAAGGATGATAAAATGAACATGAAATGATGATGATAAATGAAATATGGGGATGGGGTGAGAAACAAAGGACCGGTAAATTTTGAAGAACCACAGGAAAAAGGGGAGAGGTGGGTAGGGGCGGAAAATTTAGCCTATGTGGTGCACTACTGGGCGGTCCACAAAGGGGTCTTTTACGTGCATGAAGCGTGGCACTCTCCACACACGTTGGCCCACTATGGTCGGCGGTCAGGGTTTCCGTATTATAGACCTGACAACCCCCGCGGACGAGGGCTACCCTATTCAGCCACCTAGGGTACACACTTGGTCGCTCTGTGGGCTGAGCACTGACCCGACGTCAGAATCCCAAGACCCTTAGTCGCCTCTTCCGACAAGCATTGGCTCCGCTGCGGGCCTATTCGCCACCCGGGCCCCGCACGGGACCAATAAATGGTGCATTACACATTACATTGAATTGCTTTAAAAATGTAATGCATTGCAATGCATTACCATTACACATTTACAATACCCTATGTCTGCCAGGAATAAATATGCAACTCACGTTGATAAGTTGTGGTCGGCTGTGCAGAAAATACTGAATCAACTGTCTAACCAGATGTTAATTTAGGTCAGATGGAAATGGAGTCTCCTACGAATCATATCAGAAACTCTGCATAGAATATTTGAACAAACTTAAGGTCAAATTGAAGTAAGTCAACCCAATCTAGCGTCACTTGTTTACAAATGCCTCGCACAATGCCCTTTTAGTTGACGACGTCATCACCTTTTATGACGTTTAGACGGTTATGACTGTTAAATTCAGACCGGTGGTTGAAATGGCCGTGCGAAGTCGTCACGGTCGATTTTAGTTTGATAGCTTTAAGCACCGGGCAAATCACCTGAGTCCCAAAAATAATAATTTAACAGAATTCTCAGAGACGCCGGACGAAGAAACGGACGTCCCCGAATGTATTATAAATACAAATGACAACAAAGTTCCAGACAATAAATTTTGCTACGCCTGACGCGCGTTTCGTCTATTCAAGACTCATCAGAGGCGCTCTACCAAAAATATTGAAAATGCCAAACACTGTATGAATATGAAGAGCATAGAACAGTATAACCAAAAATACGAAACTGGGGAACCAAATTATTACTAAGATATTCAACCTATGTCTGGGGTAGGAAGAACCTTAGGGTTTAGACAATTTTGAAATTTAGACGGATAATTTAAAGCTTTGATGTATTCTCCAACTGATACCTTACAAGAAATCGTTGTCAAAGAAAAATATTTTAGAGACGGTCGGCATGTGGTTGAATTGGAGTACCTTCTAGAGCAGCTAAAAAAGAGTGATAATTATGAAAACGCCCTTCACTGCTTCATTGTAAAAGCAAAAGAATGTATGGACTTGGGGGTATTTTGTATATTACATGTAGACATTGTCCACCTGTCAACACTATATATACAGGAAAGTGACATAAAACGCCAGGCAAGACAACGGGAATGCTAACATGGGATGTCAATAATGCAGCTTAGGTACGTAATATTAAAAAATTGATATGATTTGGTTAGTTAGTTAGTAAGATATTGCTTTACTCCCAAGCATCACGATTTTGGCTATATCCGGGAGATGAACATGAAAGTGGTGATGCAAGGAACATGCAATGATGATGAAGTGGAGGAATTGGGGACACAAGGCCAATCGGGTAGGGGAGTTTTGACTGCCACTGGAAAAAGGAGTGATGGGTAGGGACGGAAAATTTAGCCTCCTGCATGGGGTCCTACTCATATCGAGACCAGCAGCATAGTTCTTTAACGTGCAAGGAACGTGACATTTATCCCAACACGGTGCACCGCTATGGTTTGCAGTCAGGTTTTCCGCCCTTAACCACCTCTCCCCTTTTCCTGTGGTTCTTCAAAATTTACCGGTCCTTTGTGTTCCACCTCGTCCCATATTTCATTTATCATCATCGTTTCATGTTCATTTTATCATCCTTTTCATGTTCATCGCCTGTAAATAACCTATATAGCGTTGCACGGGCGTAAAACACCAACTCACTCTCGATGTCAGGGCTGCCCCATTCAACCACCTGGGGATCACATCCCAGTCGCTTTGTGGACAAAGCATCTTGATCCGATGTCAGGTTTCTGAGCGCTCTTTAGTGGACTTTTACCGACAACCTTAGCGCTGCTGTGGGCCTATTCGCCATCCGGAACCCGCACGGGTTGATTCACTAAAAGAGACGACAACAAAGTTATTAAATTAAATACATACCTAATTACTTTCAATTCAGCTGTTCCTCAAGTTATTTAAATCTAGGCTATTTTAGAGTGTCTGTAGACATCTTTGTTCCAAATTCTTTTCGCTGTTTCAAATGTCAACGTTTTGGCCATGGAAAGGCTACATGCAACGGAAAGGAAAGGTGTGTAAAGTGTGCACAGGAAAGCCATTAGGATTTCAACTGTACCAACGATCAAAAATGTGTTAACTGTAGCGCTGACCACCTTTCTTCATCCAAACAATGTCCCGTTCTTTTACATGTAAAAAAAAAATCAAAGCTGATAAAATGATAAAACAAACATTTCATATCAGGAAGCTCGTCGTCAAATCTCTGTTTCGAATGATACACCATCAAGATCGTACGCGGAGGCTGCTAAACCCTCTATGACATTTGGTTACCAAACTGTACACCTGGCCGGAGGGTGAAATTAAGCCCCGTACGCAACTACTTATCACTTGATATTTGGAATACAGCATCAGGAAGGAGTTGCATAACATGGGATTTTACTTCAGGCCTGTTTGTCACCAATATGTACTTCCTGTTTAACGAAAACCAGACATTTGTTTTTTACTTTGACAGATAATTTTAATTGCAAATAATATTATATACTAAAGAATATGGAATATAAGCCAGAAAGACACGATCCTAATATTGAAATGTTTTTAATAAATGACAGAATGGACTTCTATCATCTCAGGATGATCATCTTGTAAAAGTTAAACAAATCCTCGTTTCTTGCCAGTTATATTAGATGCCCCATCAGAGCCAAAATCCAACTATTTCGTTCCTATGGTCAGTGAAACCTTGAATCCCTTATTGTTTCTTAACAAACTTGTGTAGATCCTCAGACGCAGTACTTTCGGGCTCGCCAATAAATATGAACTGACTTGATAAATGTCCATTGCTAGAGGACCTTAAAAAAGTGACTCTTGTTCCACACTTGCATCATCTGTGCTATAATCCATAGTAATAGAGAAGAACTAAATTGAAAGTGTCACTCAGTTTTTGACGTTCAATGTCCGCAATGTTTTCCATAAATATAGTGCCTGCTGACTGATTGCTGTACACCTCGCCAAAATCATACCCTTTGGCTTTATCCAATTCATTAAGCCACACTAAATCACTGATGGGCCTGTTGTGTTTAAGAAGGGCGTGGATGTTTCTAAATTCATTTACAACTTGTTTTCTTACACCTTCATTGAGTTTCATCATGGTCAGTTGTTTTTTAGATGCTTCCTTGGCCTTAACTGCTTTTGGTTTTGATATGATCGGTTATTGTAGAATACCTGTAGTTGTCTGTGCCAAACAGGAACTGATATGTATTCTATAAGTTTGGATTCGTGGGCAAATTGTTTTGTTTGTTGACAAAAGAGTGCAAACACTGACATTTTTTTCTTTATCGTATTTTAACCATGGGTATGTTTTCAGCCAATCTTCGTTGAAGGATCTTCTAATTCATAATTTAGATTTTTCTTCTGTTTGTTTCCTGAGCTTAGGTTCCCAGGCTTTGACCCATCGAAATACCTCAATCCGGCTATCATGTTGATAACCGGAAAAGGAAAGGGGACTCTAAATCGAAACAAAGACGGAATTTTCCGGAAAATTTTGATCATTTCCGATTAAAAGTTATTTGTTCGAAACTTATTTCCGGTAAAAATGTAAACCCGAAAATATTTTTAACCAGACGTTGGACGACTTTTTCGTATTTTCTGCCGGTCCTTGCTTATTTTTGCCGGCTGGTCCGGCAGGTCCGACGAATTTCAAAATAGTCTGCCCATATATCTTTTGCGTTGCTCAAACAAATTTCAGACGGAAAAAACCGTGACGACATTTGGCTTTCCATTCTGTCTTATAAGAGTAAAGGTGAGCATTTTAGGACATAACGAAATCATTTCATTTTCTATAATTTCCTCGGACATTCTTTCTATTTCTGGATGCTCTTCATCGGCTTGTTTCAGCTTTCACTTTGGTTTTGAGTCACTCGCTGTAGGGATCAAAGTTTGTCACGGGTTCTATAGCCCACTTGGCCAGTGACGGTAATAGTACCAAAATCCAATCCGTGATGTACTTTGTTACTCCTGGGACTCATTTCCTGCTTTTGATATCAAATGACTTCATTGAATCATTTTCAGATTTCGTTTTAGTCAACCATGCATGCAGACTGGTTTGCTACGCATAAAAAACGTTTTCAGACCTGCTCAATTTGGAAGCTTCTTCATTGCCGTGGTACTGGATAACGAAAGGGTCATTTACATTTCCGGGTTCATGGTAAACGAACTTGACAAACTCCTTGTTTCTTCTGCAACATAGAAGTATTTCTTTTTAATTTTCGGGTTACTTGTAGGTAAACCAACGGTTCCCTGTTGATCTAACGGTGTCCGTTGGATCGCCAATCTCGACTTTTTGATCCATCAGCTACATAGCAAATCACTTCTCCGCCTTTTGGTTTAAATGGTATTTCAGAAATGGGCTCCTCAGTTCTTAAAATTTCCAAATCTTGTTGAACATTAAAAGACATTTGGGACGTGATTGTGTTGCACAACAATCAGTGACGTAACAATAGCATAGGTAAATGGAGACGACGTGACTATCACTTGTCGTCTATATTCAATAATTTCAAATTAAATAGATATTTCTTTTAATTTATTTTAGACTTATCGTGACATATATGATAACTCAAAACATCAAAGCTTTAAATTATCCGTCTAAATTTCAAAATGGTCTAAACCCTAAGGTTCGTCCTACCCCAGACATAGGTTGATTATCTTAGTAATAATTTGGTTCCCCGGTTTTGTATTTTTGGTTTTACTGTTCTATGCTCTTCATATTCATGTAGTGTTAGGCATTTACAATATTTTTGGTAGAGCGCCTCTGATGAGGCGTAGCAAAATTTATTGTCTGGAACTTTGTTGTCATTTGTATTTCAATTACTTACCCGTGATGACCCGTGATACACATGATATTTTACCCGTGACATACAGTCACGGTCTTCACTTGTATCACGGGTTTTAGCATGACTGCGTTATTACGAACGGACACAATTACGAACGATATTTTTTGTTGTTGATATTATCTTGTTATTGAATAAAAATCAATTAAATTCAAATTGATGTTTTCAAAGAGCAAATGAAAGAACGCGAAAATACTGCAGTGCCTGAAATGAGGGCGAAGGCTGGCCCGAAAAATTTGTTTTGGGCGAGTAGAAATTTGAAACCACTGGCCCAAAATGATGAAGACTGACCCAAATTTTTGTTGAGTACAGAAAAGGTAAAAAACCAAAATAACTGAACCGGGCAGCTTACTCACGTGAAACTTCAAAGACAAGCAGACTAACAAGGAAATAAATCGCATACCAGAGATATAAGAACCAAGTGGGAACAAGTCGGTTTTTTTTTGCAATTTGAAAGAAATAAAGTATGATAATAATGTTTTTATTCTTCAATAAGCCCCTCTCTGCACATTGCTCTCCACACCCCAGACTCAGTGCTATATTCCTCATCATCTGAATAGTCGGAATCATCACATCCTCCAAGTACAGTTACACTTGGAGTCAACTGTTCAATATTAAAGTCTACTATGTCAATATTCTCGATTTCATCGTTTTCTATTAGGTCATTAACAACAGTTTCCTCAATTAAATTAGTGGCCTCCTGTGAGGCTTGAACCACTGCAGCTTTAAGCTGTTGCCCCACTTTGTTGTCTCGAAAGTTTGGTCGCCTGATACAATTACTGTTCCACATTTGGATGGCTGGCTTTGGGTCAAACCTACCAAAAGAATGTACCAACTAAATAAAACAAAAAGGAATTACTTATTTAGTTACAAACTAAATACTACACACTGTACCTATATTATTGCTGTAATCTTACAATAACAGTACACAATGATTCCAATATTTAAGAAAAATATTCTTCTTTACTGATGAATCAAAAGCAAAGGGCATAACTTCTATGAAACAAAAAGGCTTATATGAAAGATACATTTTTTAATTTTGTTATTCTGGATAATAATTTAATAAAATATGCTTACTCCTCAATAGATGCAGAATGTAGCTTGATGGTCATCTGGTTACTCAGGGATTCTTCCGACAAAGATGATCGAAAAGTTGTCTTCACAGATTTCATCTGTCTGAAACCCCTCTCACACTCTGATGAAGATCCTACAACAGAACAAATTTGCATATCAAAATTTCAGAAATTTGTCTAAAAATCTAGTTACTTGATGATCTTGCAGGCCAAAAAAAATTACAAGCTTTACTAAAATTCTAGTTTTATTTCAAATCACTCCAAAAACAACTAAAAATAAGAAGACAACAAACCATGCTTAGTATTGTCATATTTAATACCTGGAATAGACATGATAAGGTCCATAACTGCAAAAATGTTCTGGTAGCTTTCTTTATACATCTCATTCAATTTCTTCCAGGTCAGGGTCCCAATATCTAGCTCACTAATAAACAAAATAATTGATAAAGCAAATATGGTGAAAATAAGTAGACAGGTGTTATCATTGATGTTGGTTAATTAAAATTCAGAAAACAACAAAGGGAAGCCAT
Source organism: Arcuatula senhousia (assembly GCA_963971305.1). Taxonomy (NCBI): domain Eukaryota; kingdom Metazoa; phylum Mollusca; class Bivalvia; order Mytilida; family Mytilidae; genus Arcuatula; species Arcuatula senhousia. The sequence goes on from OZ020306.1 coordinate 57,545,934, forward strand.
TATAAAGTAATTATGAGGACAATTTTTTTTTCTTAGCATGTTTAATTGCTACAAAATTAACTCATTTTGTTTTAAGCTAGTAATAAGTTAAATAAAATAACACAACAATCTTTATTTTCTAAATAAAACCATAGCAAGTAGGTTTCCTTTATTTTTTTTACCTTGAATAAAATGTGCTTTTTAATGCTGTCCACTCTATGGTAGCCTCTGCCACATTTACAGAAGTTGGGTGAAAATGGTCAAGCAAAACTCCCAGCTTTTCATCACCAAATTCTGAAAGAAATATATTAATTGTTACATATGATTTCATTCCTGCAAGTCAAAGTTTAAGAAAAATTGAAACTAGAAACACAACATGTCAAGACCATGGAGAACTAACTCAATTGAACACTGCATGCATGCAAACCTGTAATTGCCATTAATTGTAATATTGTTTTCAATCAAGCAAATAAATAAATTCCTGCAAGTCAAAGTTTTAGAAAACTTGAATTTAGAAACATAACATGTCAAGACAATGGATAGCTAACTCAATCATAACTCAAACTTTGAACTTTGCATGCATGCAAACCTGTAATTGCCATGTGGTTATCATCAGATTTAGCAGGCCAAGATTTGAAATTTGAGATTGACATAGCATTGATAATGTCTTCACATTCAAATCTATTTTCAAGGCTAATCTTCAACTCTTTGATTAATCTTTGTCTTGCAGCTGTATAAGAATCAGGTCGCCTTTGTTGATCGGGTTCTATAGCATCATCATTAATAATACCCAATGACTCTTTCCCTTTCATCAAGTATGGCCCGTCCCTGAAAATCATTTTAAATGGCATCTTGATATAAATATGATCCACACAATTCATTTTTTTAAGAACTGTATCCAAAAGCTAATCAAAAGTAAAGTCACAACAAACTAATTATATTCACAAAACAATGTTTACCCAAGTGAACAGATAGAGAATGTATTTTTAAAGTATTTTAGTTTCTCAAGTTTTAATTATAAATATCAAAGCTCAACAATAAGCTTACTTCACACGTCCCGTGCGGGGCCCGGGTGGCGAATAGGCCCGCAGCAGAGCCTAGCTTGTCGTAAGAGGCGACTAAGGGTCTTGGGATTCTGACGTCGGGTCAGTGCTCAGCCCACAGAGCGACCAAGTGTGTACCCTAGGTGGCTGAATAGGGTAGCCCTCGTCCGCGGGGGTTGTCAGGTCTATAATACGGAAACCCTGACCGCCGACCATAGTGGGCCAACGTGTGTGGAGAGTGCCACGCTTTATGCACGTAAAAGACCCCTTTGTGGACCGCCCAGTAGTGCACCACATAGGCTTAAAACCTTTTTCTGTGGTTCTTCAAAATTTACCGTCCCTGTGTTTCCCACCCCATCCCCATATTTCATTTATCATCATCTTTTTATGTTCATTTTATCATCCTTTTCATGTTCATCGCCTGTAAATAACCTATATAGCGTTGCACGGGCGTTAAACACCAACTCACTCACTCACGCTTACTTCACACTATATATTCCAATAAGTCTATTTGTTTCTTCCACCATCCCATATATGTCAGCAGCACAGCACTCCCTTCTCTGGAAAACTTTTGAAAGCCTCTGCAGAATTGTTGCTACATCAGCCAGGAAGAAGCAATACATCATAATATTGTGCGATTTGACAAGTTTCAGAAGGCCTTTTGCCTTGCCATGTGTACTTGTGGATGGTCTTTCCACAGCATCAGGAGAGCAAATCTGAAATAAATATTATATAATGAAATTGCTTTTAAACTTTGCATCTAATATTTTTGTTTTATTCATTTTTTTGTGGTGCATCTCTGTGGATCAAGTTGTTTTTACAATTTGTGAAACAATAATATACATCATGCAGTTAGTATTTTCTTTCTCAATTAAAATGGTGAATACCTGCTCTAAGTGCTGTCGGATAGCATCATAACCAGTCAAGAAATTCTCAAGTGCTCGTAGTAGATGACCAACCCAACGTGTCCCTCCGATCCTTGTTGGCAACAGTACCTTTTTATTTAAAGATTTACATGAGTTTTTTAAGTTTGACCTGAAAAGATAATGAATGCAGAATTTTCTGTGTATTGTGTTTAGACAAATACAAGACAAGAAATTGAATAATTACAACTAAATCAGCTGCCCATTTAACTTTCAAGATTTAAATCAAAATTACCCAATTACAATGTAGTATTTCATATCAAATTGAAGGGAAGGGACAAAAAACTAAAAGGGAATTTAATGAACAACAGTTCTGATTCAGTACAGGCATTTAAAAAGAATGGTGGGTTGAATCTATTTTTGAAGTATTATGTTTAACAAAACTTTAGTATTACTTAAGTTTATTTTTGTTTTGGTTATAATGTAAGTGGCCATAGTTAACAATAACTTAGCCACATGAATAACAAATAACGGTTATTAACCTGATGTGGTTACCTATTTAGAGCACTGTTGTGATAGAAATAGTATAGCCCCTGTAGTAGACAAGTTGTAACCTTGGTGTCTAGTGGCACATGCTTGATTGCATCTTTGAATGCCAACTCCAGCTTGTGGGCATAGCAAAAGGACAGCAACAAGAGTTGGCTGTTCCTGTCGAAGTTTTGCTGCAACACCATTGTTCTTTCCCAGCATAACACTGGCACCATCACTGCCCATTCCAACTAGTTTCTCTGTAAAATCCTTCCAAGGAATGCCAACTTTCTCCACAGATCTTTCCATAGCCTTCACAATTCCATCAGCATCACTCTTTTCTGTGTATGCAGTGTTCAGAAAAAAAACCTGTTACAAAATGGAGGCCTTTTAATTTTTAGCTAAAAATTTAAATAGAGATTTGGAATAAATGTACACGACACAAACTTTTATAAAAAATTTAATATATGTTTAAATAGAAAATTACAAAAATTCTCTAGCCAGAGACAAGGTAGGAATACTTTAAAAGTTTAATACGAAAGCTTTTATGATTAATTTGTATTTTTTTATTAATAAATATTGACATGCATTAGTACCTCTATAAATGTAATTTAATGATAATGTTTATTGCCCTTTTCATTTCAATATTGTTTTAATATTCAATTTATACCTTGATTTCCCCTGCATTACAAATTCTTGCATATATGATTTCTACTTCGGTAACACTGCTGTCTGTACTTCCATCTGACAAAATTGAAACAAATCTGGATGATTGGATGCACTCGCAAATCTTGTTTAGTTCTGCCAAAGCTATATACTTGCCAAATTCTTTTCCACTGTTAACATTCATATACGTATTACCAACATCGAGCCCTTTGGCCTTATCAAGCTTGCATTGCCAAATATAGTCTGATAAGGGTCGCCCAGCCAAACAAAGTGCATGAATAGTTTTGAATAGAATTGTTAGTTTAGCTATGACAGCCTTGTTCAGGGTCTCAATACTTTTCTGGGCCTCAGTCTGTTCCCCTTTGGCTAACAATGAACGACCTTTCATGACTTCAACACTACGTATATGAGATTTACTGCTCTCGTGTGACTTCAAGGTTTCAACTTTGGCTGAATTCCAAGTGAATAACTTTTTTTTTGACTCATCATCATAGATTTCTAGGCACCAAGTGCAAGACATGGACTCATTTTGTATTTGTAGCCAGGGCCTACCCTGTTTCCAACTTTCTTGAAATTTCCGTTTCCCTCTGTTTTGTTCATACCTAAAAATGTTTTTTAAAAATATTTTTATTGTACAAATTTATTGCCAGTACTATACAGATAAAAGACTTCATTTAATGAAAATTATGTACCAACTAACTGAATATTTTAAATTTATGGAATTATATTAGAATTAATAATAATTTACTTCTTCTAGACCAACAACTTGTTTATGTCCCGATTATGGCTGAAATATTATTATCAACGACGGGATATTAAGCAAACACAATTAATCAATCAATCGTCAACTAGACCAATGACTAATTTAAAATCACAAAATCACATTTGACAACAAATCAGTGAATTGTGGACACTTGGTTTAAATCACAGGAAAAACGCTCAAATTCACAATGCAAATAAATGTAGGGTTCTTACTTTGCATATTTTGATGGTTTTCTTTCGTCGGCAGTCGATGTTCTTTTCAGAAAGGACCACGAGTTGTCCATGTTTACCCTAGATATAGCGGTGATACGATAAAACCCGATGGTAAGGATAAGAACCGAGGTCTTCTATACGATAAAACCCGATCGTAACGATAAAAACCGAGGTCTTCACGTTATACATATCAACTGAATTATCATTGGTCAAAGTTCGGAGCTTCAACCAATCAATGTTGTCGTTTTATCAGATTATTTGGGTACCATAAATATTGACGCGGCGTGGAATACGGATTCAAAATATTTTTTGACGATTTTTTTTAATCGCCCAGATGATTTTCTTTGCAGTCCGAAAACCGGTGGTATTTAAACAATAGAATGTGAGCTCTTCATCGGAAAAGATAGGAAAGTCAATTCGAATGTTTATCCTGGTTGTCAAGTGAATCAAAAGTTCTTTTTAGTACAAAATGTCTTCCAATTTTAAGTTTTGCTGATAAAATAAACTTTGTTGAATTAAAAAGAGTTTTTAAAAGTAACAGATTACATTTTAATGCATGTTATTATGTGGATATTTATGAAATGCATACGGTGCAAACTGAAATGGATCGCACAACTTTAACTTTTATATAAAAAATTGAAAAAAATCACACTATTTGTTTAAATGTATATCTTCCCATCTGCAAATTTTCAGACATGTACTGCAAGAGGTAAAGCCAAAATAAAATTAAGAAAAAGACCTATTTTTCTAGTCCGTCTTGACAACCTTCTTTTTAAAAGTACACGATTTACCTGTTGAATTCGATTATGTCATAGAACATGTTTACCTTTTCGACCGGTATCCGTAAATTGGGATCAACAGTATGTGAATTTGCATTGTATTGGAGTAAATGTCCAATTCAATATTCAGTCATCCGTTTTAAAAATAGGAATGCCTCCCATTTATCATGTTTATAATTTATTAAAGATAGAACTTGGTTGTGTCCCTTGAAAGTTTTTCATAGTTACACATTGAATTCAAATGGATCGTTATATGATAACAGTAAAATATAATTTTCAAACTAATATCTGTCGAAAGAAAAGGTAATAAACTAACATTCCTACAAGTTTCGAAAATGTACTGCAGGTATTACGCCTTGTGTGATTTTTTAAAGGTTGAGTTGACATTTTAATTTTTTCCAACGGCCAATAAGTTTCACTCGATTTGTTAAAATATGCACTTTTGTTGACCTTATAAACAACTGTTTACGCAACAGAAAAGATTCGTTAATAACATAACATGTCCAACGTATATGATAGTAGTCAAATCCATGCGTAATAAATGAAAATTGAAGATTGTTTATATGCCGTCGCCATCTTTGTTGTCATCGTTAAAAATTTAAAAACACATTAGCTGTTTTCTGCAGGGGAGATAATTGAATACCACTAGATATTAGACTGTTTGGGCCAGCTTTTCATCTACTTTTAGCACCTTTCAATCGCCCAGACAAGGTTTTAATCGCCACTGGCGAGTGGGCGACTGTCTATTTCAGGCACTGTACTGTTTATAAAATTCATGCGCATTCAATATTATACAGACGATGAAAAATTCTACAGGAGAGCCGACTCCATGATTCAAATTTCCCAAATACAGCAACCCTTACTTTAAGGATACATACAGTATGAGTCTAGACTTTTTCATTAATAAATTTACACCAATTCTTCACTAGAATGAATTTGAAACAACTTTAGCAAACTCTAAATTTAAATGACCAAGTGGTTGTGTCATATTCATAATAGAATTAAATGTTGCTCAAGTCAAATGACTAATGCCATTAGCAAATTAGACGACTATAATCATAGAAAGATCTCTCACTTTTACAAAATAATGAATGATGTAGAATGGGAACAATTAACAGTACTTTTTGTAAACTTACATATTTGGCAATTTCAGATAGACGATCTGCTGTATGGACAATAACAAGCAATGTGTAATACAAACCCATGCATTCATTCCCATTTAAAATTATTGAAAGTGAATTAAACCAACATTTCCCATCAGCTGTTGTTTGTAATGCTTGCATGGGATGTACCACATCTTGCAAATCATTTCCACTGTAAAATTAAATAAATATGCTAAATGGAATATAAAAAATAAAAATAATAGCAAATCACCGAACTTGGAAAATCAATCTCAAATGTCCATAAGACGAGACAAAATATGGAATACATACCGGAAAAATTGAAGATCGCAATGGTCCTGACTTTGTACAGGCAGTTAAAGAAGCAATAATGGCTTACTCAAATAGCACTTGCAATCCTTCTAGATGTATTTTCTGTAAAAAATCCTTTCTAGGAGTGTTACAATTTGGTCACTTTCAACATAATTCAGCATTGTTGCAATGAAGCAGTACAGCACTTCATATAAGTGATATTTTTGAGTGAGTGAGTTGGTGTTTTACGCCCGTGCAACGCTATACGGGGTATTTACAGGCGATGAACATGAAAAAGGTGATTAAATGAACATGAAATAATGATGATAAATGAAATATGGGTTGGGGTGGGAAACAAAGAACCGGTAAAATTGAAGAACCACAGGAAAAAGGGGGTGGTGGGTAGGGGCAAAAATTTAGCCTATGTGGTGCACTACCACTATTTTATCTTCGACATGCAAACATTGAAATGACTTAATATATTGAATCCTCGGCAAACACTGAAAAAAAAATATTCAATCTTCGACATGCAAACAATATTCAATTATCGGCAAATAGTAAAAAAAATATATTCGATCTTCTACATGTAAACACTGAAATGACTAAATATATTGAATTCTCGGTAAACACTGAAAAAAAATATTTTCAATCTTCGATATCCAAACATTATTCAATTCTTGGCAAATACTAGAAAAACTAAATATATTCAATCTTCGACATGCAAACACTGAAATGAATAAATATATTGAATCCTCGGCAAACACTCAAATGAATAAATATATTGAATCCTCGGCAAACACTGAAAAACAATTATTTTCAATCTTCGACATGCAAACATTATTCAATTCTCGGCAAATACTAAAAAATATGATTATATCTAATCTTCGACATGCAAACACTGAAATGACTAAATATATTGAATCCTCGGAAACATTGAAAAAAATGTATTCAATCTTCGACATCCAAACTATATTCAATTCTAGGCAAAAAATAGAAAAAAACTAAAAATATCCAATCTTCGAAATGCAAACACTGAAATGACTAAATATATCGAATCCTCGGCAAACATTGAAAAAAAAAATATATTCAATCTTCGACTTCCAAATTATATTCAATTCTCGGCAAATACTAAAAAAAATAATCTTTGACATTCAAACACTGAAATGACTAAATATATTGAATTCTCGGTAAACACTGAAAAAAATATTTTCAATCTTCGACATGCAAACAATATGCAATTCTCGGCAAATACTAAAAAAATAAATAAATTTTATCTTCCACATGCAAACACATAAATGACTAAATATATTGAATCCTCGGCAAACACTGAAAAAAAATATTTTCAATCTTCGACATGCAAACAATATTCAATTATCGGCAAATAGTAAAAAAAATATATTCGATCTTCTACATGTAAACACTGAAATGACTTAATATATTGAATTCTCGGAAAACACGGAAAAAAATATATTCTATCTTCGACATCCAAATTATATTCAATTCTCGGCAAATACTAGAAAAACTAAATATATTCAATCTTTGACATACAAACATTGAAATGACTAAATATATTGAATCCTCGGCAAACACTGAAAAAACAATATTTTCAATCTTCGACATGCAAACAATATGCAATTCTCGGCCAATACTAAAAAATATAATTATATTTAATCTTCGACATGCAAACACTGAAATGACTAAATATATTGAATCCTCGGCAAACACTAAAAAAAACAAATATTTTTAATCTTCGCCATGCAAACAATGTTCAATTCTCGGCAAATACTAAAAAAATAAATATATTTAATCTTCGACATGCAAACACTGAAATGAATAAATATGTTGAATCCTCGGCAAACACTAAAAAAAATATTTTCAATCTTCATCACTCCCTTTTCCAGTGGCTGTCAAAACTCTACAGTTTCCTCATCAACAGGAACATGTCAAATTGAATGGTGCTCTTAACTGTGCCAGCTACTTCATTGCCAAGCAATGACAATGCATATGCCTCTGACTGGCTCAATCCTCGGTATATGACCACATCTCTGTGTAAAATAACAAATGATTTGTTATGCATTTTACCTTAAAACCTTCTCTTTATTTCCAATTATAAATATTTTCTTTAAATGTCATGTTGAGATTTTGTATAGCCAAGAAAGGACCATGGGTAAGAAAATGTATTTCAGCACATATGTGCAAAGAAATTGCAAATATATAATCAAACATATTATTGAACGATTCATCAAATTATCATTGAAAATTATAAATATTTAGATGGAATTAAATACAAAAGCTGGTAATTCTATAGGTGTTCATACTTCAAGGTTTTGACAAATGAATAGATTCCAAAAATACATGTAATGCAGGAGGCAAAATTTCCCGTCCCTACCTACCCATCACTCCTTTTTCCAGTGGCAGTCAAAACTCTTCTACCCGATTGGCCTTGTGTCCTCGTTTCCTCCACTTCATCATCATTTCATGTCCATTGTATCACCACTTTCATGTTCATCTCCCGGATATAGCCGAAATCGCGCTGCTTGGGAGTAAAGCAATAACTAACTAACTAACTAACAAAAATACATGCTTATTAAGATGTAATAATCAGTATAATCCGGAGGCTTTTAGATCAAAGTTAATTGACATTTTAACAAAAAGTAAATAAATACGAAAGTAAGGCAACGATAATATGAAGTGGTAATGTAATGTATTTGATATACCCCTCAATTCATTTTTTTAATTGAGTAGATGTTTGTGTTTCTGTGTTTCTTGTTTGTTTGTTTCGTTTTGTGTTGACCGGTTTGCCTTCGCTCTTTAGGCTTCAGAATGCCTCTTTGTTTCTTTGTCATAAAAGTTGTATATTCTTATTGTGGTAACACATATAAAATATAACTTCGCTTGAAATGTTCTACGTCTGGATACTTCTCATGCAATTCTTTTAAGGCTTGAAGTGTATTATTCCCATCTATTATTTCAACTTTAGCCTGACCTCTTTCTATATCTTCGATGGTTGTTGTTTTACTAACCATTCCTGTTGCCTCAGGCAGGTTTGTTTCTTGACCATTTTCATAGGCCATTTTCAATTTCCGTTTTAAATCGGTTGCATGAAAAGGGTCAATGGGCCTAATGCTGTGATTGCTAGTTGCAAAGTCCAGCAGTTCAATGGGAATCGTGAATAAACCCATTCTTCTAGTGTTTGCACCATAAATTAGTGTATTGATATTCTGAAATTTAAAAGTTATTTATTTTATTTATTAGCAAGGGTTTAGGTTTGCCAACAGATCGTAATATATCTACGACATCAAAACACATACGTCCCGTGCGGGGCCCGGGTGGCGAATAGGCCCGCAGCAGAGCCTAGCTTGTCGTAAGAGGCGACTAAGGGTCTTGGGATTCTGACGTCGGGTCAGTGCTCAGCCCACAGAGCGACCAAGTGTGTACCCTAGGTGGCTGAATAGGGTAGCCCTCGTCCGCGGGGGTTGTCAGGTCTATAATACGGAAACCCTGACCGCCGACCATAGTGGGCCAACGTGTGTGGAGAGTGCCACGCTTCATGCACGTAAAAGACCCCTTTGTGGACCGCCCAGTAGTGCACCACATAGGCTAAATTTTCCGCCCCTACCCACCTCTCCCCTTTTTCCTGTGGTTCTTCAAAATTTACCGGTCCTTTGTTTCCCACCCCATCTCCATATTTCATTTATCATCATCATTTCATGTTCATTTTATCATCCTTTTCATGTTCATCGCCTGTAAATAACCTATATAGCGTTGCACGGGCGTAAAACACCAACTCACTCACTCACTCAAAACACATACAATTTAAATGGACAGATCGATGTCTTATTTGATAACATCGGTATTCTCGAAGCTATCGTTGGGCTAAGTCGCGCCTATAGACCATAAAGACACACCATAGTCTTAAGTCGTGTCTCTAATATATCCTTTTTTAGGCTTCGATCACATTTCAGGATAAAATTAAGAATACTTAGTTGTGTAACATTTTAAATGTTACATATCTTATTCATTGTTTTTTGTTTCGTTTTCAGTGTTATCAGTCATTATTTCATGTAAGAGCGCCTCTGATGTGTCTGGAATAGACGAAACACAGGTCAGGCGTTGCAAAATGTATAAATTTTATTGTATTTCCGATAATAAATATTATCAATAAAAATGTTAATTTAGGACGCATCTGAAAGAGTAAATTTTTTCGTTGCACGAAAAACTGCCAAGAATAAAAACTTTTCTCCGTACTTAGTATAAAAATAATACAAAGCAAAAATATTCACGTTAACGGAATAATTACTAAAAGCAATAGGTTAAGCGAATATAAACTTGCTTGAAACAATATTTACAGTAGCAGTTTCAGCTTTGTCCCCTTGTTCTCCTTCTTCTCCATCCAAGTTACTCTTTGGGTCTGACTGGGCTGTACTTTTGTCTTTACAATTGTCGATCTTTAAAAAAAATAGCATAAAAATAATACATAACGTTAGAAATATCATTTACATGAATAATATAAATGCATTATGGGGCTAATTTTAGTCATACAGCATGAAATTATTATGTATAATAAGATGTGTGATACAGCCAACATTTACAATGGCAATTTGAAAACAGTCAGCAGTCTTGGCCTCGGATTTAAAAAAACATTTTGTATGATCTAAAACCTAAAATACCAATGAAAGCCCCAGCTCTTTCTAAGCAAAAAAAAAAAAACTAATAACACAGAATCAACGAGTACATATATATATATAAAATTTGATCGAGATTTCTTGCTTAGGATAAGCACATACAAGTGGCGGGGTTTAACTAGTGTTTTGTTTTCCAACCTTCCCCTGTTGATAATCTTGCACAAAACATAAATCACACTATAACCAATCGACAAAATTCAATTCAACAAGTCTCAGAGTGAACCCAAGACAAAACACTACACGAAAACAACAAGGCGTAGAGAACCCTTCAAGTTACTGACAATTAGCTAAGAAGCATTTATCGATGGATGTAAAAAATCAAATGTATCGAATTTATATTCAACACATCATTTCAAAACAATCAATCATTTGGTGATGTACCATCACACAAACCGGCGAACTTGATCGCTGTATGAATATACTAGAAAATGGCACTAAACTCCAAAGTTAAGATCTATATATGATATATGCTATACCAAATCCATATTCCCAAATGCATGATATTTTAAACGTCTAATATTGAAAAGCAAAAACTTAACTGCTTCCACTAACTCGTTAGCATTGGTAATTGATGGGAGCGCTTTTGAAAATGCCGTTGCAGTGTAATTAAAGTCATATAATGCAAGAGTTATGTCCTCCGTTTCATAATGAATCTTTAAAACAAAAATACATGTATCATAAATAGAAATGACCACACAGTTCCAGGCAATGCCATAGCTACGCTCGACGCGATTTTCGCCTGATAAAGACTCACAATCTAAAATAGTGAAATGCGAATGCACCGTGTTGGGATAAATGTTACGTTCCACGCACGTTAAAGAACCCTCCTGCAGGTTTCGGTAAGAGTAGGACCCGTAGGATCCCCATGCAGGAGGCTAAATTTCCCGTCCCTACCCATCAATCCTTTTTCCAGTGGTAGAACTCTCCTACCCGATTGGCCTTGTGTCCCCATTTCCTCCACTTCATCATCATTTCATGTTCATTGTATCACCACTTTCATGTTCATCTCCCGGATATAGCCGAAATCATGTGCTTTGGAGTAAAGTTATAACTAACTATCTAAATCAGGTAGGTCTGATGGCATAGAAGTTGAGAAAGATTATAATTCACACAACCCTTCAACAAGGGATAGTATTTGTGAAACACTTACTTTTAAGACCATTTTAACTGTTGTGAACAAAAATATATTTATTTCAATATTAAATGAATCAAACCACCCAGTCGTGCAATGTTGAGAGCAATAGAACTTCTTCATGCACATTAATTTTAGGTTTTGTACATACATTTTAACAGTTTGCAAATAATGGTCTTCCCAAAGGCCAAATTATCCCTCTTTCCTAACATGTTGTATTTTGCAATCACACTATTGGTCATACATCTGTAAATATAAAAATTGATAATATTAGAAAATATTTAAAACTTTTTATTGAAGCCTTAATACTAAGTCATAATACAATATATTTAAGAGGCATTCTCTGTAACCATGTACACTTTTGTATAAGGGGTGTGGCACGCATGGTCGCGGATTTTGATAAAACTTTGCACATTTGCTCCGTACAAGGACTTATGAAGAAAAATGGGTCAAAAAGTAATTAACATGATTTGGTTGCTATGGTAACGGGTCACCCTATTTTTCCCTCCAAAATCAGACTTTTCAAGAGTAAAAATGCTCATTATTCAATTAGACATGGTGCCATTAATACACATTGGTAACACAAATGTAGGTTTGTTTGATAAAATTGATCATAATATGTATCTAACAAAATGTAAATCACTTTTAAAAACTAAATTCTGATTGGCCAATAGTTACATTAAACAAGAGGCTCCCAGGAGCCTGAATCGCTCACCTGACATGTGTGCCTGAAGTAAAGGTTATAAGGCAAAATCTATTTAACGTTGAAAGGGTCATAAGATTAATAAGGGGGTCATCTGACAATATGGTGGATCTAAAGGTGCTGATCACTTTTGTTCTCAATCAAAATCTAAAAATCTGTCACCCTTTTTGAGTTATTTGCAAAAAAATACAGAATTTATTGTCTGGAACTTTGTTGTCATTTGTATTTCGAACACACGTGAAGGTTAGCACTGCTGGTGGAGTTTAAATTCCCCGAGGTTAGCCCGCTCCGGCACCAACACTTTTGAGTTGGAGAATACATCAAAGCTTTAAATTACCCGTCTAAATTTAAAAATTGTTTAAACCCTAAGGTTCTTCCTACCCCAGACATAGGTTGAATATCTTAGTAATAATTTGGTTCCCCAGTTTGGTATTTTTGGTTATACTGTTCTATGCTCTTCATATAATTACAGTGTTTGGCATTTTCATTTTTTTGGGTAGAGCGCCTCTGATGAGTCTTAAATAGACAAAACGCGCGTCAGGCGTAGCAAAATTTATTGTCTGGAACTTTGTTGTCATTTGTATTTCGAACACACGTGAAGGTTAGCACTGCTGGTGGAGTTTAAATTCCCCGAGGTTAGCCCGCTCCGGCACCAACACTTTTGAGTTGGAGAATACATCAAAGCTTTAAATTACCCGTCTAAATTTCAAAATTGTTTAAACCCTAAGGTTCTTCCTACCCCAGACATAGGTTGAATATCTTAGTAATAATTTGGTTCCCCAGTTTGGTATTTTTGGTTATACTGTTCTATGCTCTTCATAGAATTACAGTGTTTGGCATTTTCATTTTTTTGGGTAGAGCGCCTCTGATGAGTCTTGAATAGACGAAACGCGCGTCAGGCGTAGCAAAATTTATTGTCTGGAACTTTGTTGTCATTTGTATTTCGAACACACGTGAAGGTTAGCACTGCTGGTGGAGTTTAAATTCCCCGAGGTTAGCCCGCTCCGGCATTTTGAGTTGGAGAATACATCAAAGCTTTAAATTACCCGTCTAAATTTCAAAATTGTTTAAACCCTAAGGTTCTTCCTACCCCAGACATAGGTTGAATATCTTAGTAATAATTTGGTTCCCCAGTTTGGTATTTTTGGTTATACTGTTCTATGCTCTTCATATAATTACAGTGTTTGGCATTTTCATTTTTTTGGGTAGAGCGCCTCTGATGAGTTTTGAATAGACGAAACGCGCGTCAGGCGTAGCAAAATTTATTGTCTGGAACTTTGTTGTCATTTGTATTTCGTAGAAGCCAAGAAATCTGTTACGAAACATTGTCTATTTTTGACCCATAAAAAGTCTAAGTCAGCTCAGAAAACAGGAAGTAGATAATGGATTGACCTGGAAATGGGAGGCACGGTATAACTAATCATGCTGAAGCTGTGTTCCAAATTTGAAACCAATCCATCCAGTAGAAGCCATGAAATCTGTTACGAAAAATTTCACTTTTCAACTTTTTTACCCTAAAAAGTCTAAGTCGGCTCGAAAAACAGGAAGTATATGATGGGCTGACCTGGAAAGGGGAGGCACGGTATAACTCATCATGTTGAAGCTGTGTACCAAATTTGAAACCAATCTTTCCAGTAGAAGACGAGAAATCTGTTACGAAAAATTTCACATTTCAATTTTTTTTCCTAAAAAAGTCTAAGTCGGCTTGGAAAACAGGAAGTTGATGATGGACTGACCTGGAAAGGGTAGGCATAGTATAACTCATCATGCTGTAGCTATGTATCAAATTTGAAACCAATTCATCCAGTAGAAGCAGAGAAATTGGACCGGACGGACAAACGGACGGACGGACAAGGTGATTGCAATATAGCCCCCTTTCTTACGAGTGGGGGTATCATTATGCTATTAGAGACAACATATGTTTAGTGATTATGAACTTGTCTATCTCGTTAAGATAATGAAGACTTGACAGATTTGCTGATCATATTTAGATAAGCCCCATGTGCCCATGATGAGGTGCAATATGATCAGGTCATTGCCTGATGCTGATACAGTACTTGAACCGATCAATGCAACACTTTGACGGATCGATGACGGATTGATGACGCGTTTGGACCGGATTGATGACTGATTGATGACGGATTGGTGAATGATTGGTGATGCGTTGTTGACTGATTGATGACGGATCGGACGGATAGGACGGATGACGGATACCATAGGTAACCGGGCTATCGATCCGTTATTTTGACTGATACGATCGATCGGTATAATTAGAAAACTCTTCTGTGAAACGAAGTTATCGTTTATACCTATACGTTTATAACATATATAACGCAACACAAACCAGTCACGGCATTAATTTAATTTGTTTTAAATAAATTATGCTATAGTGTTAAATATAAGACATACATTTTCTTTTTAAATGTGTTAATATTATTAATCTAATGAATTTAATAATTGTTTACATAGTACTTCCTTTAAACTAAATAGGCAAAGTTCGTGTTCTTTTCTTCTATAAAAATAATACTAATATAATTTTATTTCATTTGTTCTGATTTTTAAATACAAAAACAGAAAGTGTGCTGAAAAATCTTTAAAATGTAAAAAGGTTGAGCTTAGAACAATTATTTCAACAATTTGTAACATATAATTAAGAACAAATAATTCAGGAGATATCAATAATCTAGTAAATTTTATTTAATTTTTTTTTAATTCACTGTGTTAAATTTGTTTGGATAGGAATATAGATCACATTTGCAAATTTCTTATGTAAAACATATGAAACTTTAGTAAAATCTTATATTTAAGCATAAAATTATATGACGGTTTGATAAAATTGGCAAGAAATTGTTTGCGAAACAACTTTTTACATCAGGTTTGACACATTAATGCTAAGACAACTTGAAAAGTTGCATAATTACATATTGCTGACTTAAAAAATAAGGTTCATAAAGTTAAGAGATTATGAAGAAAGTTTGTTCGCAAAGGAATATAGATCACATTTGCAAATTTCTTATGTAAAATATATGAAACTATAGTAAAATCTTCTATTTGAGCATAAAATAATATGACGGTTTAATAAAATTGCCAAGAAAATGTTTGCGAAACAACTTTTTACATCAGGTTTGACACATTAATGCTAAGACAACTTGAAAAATTGCATAACTACATATTGCTGACTTAAAAAATAAGGTTCATAAAGTTAAGAGATTATGAAGAAAATTTGTTCGCAAAGGAATATAAATATAGATCACATTTGCAAATTTCTTATGTAAAATATATGAAACTATAGTAAAATCTTCTATTTGAGCATAAAATTATATGACGGTTTAATAAAATTGCCAAGAAAATGTTTGTGAAACAACTTTTTACATCAGGTTTGACACATTAATGCTAAGACAACTTGAAAAGTTGCATAACTACATATTGCTGACTTAAAAAATAAGGTTCATAAAGTTAAGAGATTATGAAGAAAGTTTGTTCGCAAAGGAATATAGATCACATTTGCAAATTTCTTATGTAAAATATATGAAACTATAGTAAAATCTTCTATTTGAGCATAAAATTATATGACGGTTTAATAAAATTGCCAAGAAAATGTTTGTGAAACAACTTTTTACATCAGGTTTGACACATTAATGCTAAGACAACTTGAAAAGTTGCATAACTACATATTGCTGACTTAAAAAATAAGGTTCATAAAGTTAAGAGATTATGAAGAAAATTTGTTCGCAAAGGAATATAGATCACATTTGCAAATTTCTTATGTAAAATATATGAAACTATAGTAAAATCTTCTATTTGAGAATAAAATTATATGACAGTTTAATAAAATTGACAAGAAAATGTTTGCCAAACAACTTTTTTCATCAGGTTTGACACATTAATACTAAGACAACTTGAAAAGTTGCATAACTACATATTGCTGACTTAAAAAATAAGGTTCATATAGTAAAGTGAGTGAGTGAGTTGGTGTTTTACGCCCGTGCAACGCTATATAGGTTATTTACAGGCGATGAACATGAAAAGGATGATAAAATGAACATGAAATGATGATGATAAATGAAATATGGGGATGGGGTGGGAAACAAAGGACCGGTAAATTTTGAAGAACCATAGGAAAAAGGGGAGAGGTGGGTAGGGTCGGAAAATTTAGCCTATGTGGTGCACTACTGGGCGGTCCACAAAGGGGTCTTTTACGTGCATGAAGCGTGGCACTCTCCACACACGTTGGCCCACTATGGTCGGCGGTCAGGGTTTCCGTATTATAGACCTGACAACCCCCGCGGACGAGGGCTACCCTATTCAGCCACCTAGGGTACACACTTGGTCGCTCTGTGGGCTGAGCACCGACCCGACGTCGGAATCCCAAGACCCTTAGTCGCCTCTTACGACAAGCTAGGCTCTGCTGCGGGCCTATTCGCCACCCGGGCCCCGCACGGGACCATATAGTAAAGAGACTATAAAGAAAATTTGTTCGCAAAGGAATATAGATCACATTTACAAATTTCTTATGTAAAATATATGAAACTATAGTAAAATCTTCTATTTGAGCATAAAATAATATGACGGTTTAATAAAATTGCCAAGAAAATGTTTGCGAAACAACTTTTTACATCAGGTTTGACACATTAATGCTAAGACAACTTGAAAAATTGCATAACTACATATTGCTGACTTAAAAAATAAGGTTCATAAAGTTAAGAGATTATGAAGAAAATTTGTTCGCAAAGGAATATAAATATAGATCACATTTGCAAATTTCTTATGTAAAATATATGAAACTATAGTAAAATCTTCTATTTGAGCATAAAATTATATGACGGTTTAATAAAATTGCCAAGAAAATGTTTGTGAAACAACTTTTTACATCAGGTTTGACACATTAATGCTAAGACAACTTGAAAAGTTGCATAACTACATATTGCTGACTTAAAAAATAAGGTTCATAAAGTTAAGAGATTATGAAGAAAGTTTGTTCGCAAAGGAATATAGATCACATTTGCAAATTTCTTATGTAAAATATATGAAACTATAGTAAAATCTTCTATTTGAGCATAAAATTATATGACGGTTTAATAAAATTGCCAAGAAAATGTTTGTGAAACAACTTTTTACATCAGGTTTGACACATTAATGCTAAGACAACTTGAAAAGTTGCATAACTACATATTGCTGACTTAAAAAATAAGGTTCATAAAGTTAAGAGATTATGAAGAAAATTTGTTCGCAAAGGAATATAGATCACATTTGCAAATTTCTTATGTAAAATATATGAAACTATAGTAAAATCTTCTATTTGAGAATAAAATTATATGACAGTTTAATAAAATTGACAAGAAAATGTTTGCCAAACAACTTTTTTCATCAGGTTTGACACATTAATACTAAGACAACTTGAAAAGTTGCATAACTACATATTGCTGACTTAAAAAATAAGGTTCATATAGTAAAGTGAGTGAGTGAGTTGGTGTTTTACGCCCGTGCAACGCTATATAGGTTATTTACAGGCGATGAACATGAAAAGGATGATAAAATGAACATGAAATGATGATGATAAATGAAATATGGGGATGGGGTGGGAAACAAAGGACCGGTAAATTTTGAAGAACCATAGGAAAAAGGGGAGAGGTGGGTAGGGTCGGAAAATTTAGCCTATGTGGTGCACTACTGGGCGGTCCACAAAGGGGTCTTTTACGTGCATGAAGCGTGGCACTCTCCACACACGTTGGCCCACTATGGTCGGCGGTCAGGGTTTCCGTATTATAGACCTGACAACCCCCGCGGACGAGGGCTACCCTATTCAGCCACCTAGGGTACACACTTGGTCGCTCTGTGGGCTGAGCACCGACCCGACGTCGGAATCCCAAGACCCTTAGTCGCCTCTTACGACAAGCTAGGCTCTGCTGCGGGCCTATTCGCCACCCGGGCCCCGCACGGGACCATATAGTAAAGAGACTATAAAGAAAATTTGTTCGCAAAGGAATATAGATCACATTTACAAATTTCTTATGTAAAATATATGAAACTTTAGTAAAATCTTATATTTGAGCATAAAATTATATGACGGTTTAATAAAATTGCCAAGAAAATGTTTGCGAAACAACTTTTTTCATCAGGTTTGACACATTAATGCTAAGATAAGTTGAAAAGTTGCATAACTACATATTGCTGACTTAAAAAATAAGGTTCATATAGTAAAGAGACTATAAAGAAAATTTGTTCGCAAAGGAATATAGATCACATTTACAAATTTCTTATGTAAAATATATGAAACTATAGAAAAATCTTCTATTTGAGCATAAAATTATATGACGGTTTAATAAAATTGACAAGAAAATGTTTGCGAAACAACTTTTTTCATCAGGTTTGACACATTAATGCTAAGATAAGTTGAGTGAGTGAGTGAGTTGGTGTTTTACGCCCGTGCAACGCTATATAGGTTATTTACAGGCGATGAACATGAAAAGGATGATAAAATGAACATGAAATGATGATGATAAATGAAATATGGGGATGGGGTGGGAAACAAAGGACCGGTAAATTTTGAAGAACCACAGGAAAAAGGGGAGAGGTGGGTAGGGTCGGAAAATTTAGCCTATGTGGTGAAATAAATGAAACTTTAGTAAAATCTTATATTTGAGCATAAAATTATATGACGGTTGAATAAAGTTTACATGAAATTGTTTGCGAAACAACTATTTTCATCAGATTTGACACATAAATACTATAATATTTTGAAAACTTGAAAATAAGGTTCATATTTTACCAGTTTTAAGAGATTATAAGGAAAATTTATTTTCATTATAGAATTGTTAAGACCAAACATTTCTTTATATGCAAGCTACAAATGTATAAGAAATTAAAAATCTGATGTTTGAGCCTAATATTATATGATGGTTTTATAACAATCACAAAAAATTGTTTTCAAAATAACTTTATGACAAGATTTTAAATGAGTTATTTTGAAATATGATATATTTGACATAAAAAATCGTATGAATTTTCGCATTTTAAAACAGAAATGTGTTATGTCTTTACATTAAAGTTAGACTTTAATATTTATTTAAGCACAATTCGGCTGTGCTTTGTAATATTCTATGTTTAATTATTGATATAAAACACGTCTAATGTCCCGCTTTTACATTTATTTATATAAATTTCTATTTTATTCAAAGATTTTATGCATTCGATCAAGGAGTCACGTGATACAATAAGCAAAACGAACTTTAAAATTCCGTATTTTAGATTGAATTGACGCGTGACGGATTGGTAAATTGCATCATGGGATGCATTTGACGGATAGGATCGGACGGATTGGTGACTGATCGATGACGGATTGGTGACTGGTTGATGACGGATCGGTGAATGATTGAGACCGGATCGATGACTGATTGGTGACTGATTGATGACGCGTGACGGATCGCAAAAACTGTTGCATTGATCGGTTCAAGTACTGTAACAACATTTACAATAATAACCACTGGCTTGTGAATTCACGAGCTCTCTCCCTGCAAAAAGATTGAGAATGAGATATGACAGATACGGACTTATAGCAAGTCTATAGTTCAATATGTTTTTATTGTATAAACTTATTTATTTAACATATTATTTTGCAGGGAGCCGAAAATATAATGTCAAAAGAAAATAAAAGAGGTGAGATATCGAATCGGCATATATAATTTTTAGCTCACCTGGACCGAAGGTCCAGGTGAGCTATTGCCATCACTTGGCGTCCGTCGTCGTCGTCGTCCGTCGTCGTTAACTTTTCTTTGAAAATCTTCTCCTCCGAAACTACTGAAGGGATTGCTTTGAAACTTAGCACACTTCATCTATGGGATGTCCTCTACCA
Source organism: Arcuatula senhousia (assembly GCA_963971305.1). NCBI lineage: Eukaryota > Metazoa > Mollusca > Bivalvia > Mytilida > Mytilidae > Arcuatula > Arcuatula senhousia. The sequence goes on from OZ020306.1 coordinate 57,566,551, forward strand.
AGATTGCACAAATGGTGACCGCCGTCCAAACAACATGGCCGCCGTTACTAAAAATAGACCAGGGGGGTCAGACTACTGTTTTTGGCTTGTAAATCAAAAAGTATAAGAGATAGATGAAATCTGATGTCACGCTACTGCTTCAGCATCAAAAGCTCTACAACAGTCTCCATTGAGTCGAAGTTGTCAGATGACCCCTTATAGGAGTTACGGGCCCTTAAAGGTGAATAAAAGCGTTTTTTCATGTTTTTGACCTATAGTATGAAAACTATTGCAGATAGAGAAAAGCTGTTGCTTGCTTAAATGTTCAGCTCATTTAGCTCTACAAAAGTCTCCATAGGGTCGAAGTTGTCAGATGACCCTTATAGGGGTTACGGCCCCTAAAATGATGTTTTTTTCATGTTTTTGGCATACAGAAAGAAAACTATAGCAGATAGAGAAAAGCTGTTGCTTGCTAAAATGTTCATTTCATTTAGCTGTACAAAAGTCTCCATAGGGTCGAAGTTGTCAGATGACCCCTTATAGGGGTTACGGCCCCTAAAATGATGTTTTTTCATGTTTTTGGTCTACAGAAAGAAAACTATAGCATATAGAGAGAAGCTGTTGCTTGCTTAAATGTTCACTTCATTTAGCTGTACAAAAGTCTCCTTAGGGTCGATGTTGTCAGATGACCCCTTATAGGGGTTACGGCCCCTAAAATGATGTTTTTTTATGTTTTTGGCCTATAGATAAAAAACTAGCAGATAGAGAAAAGCTGTTGCTTGCTTAAATGTTGAGCTAATTTAGCTGTACAAAAGTTTCATAGGGTCGAAGTTGTCAGATGACCCCTAATAGGGGTTACGGCCCCTAAAATTGTTTTTTCATGTTTTTGGCCTAAAGAAAGAAAACTATAGCAGATAGAGAAAAGCTGTTGCTTGCTTAAATGTTCAGTTCATTTAGCTGTACAAAAGTCTCAATAGGATCGAAGTTGTCAGATGACCCTTAATAGGGGTTACGGTCCCTAAAATAACCTTTTTCATGTTTTTGGCCTATAGAATGAAAACTATAGCAGATAGAGAAAAGCTGTTGCTTGCTTAAATGTTCAGTTTATTTAGCTCTTCAAAAGTCTTAATAGGATCGAAGTTGTCAGATGATCCCTTACAGGGGTTACAGCCCCTAAAATTATGTTTTTTCATGCTTTTGGCCTATCGAATGAAAACTACAGCAGATAAAGAAAAGCTGTTGCTTGCTTAAATGTTCACTCCATAGGGTCGATGTTGTCAGATGACCCCTTATAGGGGTTACGCCCCCTAAAATAACGGTTTTTCGTGTTTTTGGCTTATAGAATGAAAACTATAGTAGATAAAGAAAAACTGTTGCTTGCTTAAATGTTCAGCTCATGTAGCTCTACAAAATATAGGGTTGACATCAAGACCAGGTGAGCGATTTAGGCTCCTGGGAGCCTCTTGTTTTTTTCACTATACATGTATGAAGATACTAATTTTTTTAAAACGTGGATCGATTTCATTTTTTTTTTATTATTTAGACAAAGAAGAATTGGCATTCTCATAATGCATGCCAAGGCTTATTAGCATAAAAGGATAAAATATATATTAACTAACTGTACTTTTCTTTCTTCGTGTTTTTTAGAAAGACTGAATGAATTGTATAAAAAGAATGCAAACGAAAGCACAGAGAATGGCGAACAAGTTCACAATCTTGTTTTAACAACGGAAGACATTGATGGTAAGATCGCTAATCAAGCTAATGTTACGAGTGATAAGTCTACAAAGAGACCTTGGAAAATACATTTGTTAATATCGTACAAAATTTTAAATGACAACAAATTTAAATCTAAGGGGGTAAAGATAATTGCTAACGTAGAGAAAAAGAACAATTCGTGAAACTAAACTTAAATCTCCTTATTTTGCAGTGTCTCATGAGAAATGTCTTGGCCACTCTCCTGAATAGATTAACGTATCAAATGACGATGATAGTGAAATTGGTAAGATTAGACAGAAGATAGTTATTTAAATTTAAATCCGTGTGCTCGCCTGTTACCCTCTACTTCTTATAGAAACTGCATCAATACATATTTGAGTAGATTTTACCCCACACACGTAAGAATATTTATTAAAAAACACAATCATAAACTTTACTTATTACGAATGATTATAATCAAGGTATGTTTACCCTTTCACAGTATGGTCAATTTCAATTTGACATTAGTTTGTTATGCTGATTTCAAAGATTAAATTGATATCATTTATTTATGTATTGCTTTTTGAAGATGGTTAGTCAATAAACATACATTTTACACATGTATGGATACATCTGTATTAGAAACGAATTAAAAATTGCCCGATCGGGCTTGTCCTATATGTCCTATAATTAACAAGTAAATATTATCGACCTTATATTTATGTTTGCTTTCCCCGACAGAATCACATATTCTCAACCTGAAAATTGATACATATTCCAGTAGCACGTCCTATTACAGTGCCCCCACACCCGAGATTGGTACTATACATGTAATTCTATAAATAAATATGTCCAATAATTGATTTAGAAAAATAAACTCTTAATGTGAAAGCGCAATCATATTCTTATCAGACTGAATGTCTGACATATTTTACTTTAGTTAACGTTTTACTCCCAAGCAGCACGATTTCGGCTATATCCGGGAGATGAACATGAAAGTGGTGATACAATGAACATGAAATGATGATGAAGTGGAGGAAATGGGGACACAAGGCCAATCGGGTAGGAGAGATTTGAATGCCACTGGAAAAGGGAGTAATGGTTAGGGACGGGAAATTTTGCCTCCTGCATGGGGATCCTTCGGGTCCTACTCTTACCGAGACCTGCAGCAGGGTTCTTTAACGTGCTGCGGGCCTATTCGCCTCCCGGGCCCCGCACGGGACCGAGATCAATAAGGTCTTCCCTTTGGAAAGGGAAAGACCTTAATAAAGAGGGTAGATTGGACTATTTCTGGGTTTTTAGGGTTTGTACCGTCTACATATGGTCAAATAAGGTACATTTACCCAAAAGTAACATTTATTGGTGAAAAATGGCAAATTTCCAAATTTTCAAAAAGGGGGGATGAAATGTCAACTTTGTTATTTCTGACATTTGAGGACTTTTAATCAATAAAATTTGTTGAAATAGTGAAAGTAAGTTGATTTGACATTGAAAAATTATTCAAGGTGATACAGTGGCTTAGAACAGTTTTCACCAAAATCAATGTTGCGACACCATTTTTTCATATTCCCCCCCCCCCAAAAAAAATGTGTTCAACTGAGAAGACATCATCACTTTATATAATGTAAAAAAAGTTCTGAAAAAGGTTACATTTTATTTGAGTTATTACCCAATGAAAAATAAGACTCGTTTTTTTGAAAATCTACAAATAATGACCTTGACCTTTGACCTTGAACTCATTTTGTAGATCTCAATGAGAGAAACATTTTTATATTGGTTGTGTGTTTCTAATTGTTATGGTTTTTGAGTTATAGCGAAAACAAAATTTCAATGGCGGCCATTTTGAAAATGATTGACCAAAATGTTTTTTTTTACTCCGGATATGAAATCTGGACTGCTTAATCTATTTGAAAACCAAATTTCATCAAAATCGGACAACTTTGACATTTTATCAAACTTTGCGCCAATAGCGCGCGCAATCAGGAAGTTAAATAAACAAATATTTTTTCGTGATGATTCGTTGCCATGAGTCTTATAACAGTTTCCAGTTTAAATTTTTGATATCTGTTACTATCTAGGAGGAGATCTGAACACAAGGGTAAACAACGTTTTGCGCGATTGTGCCGTAACTAAGAATAGTTGAGCGTCAGGCCCTAAGTCACGTCGATTCATGGCAGTGCTGAATATGTGTGCCAAATTTCTTAAAAATCGGTCAAGGCAATTTTTTTACGGTAAGAGTAGACCCGTAGGATCCCCATGCAGGAGGCAAAATTTTCCGTCCCTACCCATCACTCCTTTTTCCAGTGGCAGTCAAAACTCTCCTACCCGATTGGCCTTGTGTCCTTATTTCCTCCACTTCATCATCATTTCATGTTCATTGTATCACCATTTTCATGTTCATCTCCCGGATATAGCCGAAATCGTGCTGCTTTGGAGTAAAGCAATAACTAACTTACTAACTTTTTCCGGACCAGCTTTAACTTGTTCTTGAACGCATGTGGTAGTTAGTTATCATTGATTATTTGATATTATATTCAAAAAAAAAAAGCTTATTTATATTTTCCTCAAGTGATAAAAAAAAAAATAGCAACTAATAGTACGCAATTTTCCTTAAATTTTTTTTTTTGAAAAAAGTTATAGTCTTCCCTAAGTAGTCAATGTATATTCGTTTAACTCCGTAGATGTTATTGCCGGTGTCGTCCTTGTCTGGCCGGTGGCTACACAGACACGATATACCATATACGGGTACCCCGCTGTTAACTTATCCTGTTATCAGGCTGAGTGTGAAGAAGTGGTAGGGAGCCGGTAGCCACCTTACATAATATATGGTTAATGTTGTGTTTTATTTTAATTATTTAGTTTAGTTTTGCTGTTGTTCATTACTATAATTATTCAGATATACTTGTTCTTTCAGTTATTAGCTCACCTGACCCGAAGGGTCATGTGAGCTATTGCCATCACTTTGCGTCCGTCGTCCGTCCGTCGTCCGTCGTCCGTCGTCCGTTAGCTTTTTTCAAACATCTTCTTCTGTGAAACTGCTTGGCCAATTGCAGCCAAACTTGATATGGTTGTTCCTTATGGTATTGTGCAAAAAGTTTGCGTTGGGATTTTTGATACGTCAAAAAACATGGCTACTGTTACTAAAAATAGAACAGGGGGGTCAAATACAGTTTTTTGCAAATAACTCAAAAACGGTGACAGATATCAAAATTCTGGCATAGGGTAAAAGTGATCAGCACCTCAAGATCTACCTGCCCTGAAATTTTCAAGAAGATCCAACAACCGGTGCAGGAGTTATTGCCCTTTTTCTGGATTTTTTCAAAATTTTGCACTTATTTAGCCCTATATCTTAATAACTATACAAGATATTTTAAAAATTCAAATTGCATATGATTAAGCACATTAAGATCTACATTTCATGTAATTAGGTCAAAGCTGTGGAACCATTTCTTTTAGGAGTTATGGCCCTTAAAGTGTCAAAATTTACCATATTTCATTACTTTTTCCCTGAATTTCAAAGATTAACTTGTCTGACACCATACATCCAACTTCAACCAAACTTGGCACAGTTGTTTAATGGCATAAATGCTACAAGTGTAATGTTCAGATTTTTGATCGTCAAAAAATATGGCCGCCATGGCTAAAAATAGAACATAGGGGTAAATTGCAGTTTTTTGCTAATAACTCAAAAATGGTTACAGATATCAAAATTCTGATTGGAGACAAAAGTGATCAGCATCTGAAGATCTACCTGCTCTGAAAGTTTCAAGGAGATCCAACAATTGATGTAGGAGTTATTGCCCTTTTTCTGGATTTTTTCAAAATTTTTCACTTATTTAGCCATATATCTTAAAAACTATACAAGATATTTCAAAAATTTAAGTTGCATATGATCAAGCACATCAAGATCTACATTTCATATATCTAGGTTAAAGCTGTAGGACCATTTCTATTAGGAGTTATTGTCCTTAAAAGAACAAAATTTACCATTTTTCATTATTTTTCCCCTGAATTTCAAAGATTAAATTGTCTGACACTGTTAGACCAACTGCATCTTAACTTGGCACACTTGTTTAATAGCTTATATGCTACAACTCTATCGTTCATATTTTTGATTAGTTAAAAAACATGGCTGCCGTGGCTAAAAATAGAACATACCCCGGTAGGGCATAAATTTCATTTTTTTGCTAATACCGGTAACTCAAAAATTGTTTCAGATATCAAAATTGTGCAAAAATCCAAAGTTATCAGCATATTAAGTACCTGTCCTGAAATGTAGGAAAAGATCTGACTGCTGATGTGGAAGTTTTTGCCTTTTTTTCTAAATTTTGCACTTGAAAACTAACCAAGTTATTTCAGAAATTTAAATCGCATATGGTTAAGCACAATAATATCTACAAAATATGTGTATCTGTGTAGTTCAGGTGAGCGATTCAGGCTCCTGGGAGCCTCTTGTATATGTTAGAGGCAATAGGTATAATTAGGCTTTAAGCTTAAATCCTAGGCAATAAGATAATACCTAGTCATTAGTGTTAATGCCTAATTAGAATTTGGCATTAAGCTTAATGCCTAGGATTTAGGTCTAATGCCTGAATTTTTTCCATGAAAATTATTCTTATTGCCTAACCAGATAATCTGATACATCATGAAAAGAAAATTTGAAATTAAAGTTTCAATATTAATGAGTTTAAATGAAATCATATTTCTTTGGATGGCTAGCCCAATTTCAAACAAAATCAATTTTTTTTAAATTTCTTTATTTCATGTTGACAAGATGATAGAATACATGGCCACTATTACTACAAATAGAACATAATTATTTAGGTAAATTTATATTTTGAGCTTAAAATGTTTAGGAAACTGTGAGAATTGCCATAACTTTGGTCAAAATATTAAAAAGCCGTTAAAAAATTTAGCGTTTTTGGTACGTAATATGATGGACCAATCCATAAATATTTATGTCACAACACAACAACCATAAATGATGACCTGCTGAAGGTACATAATGTCGATGCTTTCGTCGTATTGGTGGTCAGTGATGTAAAAAAATTCAAATGATTCCAAACAAATCAGAATATCAAAGAAGACCTTATGGATTTGCAGTTTTTCCATAAAATTATCTGTAGTAAACAATATATAATGTAAGCTTTTTCTGTAGTAGGTCGGGCACATACCAGTTTATTTTTATGAGGGTGTGGAATAGTGTCCTCAATTCTTTATTCTGTAAATTTTTGGCTTTTTATTCTCTATTCTGTAAAGGGTTTGTTGGGGTTTAGTCAATTTTCACATTATTCTTTATTCTGTAAGGGTCATTATTTTCTATTCTTTAGTGTTTTGTCATTATTCTTTATCTGTTAACTTTTTTGGCCATAAGATGTTTTGATGTTTCAATAGTGAAGATCAATCTGTATTGGTGGTTAGGAAAATGTACACATTGTTCTTGTTTGTGGTGACTGATGTTGTCCTTGTCCTTCCCTTCCTGTGTTTTTTTATTGTCTTGCCAATATGCTAAATTTCAGTTTCATTGGTTCAGTGGTTTCAGAGGAGAAGATTTCTGAAATTGTTAACGGACGACGTACTAAGACGAACACATAGTGATGGCATAGGCTCACATTACCTTTGGCCAGGTGAGCTAAAAAAAAACAAAAATATAAGAAAAATATAATATTTGATTTTGTTTGAAATTGGGCTACCTATTAGTATCCAAAGAAATATGATTTCAGCTAAACTTACTAATATTGAACCTTTAATTTCATATTTTCTTTTCATTATGTATCAGATTAACTGGTTAGGCAATAAGAATAATTTTCATGGAAAAAAATCAGGCATTAGACCTAACTCCTAGGCATTAAGCTTAATGCCAAATTCTATTTAGGCATTAACACTAATGACTAGGTATTATCTTATTGCCTAGGATTTAAGCTTAATGCCTAATTATACCTATTGCCTCTAACATATATACTATGATACATTAATATATCTAATTTCAATCGCTCGTTTTCGCATGTGCATTTATCGTCAAACTTTTGTTGGGTAAAAACAATACCACTGCTTTATTTCTTTTTACCATCGATCTTTCCTAGCACTTATCGAATTAAACCGTTTTCGTTACAGTGCATAGTATAATCTGGAATTTGTACTTAGTTGTGCAAAAATATTGCGTATGATAAAATAATGGGTTTTTTTTCGTGTACTAAATTGCAAATTAAGTTTAAAAAACAAAATGCATTAAACTTTAAATGCAATAAGCCCTTACCAAATATCAATTCTAAACAAATAACATATTTTTATACACGAATTTATTGTTTACTGTCAAAAAATATTTTATTTCTTTTTAAAGATAAAGGGAGACAGTAACGTAGTCTTTTTCGATGTGCCTTTTTACATATATAGAGATATCAGCTTAAATGTGGCTCCCGTAGGGTTAAAAACGACCTGCGACCTGAGGTCTTTTAATGGGCGACTTCCGACTCCCTTATATCAGATATTAAAATTTATAGTTATATGCATATGATATTGTTTTATTAAAATTTTGAATATATCAATTCAAACTTTGAAGGACTTATGAGGACGAAAAGGGTGTCCATTTCTGACGAAACTTTTTTAAAACTTTCCAAACTTTCAAACGACCACTGGATCCGTTATTGGGACAGATGAAAACGTTTTCGTACAGAATCGTATAACACTTCTTACATTATATTTGTATTGTCCGTCAACGATAGTTGCGGGGCATATAGTTCTCCGGTATGTCCATCTGTTCCCGTGCCAGTTGGGTCGTACTCATTACTCGAAGCCGCTACTTTACTTGTCTTGGATTTTCAATAGATTTTGCACACGTAACCATGCAAAAGTACAATATATAAATTATCTGATGCAAAAGTACAATATATGCATTATCTGAAGTGATTTTCCTAGAGATGAACAATATTAACCAAGTTCGCTTAAAATTAATTTTAGTATACACATCTGATGGTTTCCGTCAGAAAAAAAAATAATGCAAGGTTGGGCAATGTTTTTGATTTTGTGATTTATATTAAGTCACAGCAGTTCTATTTATTTAATTTCTTTTTGTTATAACTTGAATATCTTCACATGTGCATATTTGGTTACACAACAAAATAACAACCACCTGGACACAACTATATTACACCTATTCAGTTTTCAGTTACAATAAACAAAAATTCAAATAACATCCTATCACAGCTGGAACTACGATGGTATTTGTATTTATTATACTTCATAAGATTATTCCCTAAAAAAAAATAATTAAACAATTCAATCTATCATATAACATATTTCAAAAACAAAACCCAGCGGGTGATAATTTTTTATCTATCACCCTCGCGGGTGATATTGTTTTATCTATCACACTCTCCTGCGCCGAGCTCGTGCACAGCCTCTATTTGACATTCTTAATCAGTTGTAAAATTGATAGTATTTAGATTAAACTATATTTCGTGCAAAGTGCACTAATAAATGCATCTACTAACAGACAAATGCCTATTTAAAACAAATGAAACAAGAGGCTCCCAGGAGCCTGAATCGCTCACCTGGTCTTGATGTCAACCCTATGAAGAACTTTGTAAAGCTAAATGAGCTGAACATTTAAGCAAGCAACAGCTAATCTCTATGTGCAACAGTTTTCATTCTGTAGGACAAAAACATGAAAAAAATCGCTATTTTTCAGGGGCCGTAATCCCTATAAGGGGTCATCTGACAACTTCGACCCTATGGAGAATTTTGTTAAGCTAAATGAGCTGAACATTTAAGCAAGCAACAGCTAATCTCTATCTGCAATAGTTTTCATTCTGTAGGACAAAAACATGAAAAAACGCTATTTTACAGGGGCCGTAACCCCTATAAGGGGTTATCTGACAACTTCGACCCTATGGAGACTTTTGTAGAGCTAAATGAGCTAAACATTTAAGCAAGCAACAGCTAATCTCTATCTGCAATAATTTTCATTCTGTAGGCCAAAAACATGAAAAATGGCTATTTTTCACCTTTAAAGGGCCGTAAACCCTATAAGGGGTCATCTGACAACTTCAACTCTTTAGAGACTTTTGTAGAGTTAAATGAGCTGAACATTTAAGCAAGCAACAGCTAATCTCTATCTGCAATAGTTTTCATTCTGTAGGCCAAAAACATGAAAAAATGCTATTTTTCACCTTCAAGGGGCCGTAACCCCTATAAGGGGTCATTTGACAACTTTGACCAAATGGAGACTTTTGTAGAGCTTTTGATGCTGAATCAGTAGCGTGGCCTCAGATTTCCTCTATCTCTTATACTTTTTGATTTATAAGCCAAAAACAGTAGTCTGACCCCCTAGTCTATTTTTAGAAACGGCGGCCATGTTTTTTAATGGATCAAAAATCAAAACACAAGTTTGGTGCAGGTCACCCTTAGGATCATTCATACCTAGTTTCATTAAATTCTGTTTGGTAGTTTCAGAGGAGAAGATTTTTGAAAAAATTGTTAACAGACGACGACAGACGACGACGACGGACGCCAAGTGATGGTAATAGCTCACACCTGGACCATGGACCTTCGGTCCAGGTGAGCTAAAAAGTAAAAGATTAATGTTTAAGAGTTACTATCAAATTAACAATATTTCTACCAAAAAACACCAAATTTAAAGATTTTACTATAACTTCCAAATTGTATCCTTTCTTTATTAAGTTTTTAAGCCAAATTACCATGTCAAGAGGATTGTTTTTGAATTTAAGTGCCTTATAAACTACATTTCCATAAAATTCGGGATTTGATATTCCTTTTACAATAAAAAAAAACGACGTGTACAGTTAAATTTTTCAATAAGATACCCATATTTATGAACGAATTTAGTAAAAGATTTGACTAATTTGTGGTAACGATAACCTTGTTTTAGCAATTTTTCTGTAATGAAACGGTTTTGCCATTAAAATCAGAAACACCACTGCAAATTTGAGCATATCTGACTAACTGTAAAATGTACACCCCGTAAGATGGAGCTAGAGGTACATCACCTTCAAGAAAAAAAAAGTTTACAATTGGGAAAGAAAAGTCATCACGTTTATCATAGACTCTAGTGTGCAATTTTCCATTGAAAATGCTTAAATCTAAATCCAAAAATGGACATCTATCGCCGGTCGAGTTCGATTTATTAAGGGTTAATTCTTTAGGATAAATATCATTTATAAAATTAGAGAAGTTGGGGTTGTTAAGGGCAAGGATGTCGTCTAAGTATCTGTAAGTATTGTTAAAAATGTCAATAAGGTGGTGTTTGTTTGTGTCTTATTGTAGTTTGGCCATAAATTGTGATTCATAACAATATAAACAAGAGGCTCCCAGGAGCCTGAATCGCTCACCTGGTCTTGATGTCAACCCTATGAAGAACTTTGTAAAGCTTAATACTGTAAACATATTAATTTTCGCGGTTGTTAATTTTTGCGGTTTCTTGAACTAGGACATATTCGTGGGTATCAATTTTCACGGTTTTTAGGTGCAGCTAATAACTATTAGTATAATAAAATTAAATTTTTATCTAGAGGGTGGTCCAAGACTGAAATCGCCCAAGCGGTACAAAATTGTCGTAATCAACTGTCAATCCAATCTACCCATTTCTCGCCTGTTGACAAATGCAATACCTTGACCAATTAACATATTAAGTGTTTAATGACCTGTGGAATAAGTGTTTGTTTGATCCTTGTCTTTTAATTTATTAAATGTTTATTTACCAATTTGTGCTCATGCCAAGCCGATTGTCTTTCTATCCACTATATACACAATTGATTATGCTTCATTCATTATATATTATCATTTTCATTTCATATGACACTCAAAAAAGTGAACAATATACTAGTATTTGATTTCATGCAAACGTTTACATTTGTTTATCAGAGATATTCGCGCGGTCCTTTGGCAACTGCGAAAAGAGCGAAAATTAATGCATTCAAAGTAAGCTGAACATTTAAGCAAGCAACAGCTTTTTCTCTTTCAGCAATAGTTTTCATTCTGTAGGCCAAAAATGTGAAACATGTTATTTTAAGGGCCGTCTGACAACTCTGACTCTATAGAGACCTTTGTTGAGAGCTTAATGAACTGAACATTAAAGCAAGCAAATTTCTTTTTCTTCTATCGTTTTCATTATTTAAGCCAAAACATGAAAACTGTTAATTTAGGGGCTGTAATCCCTGTAAGGAGTCATCTGACAACTTCAACCCTATAAAGACTTTTGTAGAGTTAAATGAGTTGAACATTTAAGCATAGTTTTCATTCTATAGGCCAAATACACTATTTTTTGCCTTTAAGGGGCTGTAACCCCTATAAGGGGTCATCTAACAACTTTGACCCTAAGAAGACTTTTGTAGAGCTAAATGAGTTGAACATTTAAGCAAGCAACAGCTTTTCTCTTTCTGCAATAGTTTTCATTCTACATGCTAAAAACACTATTTTTCGCCTTTAAGGGGCTGTAACCTCTATAAGGGGTCATCTGACAACTTCAACCCTAAATAACTTTTGTAGAGCTAATTGAGCTGAACATTTAAGCAAGCAACAGCTTTTCTCTATCTGCAATAGTTTTCATTCTATAGGTCAAAAACACTATTTTTGGCCTTTAAGGGGCTGTAACCCCTATAAAGGGTCATCTGACAACTTCAACCTTATGAAGACTTTTGTAGAGCTAAATGAGCTGAACATTTAAGCAAGCAACAGCTTTTCTCTATCTGCAATAGTTTTCATTCTACAGGCCAAAAACACTATTTTTCGCCTTTAAGGGGCTGTAACCCCTATAAGGGATCACCTGACAACTTTGACCCTATGGACACTTTTGTAGAGCTAATTGAGCTGAACATTTAAGCAAGCAACAGCTTCTCTCTATCTGTAATAGTTTTCATTTTAGAAGCCCAAAACATGAAAAAATGCTATTTTTCACCTTTAAGGGGCCGTAACTCCTACAAGGGGTCATCTGACGACTTGGACTCAATGGAGACTTTTGTAGAGCTTTTGATGCTGAAGCAGTAACGTGGCATCAGATATCATCTATCTCTTATACTTTTTTATTTACAAGCCAAAAACAGTAGTATGACCCCCCTGGTCTATTTTTAGTAACGGTGGCCATGTTTTTTGACAGATCAAAAATCCAAACACAAGTTTGGTGAAGGACACCCTAAGGATCAATCATACCAAATTTCATTGAATTCTGTTTAGCAGTTTCAGAGGAGAAGATTTTTGAAAAATTGTTTACGGACGACGACGACGACGACGGACGCCAAGTGATGGCAATAGCTCACATGGACATTTGGTCCAGGTGAGCTAAAAAAGTTCTGGTATAAGTGGGGCGCAATAGGTTCCCATAGGAATACCAATAACTTGGCGATATATTTGTTTTCCAAAACGTATGTAAATATTATCTAAAAGAAAGTTAAGTGCAGTAATCATTTCTACGTCAGTCCAATTAAAATAGCCTTTAAGGGTTTCGTTACTGAAAAACGATTTTCCAAATACTTTTGAAACTTTAGAACAAATGTAATCACTTTTAGATTTATCATAGCACCATTTAACTAAATATTCAAATTTATTTTTATTTTCTTTCATAATTTCTGAGAAGTATAATCCATAAAAAAAATACAATCCAATCTCACTTTATAAAAGTGATTGGGAAGAAATATCACAAGTAGTTATCACACCTGGATAGAATGATCTCTCTTATATATATACTGACTCACAACTGCATGTTAGTAATTTTATGAACGACCAATATATACCCCATTTTCTTAATCAATTTTAAAATCCCCTGGACCAAAGGTCTTTGGTCCAGGGGAGCTATTGCCATCACTTGGCATCCGTCGTCGTTAACTTTTCTTCAAACTTCTTCTCCTCTGAAACCACTGCATGGATTCAAACCAAATTTAGTCTGGTGGTATTTTAGGGTGTCCTGCACAGAACTGATGTGGGGATTTTTGTTTCGATGAAAAACATGGCCGCCATGGCTAAAAATATAACAGAGGGGGCCAACTATAGTTTTCGGCTTATATTTCAAAAACTATAAGAGATATTTGAAATCTGAAGTTAAAAGCTCATCTTAATTTTAGTTGAGTCATAGTTGTCAGATTACCCCTTATAGGGTTTATGGCCCTTTCGGGGCCAAAATAGTGTTTTTTCATGTTTTTCATTTTTCAATGGCCTAAAGTATGAAAATTATTGCAGATGGAGAAAAGGCTTTGTTTGCTGACTTCTATTAGGGGTTATTGTCCCTTCAATGCGAAAAATGGTGTTTTCTGCACATGGATTGAAAAGTATTGCAGAACTGAAGAAAGCTATTCAAAAGCAGTTTAAGAAAGACCAGGGAAGCGATTCAGGCTCCTCGGGGGCCTCTTGTTTTATGTTATCTTTGATGACTTGCATACAAAAGTGTCATACATGAATATTGGTTTTGAAATTTCAGAAGCTTTATGTAGGTATTTCATGACAAAAAAGCAGGAAACCACAGCAGTACAACAAAATAAGAAGGAAGAAGAAAGGAAGAAGAGGGCCTCTTATGAGAGAAAGAAAGAAGTAAGTGCTAGTTTTATCACTGGTTTCTTACATATTAGAACGTTAAGACATTATTTAATTAACAATTTATGATTTGAAATAGATGCTAGTAAATTTTGTTTCTGTCCACATACATGTATATGCAATTATGCAAAATTTTGCAGAAGTTGCAAGGCATATATATAGGGATCACTGAAAATTTCCATTAGTTTTCTCAGTTTCTTAATGACACAGAGGCTTGGAACATAACTCTAAAATCTTAATATACCAAAGTATTACAAACATGTATTCAAAGCAATTATATTGTGGTTGTAGCATATACATCTATATTAACCTGTTCCTATTTTCGGTCTACCATAACTCATGCACAGATCACATAATTTATGTCTATGGATGGCTTTTACCATTGTCTGAAATTTCACTTTTGTATCGTTTATTATAATAGTCAGCTTCTGTACAAATAACTATTGACCAAACAACATGCATGATAAAAAACTTGGAAATGTACACATAAAGGCATCTGGAATGTTGTGGCATACTCTTAAAATATGTCTATATCAATAGAAACACCATTTCAATACTATTATATCAGCAATATCAGAATGCTTTTCTCTTTGAACAGGACCCACTATATATAGAAAATCGGATGTTTCTCAGATGGAGACAGGAATTATCCCAGTATCGCGGTTGAGTCCGTCAGGACAAGCCTAATACTGAGGATAATTCCTGTCGAGACATGAGAAACATCCGATATTCTTTTTATTGGTGATGTCACAATCAGTATGACATCAGAAAACGCTGATAGTAAGTAAGTAAGTAAGTAAATCTTTTTTTTACCAATTTTGGACCCATTGTTGGGTATGACAGTTTTCATAAAAGATAGTACATTTACATGCAAGACAAAGACACAACGAAAGTTATAAAAGTGATATTTTCTAGTATCAGGACAGTGACCGTGATACTAAAAAATATCAGGTGGAAGCGATCAAAGAAAAATGCCGCAAGTTGCCAATAAAGGTGTACATATATGTTTGTTATATTGACAATAAATTATTTAATTTTAAATGATTTAAAATTGTCAAGTTACTGTTTTATTAACTGTTTATTATTTATTTTGTAGAAAGCCAAGAGAAGATTGAAGGCTCTAGGGACATGTAAAGACATTGAAGCATCCAAAAGGGCAAAAATTGAAATGTGCCTGGAAGCAAAATATATGTCAAGTGATGAGGAGTGTGAGGATGGGTTCATAACGCATCCCCCTTCATGGCAATCTCCTAAGTTTAAGGAATATAAAAGAAAATTAGACAAAAAGTTTTTGGACACTTGTAATATAAAGAGCAGGAGGCTGTTGACAAAAAGAACAATTGGAGGTGACTCTCAGAAAGAAATACCTGAGTTACCAGACACTATGAAGTGGAAGATAAATTAAAACTGTACTAATTTATATTGTATTATGTACATATTTTACAAATATATATAATAGTACATTTAATTTCGTTTGTTTTGCTTTTTTACAAATTTATAGTTGAATATTTGATTGATAAAATGGACATTTTTTCGGTTCATAAGTAAATAAGATTTATAATGTCTAGAAAGTAAGACAAATGGAACCTGACTTGTATCCATATTCAGAACTAAAATATCCAGGGACAACTATAAAGATTGGACAAAAAAAACAAAAATAGTGAAAGTTAATTTTATCTACTTCAGCAATGTAAAGGAATCCTATGATTCAGTACAATTAGCTAAAATACAAATACACAAAACCAGTGCTACACAAATATACTGTAACTCTTCTCTTGCATCAAGATTAATCTGTTTTCCAATATGTAATTAAAGAGGGATATGGGCAAGTGGGTCCAATAAACAGGCAAAGCACAGATGAAATCGTTTATAGGTCACAGCAAGGTCTCTAACAGGTGCAACCACACCAAGCCACAAAGAGCCCTGGACTTCTCAATGATTGAACTTACCATAAAATTATTGCACCGAATCTTCACAACACACATTATGAATGTGCATTGTGATAAATAGTATATAGGAAAATTGGAGCATTACAAATTATGAAGGGCACACAGGAAACATAACAAATTTAATCACCTTTAAATGAGCAAAGAAGACATTTGATCATATTACATCCAATGAAATAAAAAAGGAAATATTACCTTTTTAAATTCAAAAATAACTTCAAAAGGTGATCTTCATGCATATTATGAAAATAAAACGTGGTCAAAAGATCAACTTTTATCAGCCTTTTTTGGTATTTCCAATTAAATATAGTCACATTTTAGCCTATAAATTCTAAAAGACAATCTTTTATTTGTTTGAAGATGAACTTTTTGTTATCTTTTGTAAATAAAAGATGACATTTTGCCAAGAAATGCCATCTTTTGGTTTTCGCCTTTCAATCATATTTTAGCACATCAAAATATAATATTTTTTTATCAACTTTTGATAAAACAAAAGTGGGCCATATTGATTATATTTTGACACTCAAAAGATGAACAAAAAGGTTATCTTTTAGAACTTTTGTAATTTTTGAAAATGTTAAAAAAGGTAATATAAAGATGATTAAAAGTAGGTCTTTTATTTACCTTTTGGTCACCACAAAAGATGTGTTTTCATGCAGTGTAGGCCCGCAGCAGCGCTAAGCTTGTCGGTAAAAGTCCACGAAAGAGCGCTCAGAAACCTGACAAAGGGGTCAGGCCGCTTTGCCCACAAAGCGACTGGGATGTGTGCCCAAGGTGGTTGAATGGGGCAGCCCTGACATCGAGAGATGCGTGGTCGTCAGGCGATAATGCGGAAAACCTGACCGCAAACCATAGTGGTGCATCGTGTTGGGAAAAATGTCACGTTCCTCGCACGTTAAAGAACCCTGCTGCAGGTCTCGGTAAGAGTAGGACCCGTAAGATCCCCATGCAGAAGGCAAAATTTCCCGTCCCTACCCATCACTCCTTTTTCCAGTGGCAGTCAAAACTCTCCTACCCGATTGGTCTTGTGTCCCCATTTCCTCCACATCATCATCATTTCATGTTCATTGTATCACCACTTTCATGTTCATCTCCCGGATATAGCCAAAATCGCGCTACTTGTGAGTAAAGCAATAACTAACTAATTCATGTACATTTGCTTCTCTTTTTATAATGAAATGTGGGGAAAAAGTGAGCAACTGTACATACCCAGCACTGTAGTAATTAGTTTTGCTAGACATGGGTGGTATTTCCATTGAATAAAAGTTTAAATTTTCATTTAGTGACTATCAATGCAGAGATAGACTATTGAGACGGAGTATTAATAATTCTGGACATTTAATAGATAAGATATTTATTAAAATATGATTAAAACATGTAGTATGAACAACCTTTTACATGACATTTTGCATTATCACTTCTGTGGAAATTGCCCATATCTAGACCATTAACTTCTTGTAACTCAATCAATCGAGGGTAGTCAGTAAATGTTTTTTTCATGTTTGAAAATAAAATATATAATGCTGATAAATCTTATAATTTGCTCCTGTAGATCCCTCTCAATATGTTCAACCAATGCCCCACTCGATAACTGCATGTATCAACAGCTGAAATTTTTTCTTCGTTCATATTTTTTTTCCTCGCATCTTCTATGTGACTAACTTTTCCAGTGACATATTTTCCTTCTTAAAGCACTTGTCCCTTGAAACACGCGTCTCTATCTCTTATACTTTTTGAGCTATAAGCTAAAAACTATGGTCTGATCCCCATGTTCTATTTTAAGTATCGGCGGTCATATTGGTTGGTTGACGTTCACAAATTTCTAAAATTTGGTACATCCTAAAGTTAAAGTGTACAAAGTTTCAAAGCAATCTTATCAGTGGTTTCAGAAAAGATGTTTGAGGAAAAGTTAACGGACAGACAGACGGATGACGGATGCTTAACGATGACAATAGCTCACATGACCCTTCGGGTCAGGTGAGCTTAATAACATTCAAACAACTGGTTAGCGATAGCATTAAAATAAATAATATGAACACTTATGGGGATAGCAGGGCTTTATAAGGGGTAAAGCAAAATCATGGAAGAGATGTTACAAGTCTTTAAGATGTATTGCATTTTTCACGTTCCATGAGACATGCGATTGGAAATGTAACTGTAGTAAAAACATGTTCTCTGGCACAAATAGTAACAGTAAAAAAGTAGATTTGATTTGATATTAATGCAAGATGCATTGCTGAATTGAATCAATGTTTTAATGTTCATGCAGGAGATCAAAGAACACATGCCAATAGTAATAAGGGCAATACTAATGTGTTACAAAGGTTACTGTGGTCATACATGTCAAAATGATTTGTATGTTTGTGCGGGTCTTCTTAATAACAATTGGCACAAATCTTATATTGCATTTGGTGAAACTTTGAAAATGACCATTGCCAACGAAATCAAACTCGCAGAATGTCTTTAAATCTTATTTGGACCAAAGTGCCTTGACTAAGTTTGGTTACTTACTTCAACCCAAAAGAGTGAAACAATCAATCGTAGACTAAGTCGTCGTTGAAATCCCAAGAATGTAAACTTTGTCCGCAACTTCCCTGGTATAGTTCATATTGCTGTACATGTCAAACAATAAGTTTGCCAACTCCATGCTACTCGTTACTGAGTCACTTAGGGTGCCGTTCACAGCCCCATCAGTCTTGGGAAAACTGAAACAAACAGATAGGATTGAGTTGTCCTCAAAGAGTAAAGAATGTTGTTATCTTCAAGTCCAGTCGGGCTAGACATCTTCATAGAAAGTATCGCCTACATGCATAACATTTTTGCTACACCTAGTTCAATGTTTTATGCGTCTGGTCTGACTGACCCCAAGTATGACAAGAACTGTACTAACGATATAGGAAAGTCAAAGACCATGTTTATTCCAAGTCATTAGTTGAATACAGAAATTTGTCATTTTTTTACATACATGTATATATTTATGTATATATTTAATTGCTGTGTTTGTAGGATTGTTTTGTGATATTTTATTTTATGTGCTTTATAATTATGCTTTACCTTTTTTTATTTTCAGATTGAAGTAGGAAATCAGCATATTGTCCATGAATGATTAAAACAAAATAAGTCGGTAATTTTCCACTACTAGTTTAGCGGCTTTGGTTGACATGAACAGGTTCAAGTGAAAGGTGTTCAGGGTTCACACAGCGCTTCTCGTGACAAAGACATGACACTTGGTCTTGGCTTTTTTAATTCAAAATTACCAGAACACAACATGTATACAAATATATGGGTGTATCGGGTCTTTCTTTAGAATTCCCAAGGGAACGAGATAGCAATGATGGAATAAGGTGGAGGAAACCACCAAAATTACTTTTCCAGTAGCTGTGTGGACACTGAACAGTCATATTTGTCTTAATTCTTTCTTTTTAAGTCCCCCAAACAAAGTTGCAATTCCGTCCATATGAATTTTGGATTCTTTCTGGAGACTCCTTTAGAAATTTATCGCTTATGATCGCGCACAAAACACAGAGATTCCAGTATGAAAGGACTAATGAGGCTGAGATCATACCCCACTAATCCACAATTGTCTCTTATGTTTCGACAGTGTCATCAAATATCAAGCGGATGTGGATCACCTTGTGGGAGGAGTGTGTGGACATAGGTAGGTGGTCTAATCTGAATGGCGTCAACTAAGGGGGACCTGGACAGAAATACCGAATATGGAGGCTTTATTGACGGGACATCCCATGAAATTTAAGTACCATCTACAGAGCCACAGGAAGAATTCTACAGTGGGCATCGAAAATTTCATTGCATACACACACGGGTATATCATATATTAGAGCTGCAATTCAAGTTCGACAGTTACAATCTTCTTTTCAGAATAGCATGCAAGTTCACATTTCTTTGGGGGTTGGTGTCCTCTCTAACCTTAGTCTAACTCACCCATATGAGATTAATAAACTACCGTAAAATATTCTAATACCTCTGAATAAATGTTAACTAATTAACTTAATGGCATGTGTGATTATCCAAGGATTATTACCATGATTAGATAAAGTATGTTTTATTGAGGGTGTTGAAACTGTTTGACTCATAATGTACTCATCATTTTTTTTTTTCAAAAGGGTAAATGTTTTTGATTTGCTTAAGAAGTATATGACTTTTATTACTTAATATATGTTAATTTTTCCATTGTATTCGTAGAGGGCATTGAGTCCTCAAAACAGATTTTTCAAGAAGATGAAACTGAAGGGGATGCAAGTAGCTTTCGGACCAGTTTCAAAAGCTACTTTCAAGACATCCTAGATGACACAGAAAAGCGCAAGTGGCAACTGATGGATGACAGGGTGTTATCAGATGTTGCCGAATAGAAACTTTACGGCTTTTGTTAAAATCAATGTTTTGTTATTGTTCAGCTTAATAAGTGCTTGAAACCTTAAAAGTCATATGAGCAATTGAGGTTCCTTGGGGCTTCTTTTTAGGGGTTATGACCCTTCATTGGTAAAAACTGTGTATTTGTTTAGGAGAACAAATAGGTTGTTTCTTGCCTAAATGTTTTCAAACATTATATGCCTTAGTTTTCATGCGAGAGACTAATGTTCTCGAGAACCTCATGTGACATTTTTTTCTTTACAGATGATACAGCATATGAATCGGAGGTCAATGACCATTCACATGAAGATTCAGGCTATGTTGCAGATTTATATAGTTCTGATAATGACTACCAAGAGCCAGATTGCCCTTATCGTTCTAAGACACAACAGCTGGTACACCGGGAAAAAACGAGTCGAAGTGATGGTGATCAGCAGATATCAAATGACAGTTAAGATCATTCCCTTTCATTAATTGAAGTAATGGCAATAAATAGTTATGGTACAGAGTGTATGACAAGCGATTTTACTGCCCTTTCTGTGACAAACCACAAGCAAAGTGACCGCGTCGTTTAAGAATAAAACAAGATTGAAAAGGAGGTTGTTTTGTATGAAATTGAAAAAGACAAAATAAAAAAAAGAACAAATGCTAGTTAAACTGAGAAATTTGGGAAATCATTTGCAAAATACTGAGGTGATAAAGAAAGGGAACGGTTCTTTGACAGTTAAATATCGTCCATAACCTGGTCTAGGATCGAAATGGTCAGATTATGTTCATTGTGCATTGGATACTACCACAATGACTTATGGAAGCACAGAAACCGCTGCCCATTGAAAGTATTTAGCTGATATATTACAAGATGTCTTTTTAAGACCCAATACAGATTTGCAAAATCTGTTGTGGATAGTTTCATAACAGAGTTTATCTTCTAGAGATAGGAGATCAATAAAAAGCTACGCCGAGCGCAGCATGATACGACCGCAACAAGTTGAACCCTGTACGTTGGAGGCCCAATATGGATAGTCTATTGCTTTGGTCACTGCAGCCCATGGTGGACTTACAAAGCTTTTTTACACATGCAACCTATGGTGGACTTTAAAATGCATATTTGACACATATATATTTACAATAACATTTAATAGAAAAAAAATATTTCTATATTCATTGACATTTTTGACACGATTAAGCCCCTTTTGGCCCTTTTTAAAAAAAAAGTTAGGACCACAAACCTCAAATACAATAAAAAACTTCCTTCAGTGTATATATTCATCATATTTAAACTTCATAACAATTGGCTGGCCCACTACAGCTAAATTTCTTGTGTTAAACCATTTGCCTTGACCAACTGTTAAAAATGGCGTTTTTTTCCCCTTCAACCCCTTATATCTCAAAAACAGTTATTGCAAATCTGATTGAAAAATGCAGGCAGGGATTTTTACAAGGATTCCAATAAAAAAAAGATTTTGAAAATCGGACCACAAATAAAAAAGTTGATTTTTTGGGGTGTGGCCCGTCTTTGGCCCCCTGTAGCAATGTAACGGTTCGATATACATCAAAACCATTGACACATTTTGTTGACAGAATTTAATAAGGAATTCAATTAAAAAAAGAATTTTTAAAATCAAATGAATAATAAACATCCTACAACAGTTTTGTCAATACACCCGTTTTAGCCCCTTTTGGCCCTTTTTTCCAAAACGGTAAGGGCCACCAACCCCAAATACAATAGGAACCTTCCTCTAGTGGTTACAAACATCATATCAAAATTTCATAACAATTGGTCAATATTTACTCAAGTTATCGCACGGAAACCAAATGTCCCCAGACGACGACGACAACGACGACATCGCCATAACATTATACGATCGCAAAAATTTTGCGGTCGTATAAATATGGAGTCATTTTTAGCTGCCCTATCTCTAGACCTTATAATACTAAAATAGTCTTCCTAAACCATATTTCAGAATTGTATAATAAAATTGGTTTAATTAAAGTGTCAAAAAGTTTACACGATAATTCAATTGGTATGGATTGAAAATTTGTGAATCTACTTCTGAGGGCAAAAAGTACTTTTAGTCCCTTCTTTGACAATTCATGTATTGCATTTTTAAAACTTCCTCTATAGTTAATAGTGATACCAAGAAATTTGTATTCTTTTGTTTCTGTTAATGGACAGCAGTTGAAATACAGCTTTGGAATTTCAATATAATTGTGTTGAAAGGTCATTACCTTTGTTTTGCTGGTATTGACTGTCAACTGCCATTTGGAGTTTTATGGTATTTGGAGAGACAGTTTTCTTCCAGTCATGAGGGACTAACAGGAGGACATTCTTATGGTGTTATAGACATTCATTGACATTGATATATATATTTTTTATTTGGGGAGAAGTTTATTGTGACTTTTTGTGTTATTCTGAGCAATCACAATTCCAATGTGTTTGGTATGCATTCAAATGTGTTTGTTATGCTAGATCTACTGCTATTCATCCAGATGTGGCTTTAATGCAAGATGATTACATTGTTTTTTTTTAAAATAGAACTTGGTACGGCTTGATTACTTAAAATTCTCGAATATTTATCCCAACTTCTGATGAAACTGTTTATGTTGAAATCACAACAGATTCTGTTCAGGTTTGATCCCATTCAACTTTGAGGATGAAACTTTTTCTGGTGGGCTTTAAAGAGTTCACCTTAACCCGGGGTTAGCCGAAGGCTACCGATATAGAATGTAACCTCATCCAAGCATCTCTGATGAGACATGGATGAGGATCATTCTATGAGGGAGCCAAAGGCTCCGAGTGTTAAGGTCCCACCCATTATTACCCATACCCTAAAGAAAAAGAGTTTATCCTCTGGGTTTACATCTCGGAATAGTAGCTTCTTGCTGTAAAAAGAGGCCTGTCTGTCGGGCGCATGGTCCTTATATAGCACCTGGTACAGATTTATTCACATGTAAAAAAGGCACGTGCGGCGGGAAAGTAGTAAAAGTTCACTTTTTGGATAATGATTGTTGAAGTTAGAAAACGTTTTTGTATATAGATAACCCACTTCTTTACATGTGTTTTTTGCATTTTCATATACTTGACCTATGTGTTTGACTCACTTGATTTTGGTGTGTTTCAAGTGAGCAGTCCTTATGATATCTAATTTAGATACACCTTTTTCTCACTTTTGATATATTTTGCCAGTGTAACTTTTGTGGAGTGAGTGAGTGTGTGAGTTGGTGTTTTACGCCCGTGCAACGCTATATATGTTATTTACAGGCGATGAACATGAAAAGGATGATAAAATGAACATGAAATGATGATGATAAATGAAATATGGAGATGGGGTGGGAAACAAAGGACCAGTAAATTTTGAAGAACCACAGGAAAAAGGGGAGAGGTGGGTAGGGGCGGCAAATTTAGCCTATGTGGTGCACTACTGGGCGGTCCACAAAGGGGTCTTTTACGTGCATGAAGCGTGGCACTCTCCACACACGTTGGCCCACTATGGTCGGCGGTCAGGGTTTCCGTATTATAGACCTGACAACCCCCGCGGACGAGGGCTACCCTATTCAGCCACCTAGGGTACACACTTGGTCGCTCTGTGGGCTGAGCACTGACCCGACGTCAGAATCCCAAGACCCTTAGTCGCCTCTTACGACAAGCTAGGCTCTGCTGCGGGCCTATTCGCCACCCGGGCCCCGCACGGGATGTTGATTTTTGAAGTGAGAAACCTGCTGTGGTTCACATGTTTCATATACAGAATTTGACACGCTGAATTGACATTGGCAACGCGAAGGGTGTGCTATAGCAATCAGGAACTGTTTACTCTTCCGGAGCACTTGCGTTCACTCTTGCTTCGACTGGAGTTCGCGTTGTTGATTGATATTCAGTAATTTTGTGTTTCCATGTTTTACATGTTGTCTGTTTTAGTTCCGTTCTTGTTGGTGTTTCCTGGTTTTGTTTCTGCCCTTTCGGACTTTTGACATTCGGATACCCCATTGGTACCTCTGCTTCTTTTAGAGACTTCAAATAAGGTTATGGTCAGCTATTATTAACTCGTATGCATCGTCCATCCAGAAAAGTAATATATTTGAAATGAAAGTAATATACAGGTCTACGATAAATAAAATATGTTCTAATATGCAACTCCAACATTTATGAGACTATGATTTCACATCGCTTATCTAGGCTTGGTTAGAATCTGTAAACAGCGTATTTAACGCACCATTTAATAAATTTTCTATGACAGCTGTGTGAGCATTCTCTTGAACAATTTTTCGACAATAAATATTTTTGCTTTAGAGTTCATTGGAAATTTTGGTTTTAGGTAGTTCTCTGTAAAATATGTGAGTCAAAGTGTTGTTGGAACTTAACATAGAAATTTCATTAGTTAGTTAGTTAGTTAGTTATTGCTTTACTCCCAAGCAGCACGATTTCGGCTATATCCGGGAGATGAACATGAAAATGGTGATACAATGAACATGAAATGATGATGAAGTGGAGGAAATGGGGACACAAGGCCAATCGGGGAGGAGAGTTTTGATTGCCACTGGAAAAAGGAGTGATGGATATGGACGGAAAATTTTGCCTCCTGCATGGGGATCCTACGGGTCCTACTCTTACCGAGACCTGCAACAGGGTTCTTTAACGTGCGAGAAACGTGACATTTTTCCCAACACGGTGCACCACTATGGTTTGCGGTCAGGTTTTCCGCATTATCGGCTGACGACCCCGCATCTCTCGATGTCAGGGCTGCCCCATTCAACCACCTGGGGCACACATCCCAGTCGCTTTGTGGGCAAAGCGGCCTGACCCCGATGTCAGGTTTCTGAGCGCTCTTTAGTGGACTTTTACCGACAAGCTTAGCACTGCTGCGGGCCTATTCGCCTCCCGGGCCCCGCACGGGATTAGAAATTTCATCGATGAAGAAAAACTTAAATGAAATATTTACCTTTTTATAAAGTTAATGCGTTTGAATAAAGTATATTTTCGTGATTGGAATATTGTCCGCCTGCAATGTCTGACCACTTGTGCAAAGTTATCATAAACACTTGTGGCTAGACCTGTGGAGCATGTCAGTGCGACTACATTTCCATTTTGACGCATATACTTCACCGCTTCTTTAATAACAAAGGACTTCCCGGTCCCTGCCTGGTCTTTCAATAACTAGGTTCACTCTTGTTACGACTTGAGTTCGTGTTACTAGTTGTCATTCAGTTGTTTCTGTTTTGTAATTTTATGTTGTTTCTTTGTGTTGTCTTCGTCGTTTTTGTTCTCTGGTCTTGTCTATGAAATTACGGACTTTTGATATTCGGATGCCCCTTTGTTACCCCATTGGCTTATTTCATAGACAAAACAATGCATTTTGGTAAAATTTTGACTGCCACTGGAAAAAGGAGTGATGGATCACAAGTTAACAAGGATGGATTTGTTTTTTTTTATGATGAAGTTTTTTTTTCACATGATTGTTTATATTAATAAATACATGAACTTTTATTTACTTGTGTTGAGGTTCCGTGCGGGGCCCGGGTGGCGAATAGGCCCGCAGCAAAGCCTAGCTTGTCGTAAGAGGCGACTAAGGGTCTTGGGATTCTGACGTCGGGTCAGTGCTCAGCCCACAGAGCGACCAAGTGTCTACCCTAGGTGGCTGAATAGGGTGGCCCTCGTCCGCGGGGGTTGTCAGGTCTATAATACGGAAACCCTGACCGCCGCGACCATAGTGGGCCAACGTGTGTGGAGAGTGCCACGCTTCATGCACGTAAAAGACCCCTTTGTGGACTGCCAAGTAGTGCACCACATAGGCTAAATTTTTCGCCCCTACCCACCTCTCCCCTTTTCCTGTGGTTCTTCAAAATTTACCGGTCCTTTGTGTCCCATCCCATCCCATATTTCATTTATCATCATCATTTCATGTTCATTGTATCATCCTTTTCATGTTCATCGCCTGTAAATAACCTATTTAGCGTTGCACGGGCGTAAAACACCAACTCACTCACTCACATGTGTTGAGTTGTTGTGAATTCGGTCCTCGCTGAGGGCACTAAAAAAATCTAAATCTGTTTGTCAGATGATTTTCAGGGTTTGAAATTACAGTAACACTGTTTGATTATATATACTAGACATTCATATATATTATCAAATTCGATTAATCTTGTATTCTACAGTTTCTGTGGAATCCAATGGAGCATGGACGTAAACACGTTAGAGATAGCTATAAATAGACCATGTATAAATATCACAAGGCTATGGAATTTATCAAAAATTCTGATGAATCCGTGTATACATTCAAATAGCTTTGTAATTAAAAATTTTGCGACGCTTCATACATTGTGTTAGCAGAATAAGTTGTAATTGTACTTTGCAATGAGCCTAGGATGGTGTAGTGGTTACAACCTCTGTTCTGTTAGCTAGGCGCACATGCCGTAGATGTCCCAAAATGTCGTTAGTTCGATCCTGGCTGAGGGCACTCCAAAAATCAAAATCTGTTTGTCAGATGATTTTCGAGGTTGAAATTACAGTAACGTTGTTTGATTATATACTAGACATTCAACTTTTATTTACTTGTTATACTCTAGATTTTTTACAAAGGTATACACTGGTCCTATGGGCATGGATTTTTATCACACATTACACACATGTATACATTATATACTATAAACTAAGTTAATATAAGTAAAAGTGCAACCTGTGTGTTCTTGAGTGTTTACATTTCTAGGAGAAACTTTGAAAATGGAAATTCTTTAATCTTTAAAAATTGATATATAAACATGAATTTGTGTTTTCAAAACAAGTACAAATCTACATGTTCAACAAATAATGGTACATTTGTACGTTCATGAATATTTTTTACCTTGCTAGGTCATGTATAAGGTCTTTTTCATCGTGGAGATGGAATTCAATCAATTGAATATGAGGAAAAGTATCTATGATGCCTGATTTAAAATATTCTGAACCACCACCACCATGCTGAGGTTTTGGAACAGAGGGTAGTTGAAAGAAATCATTTTCCTTGCTTCCTGGATTGGTATGTTCAGTTGACCAAGTTGTATATCTTCCTCTAGAAAAGGAAAATTAAAAATAGGAAAAAAGTCATCCCGTTTATCATATATTTTAGTGTGCAATTTTCCATTAATAATAATTAAATCTAGATAAAAAAAAATGGGCATCAATCACCGGTCAGGTTATATTTATTTAAAGTTGATTCCTTTGGATATTTTTCCGTAATAAATTTGGAAAAATTGGGGATGGTTAAGTGAAAGAATTTCGTCTAAATATTAGTATAAATAAAGGTTCCAATGATATATTGTTTGTTGGAGTCATTTTAAAGTGTCGCCATAGATCCGCTCATATTTCCACTCGTAGATGTTGTGAAACTAAATTTTCATCTTAGAAAGAAAGTAAAAGACACCGTAATTCAATAAAGGACAAAGTTGATACAACCAAATACAGCAGATTGTCCCCGATGTGCTTAGCCTGTATTATATTACTTAACAGAAGGAAAGCTTCTTCAAATTCTTTTGAACAGAAGTTGTGTAAAAGTCACACAAGAATACAGATCAAAGGGAAAAAGAGAAAGAAATGAAAGCAAATTTATGTTGTCTTATAGACTCATTTCCTGTCTAATATTATATATTAGACTGGAACATTTACTTGCAAATAAAGTTCATTCATAGGTGGCGCCGTTGTATATATTTTCGTTCTAAATAAGT